>ML664161.1:40076344-40480877 GCA_007570785.1 Antilocapra americana | reverse complement strand
ACACACACACACACACACACACACACACACACACACACACACACCTTATACTACCCTGTCCTTTGTCAACCAGATCAATATTTCAGACCCAAATGAGATGAGCTCAGGGAAAGAAAGATTCATATTGAAGTGTGAAAACATTCCAGGAAGAAAAAGACAGATCCGTTCAAGAGTACAAATACACTCAATAAATCATGGTGAGCGTGGTGGGGTGACTGTTCTTCCTTCTGGCAGCTTTGTAATTACTCTCGATACAGCAACAACTTTCTTTGGAAACAGACACTCTATATGCAAGACAATTACAGCACCAGGTATCACTGCTGGTCAAAGCCCAGAGTACATATGTCACAATCCATTAGTTAGGAGATATATCTGAACAGCCTGAAGTTTATTAAACCCAAGTGCCACTTTTCCTGATCACTTTTCTCAAGGTCTCCCAAGGGCTGTCATTGACTAGTTCTAATAGTCTATCCATTCAGTTTGCAAATCATTCTCAAGTCCAGACTTTATGAATTATTAATCTGATCTATGGAATCTGGTCACTCTCAGTTCAGCTTCCCCCAAACAATTTTCTGATCCTTTGTTACAGCTCACAATTAGAAATTCTCAGAAGACACTATAGTGAAGAACTTTATTTCACTCTATCCTCTAAGAATCTGATTTGTCTGGATTTATGCCTGAGCTCTCATATTCTTGGGAATTCCAGGTAGACAGAACAATGATACCAAAGACATTCTTGCTTTTCAATGTTCCTGAGACCTCCCTTATCTTAAATACTTACAATATGTCTCCTTTATCCACACCTTTTTCACAGTTAAGTATGTAGTATCTTAAATTATCCCCTAATTGGTTCACATATAAAAGTATCATTTTTCCAATTAGTCTATAAGGAAAAGATCAAGTCTTGAATGGTCTCATTTTGCCGGCAGTGATGTGCTGGAGCTGGCTTGTACAAGCTGGTGAGGGCCAACTTTAAATCTTCAGAAAATTCTGCCAGCCATTTAAACAAACTAAGATATATGGATCTGCAATTAAATAAATTGCATTAAAAGCAAAGGTAATAACTTCTGTTTCATTTCATTGACCAGAATTGGATGGAATTTCTTTCAGTGTTATAAAAATACAACCTAAGAACATTTTAACCCTTTCCGTTAGGCATAGACTGACTTATATACAAACACCAATGGTAATGTTATTGACCGTAGTTCATTTTAAACATTGGGAATACTGGTTTAAAGAATAGGAAGAGTGGTTATCTCAGGTTTATTGAAAATCTTCATGAAACATTATATCAGAAATGATTGCTCCTGCTCAATTCACATCATTTTGATGTGAAGTATAATTGTGCTTCCCAGTACCTGTGTGTTAGCTCTTTGGAGAACAGTAGAGTGAAGTTTAAAATAATGTCACATTTTACCTTTTGGAGTCCTCTGCAAATCTAATGGGTGACTAGTGAGGCTGAGATTTGATGACAGATGATGATGCATAATTTGAAATGATTATAAAAGTTAAAAGGAAGGGAATAAAAGCATGCATGTGTGTGTACAGACTTATACCTTCACATTACTTGACAGTTGTTCTAGAACAGGTCTGTGCTTTGGGACTCTCTGCTAACATCGGGGCTTAAGCTGCACTTCCAAATATAGTACTAGACAGTGCAGACAGAGACAATTTTATTAACACAGAAAGCAACTGGACAGTGTTTCTAAAAGGTGAGATTGGAAGAAAGTTTGAGAAAAAGAAACCCTGGGACAGGGAAAATGATGTGGCTGAACAGGATGTGAGGGTTGTTCTTTAAATGCTGGAGATGGAGGAATAATTAATAACACGTTAAGCATCATTTTCCTTGTGTGGACACAGAGACTGTGCAGAGGGTACAAAAATGTGATTCCTCACCTTTCCAATGAGGTCACCTCAAAGAACCAGGCATGAGTGACACAAATCTCCTGCCATTGTTGTGATCAGAGAGAAATGTGTTCCAGTAGGACAGTGGGTATCCAAAGTATCAAAATTAAAAAAAAAAAAAGCCTCCCATAGTTTAGGCCAGCAAATCTCATCACACATTCTTTTAGAACGTGGTCTCTAAATGAGATCTCTGTTAGCACTGTGCTGCCATCACTCCCAGTGCTCCCTCCCTTCTGTCAAGTCACAGAGGAATATTCATACCAGGCTATTTTAATCATGTTTTCCTTGATATGATATAATTCTACATAATGCATTTTCCCTTCTAGGGGGTTAAAAAAATCTTATTTTTTTTCCCCCACGGTCAAGTCCAAAACTTGTTCTTTTTCCTTTCTGGCCCTGAGACAGACTAGGACACGGGACGACAGAGGTGACTGCACGGGCACGTTACCATTGGAGATCAGTGCCCACGTCCTTGGCCTGCTCTGGGGAGTGTGACCATCGGGAACACGAAACTCACTAACTAGACATGCAGTACCTCAGGGAATCAAGGGGGCCAGAATGGCGGGCCAAAGAGGGTCTGTGTGGGTCTAACACACCTGTAAGAGTGAGCCTTCCAGAACAGACATATTCCAAGTCAGGCTCAAGGTGGTATTTCCAGCAGTGAATGTGGAATCCAGTGTCAATCTACCATTCTAGTTTCATTGTGGGGAAGAAGGGTTGGGAATGGAGGGCTTCAGGAGAAAAGAAAAAAAAAGAGCCAGAGATGAACAGAGAGAGAGATACAAATACACCCACACACTCACAGCAGACAGACACACAGACAAATTGAGAGTCATCCATAGAGAGAACACAGAATGTTTCCTAATGCATTTCCTGTTTTTTCTTTTTTTCCTGAACCCTCAGTAAATCCCTATGCAATAGAGATTTCTAGTTTGCTCAACATCATGTTTACTCTAAGTAAGAATTAAGAAATTCTATATGGTGGACAAAGTTCAAAACCGAAGAGAAGAGGATGATGTTTTCAAAAAAGATGTCTGTTTACCTTTAATTAAGAACTGATACAATTGGAAAGATAGTGATAAACACCAACAAAGAAATCACTAGTCTGTGTCTGAATGTTGCTTTTCTCTCATTCCAGAAAGAGAAGCTTTTCATTTTTGTTACGCTCTAATGAGCTGTTTGTAAAAAGGAAATGCTCCCCAGAACCTCAACGGAGAACAATCTGAGGACCTGGAGCTTGCCTCACTTAACTGTCATTATGAAATGAATAAAAATCAAATGAAGCAAAGAAATGTTTGTTGGTCTCTTCTAAGCAGAGATCAATTATTCCCAGATGAAGGTGCTTGTTTTTCTTTTTATCAGTTGTTAGTTTCTGTCTTTCTCATTTTGGGGAGGGAGTTGTTTTGTTTTCCCTGAGGGTGCAAACAGAAAACTCTAGAGCACTGTGGCAGAAGTTGGGTTCAGTCAGGGTTATACTAAGTTCTACTGTTTGCCTGGGATCATTACAGTATCTGTACAGGACAGGATACTGAAGAAGCTCTGAGGCTGGATAGAACATCAGAGATGTTTGAGTCTGGACCAAAACACTGTCTGTTTCATACCATTAGGTGCATGCGTGCGTGCAAAGTCCCTTCAGTTGTGTCTGACTCTTTGTGACTCTATGACGGTAGCCTGCCAGACTTCTCTGTTCATGGGATTTTCCAGGCAAGAATACTGGAGTGGGTTGCCATGCCCTTCTCCATATTTTCCCAACATAGGGATCAAACTCGCATTTCCTGTGTCTCCTGCATTGGCAGGCAGGTTTGTTACCATTGCACCACCATAAATATTTTACACACACACACACACACACACACACACATACATGTACATACATATTTATGGCTGATTTGCATTGTTATACAGCAGAAACCAACACAACATTGTAAAACAATTATGTTCCAATCAAAAATTTTAAGAAAGGACAAAGATTCAAATAAAACCTCTCTAAAATGCCCAAGTTCTAAGCACTGCAATATTTGCATTTTATAGAAAATGTCTGAAAATCATTTTAGTAAGTGGAATGCATTTTCTTCCATGAACTGTTAATACTGAATTCTTAATAGCTTCCCCAGGGTTTTGGGTCTTGGTATGAAACCTTCAGTGATTTCATCATTGTTAAGGCATGGTAAACAATCACAGTTTATGCTCATAGGCATAAAATTCTCCATCTATTGGTAGTTTTTATATTCTTAAAAATGGGAAACTTATTTTCCATGCAATCTGAATACAAGACAATACTAAATTGGCTTATAAGCCTAGTGAATATTGGTATAAACATTCCTAAATTGCTTTAATATATAATATCAGCATTTGAACTTGTAGAGACAATTATGCTTTCAAGTTTTTCAAGTTTTTAAATAAGACACTGTTCTTTTCCTTTGTTGGAGCTAGTCTTCCTTTCTGTTTCTGGTTCTTATTCCTTGTTGATAAAAAGAGACTATGTCAATTTGTCCCTCTTACAAGTAATACCTCTAAACCCAACTTAAAAATCTTTAATTTCCAGTCTCTCTTCCAAATATCTTTAAAAAAAATATATTACAGATATCTATTTGAGCATGGTACAAACAAAAAAGATCACATGACAAAGGTACAAATAAAAGATACTACAATATATGAATCCATTAATTTTTTCCCAACTGTAAAAAGCATGTTCCCTGTCAAAATATAAGGGGAAACTGTGAATATATACAGAAAATAAGATTACTATTTAACTTCTTAGATATATATCTCTCATTTATCAGTGAAACTCCCTCTGCTTATTTTTCACATACTTATGTACATGCTTAGAAACCTGTATTTTTAAAAAATTGATAGAACTAAAATAGAATATAAAGTTTAATGCACTGCTTTCTATTTTAAATTGCTATTATATCTTAAGCACTTTCTCATTTTATTTTCTGTTCTTCATAAACATGATTCTGCATTAAATTTTGCTGCACAATTGTGCTGCAATTTATATAACTATATTGCTATTGTGAGGAATTTGCTTGTTTATTAACCTTTAAAAATGAATAAAAAATAAATAAATTTTCCCCTAAATATTTTACTAAAACTTCTGATTATTTTTATTAGGATACATTTCTCAAAGAGCATTAGAGATTTAAAGGGTATCATTCAAATGTAACTACCTGTTTACTTAAAACTATATAAAGCCTATAAAATAGTATGAGAGGAAATACACATTCTGAAACTATTCATTTTTAGTCACGTCTTACATTTTCCTTAATATAGATTTTTTTGGTTTGCTTTTCTTAATCGGATCTTTTACCTCTTATGATCTATGATGGGTTTATAGGAAACCTATCATTTTTGTTTATTCATTTTGTATCTGGTAACTTGACCTCTCTTCTTGGAACCTTTGTACTAAAGTACAAAAAACCCTTGTTGTAATAGCATTATTGCAGAACTGTTGTATGAAATTAAACTTTTCCTTTGTCCTGATCTAGAGTTATTTTATTTCTAACTATAGTTTAAAAATATGTCATGTTTCCATTCTCCTTGTTTCCAAGTATACACACATATCAATAACAGCAAATGTTACTTCTTTTCAATAGATGCAAATAAATAGCATTCTTGCCTTGTTCCTGATTTAATGGTTATACTCCTAGCATTTCAAGAGTTATACTTCTTAAATATGAAATAGGCTGATGGTTTCTGATGCTTGTTCTTTATCAGGCTGAAAGAACATCATCCTTCTCCTAGCACATTAACATTTCAAAAATCATTATGTATGTAAATTTCAATCAAATTACTCTTCTGGCATCTATCAGGATGATCATAATTTTTTCATTTGATGTGTTGCTATTTCCTAAAAATGGGGAAACTAATAGAACAGAATGAAAAAGAATACTGGAACATAACTGACTAGATTCTTTTATATGATATTCATGAATAGTCCCAACTCAGGGATCAAACCAGCATCTCTAGGTCTCCTGCATTGGAAGGCAGGTTCTTTACCACTAGGCCACCTGGGAAGCCATTCAGGTTTCCTACTATCACTGAATCTGAACTGCAGTGAGAAAGCCAGACATCAAATAAGCAACCTCAAGAATAATTCCAGGTATTTTCCACTGGGACCTTGTATACATTTTTAAATATTTTCTTGATTTTTTAAAAAAAAATAAAACTGCAGCTTCTTTTTATGGGGTACAAAGATATATACAGAGAGACAGACATATGGATATACAGAAACTGGTGAGAGTCATGGACCTTTTTTGAGGATATGACAATAGTACCACATTCTTGGTAAAGTTCACAATCATAAGCACACACAATTTACACAAAGCTTTAGGATTTAAAGAACTCAAGAAGCTCATCCCTATATTTGAGGTTGAGCAATATATTTCTATGTCATTATTTTCTTTTTGTCTCTTTGATCTTGAAACGTCAAGATATTAAATTCACATATAATTTTCCTTCCATTTCTAATAATTGCATCAATTATTTAACTGTTAGAGTATTCTGCATATAAAAGCTTTTACTTCTTAAATGTTCATCATGGAATCTCCCTTTTAAAAATAGGAAATTAATCTCTATATAGCATTTTGTGATTTTTGTCTTCATATTTTGTCTAATGTTAATATTTAATTAACATTAACGGCTGTTTTCTTCTTCTTTTGGCTGGTAAGACAAAAACACTGAACGTCTTTAATTTTTTTTTTTTTTGGTCTTTTAAAAAAGATGTATCTCTTAGTTAAATTATTTTTTATCAACTCAATCTGTGAGATTTTCAGATAACAATACTTGATTCATAAGACTGTCATGAAGATTAAGTGGCATAAAACACTGAAAGAATATAGAATAACATAGCATAGTGAAAGGCAGATATTGAGAAGTAATAAATGATGAGAATAACAATAAGAATCTGCCTACAATGCAGGAAACCTGGGTTTGATCTCAGGGTCAGGAAGATCCTTTGGAGAAGGGAATCACTACATACTCCAGTATTCTTGCCTGGACAATTCCATGGAGGGAGGAGGCTAGTGGGCTACAGCCTATGGAGTCATAAAGAGTTGGCATGACTGAAAGACTAGCAATTCTGGAATAATTTATAGCAATTCTCACAATGGAGCCATGGTTTTACTTTTATCATTTTGAGTATTTTTCTGATTCTTTCCAGATTTTCTGTATTTTCTTGTACTATATTTTCTTGCATAGTATATACCTTGCTTTTCTGTTTTTTGGTTGACATACAGGTACATATTTTGTTTCTAATTCTACTTAGTGGTTATCTTTTAGCTTCTAAAAGTTATATTTTAAAATGTAAAATATTACAAACATTTGGAAAACTGCAGAAAGTAATATAACCCGCAACAGATACCAATGTTGCAGTCATATTTGGCAGATGTTAATATTTTGCTCTACTTGTTTCAGGTTTTTCTTTCTCTTAAAGAAAGAAACCATTATGAATGACACCAAAGTCCTGTTCCACATTCCTCAAAGATAATATCTATACTGAAGTAAGTGACTATCAGTTCCATGCATGTTTTATACTTTTACTACAGGACTCTACATTCCTCTAATTGTAAAAGTTAATTAAATAGTGTTCTTGAGTGACATGGATATAAAATTAGGGGTCAAGCATTTTTTCACTACATTATATTTCTTGCTTTTGCTCTAACTTCAAGTTTTAGATGTAGAATAGTATGCTTTATTAAATTATGATTTTATGTAACATACCTTTTAATTCAATAATTATTTCAGATATTTGACTTCAGTTTTATAATAATTTATCACAACTTATAGTTTGTTTTTAAATGGTCTTAATGATTCCTACCAATCCTTTCACATGTGATTTCCCTGTAATGGACATTTTAATTCTCTTTCATTTCTTGATAAGCTTGTTTTATATTTTAAAGTAACTTAAGGATGATATCTAGACATTACATTTTATAAGTCATTGAATATTTGAGAATAAATTTAAAACTCCCTTCACAAAGAAAAAATACCTGTGAGGCAATAAACACACCCTCAAATGTTATTCCCCACTAGGTACTTTGCAGACACTGTTCATTGTTCATTGGCCTGTGGTTGCTGTGGACAGATATGGACAGCCTTCAGCATTCCTACTATGGAGAGAACAAAGACTTTTCTAAAGTTGACTCCGTGACCTATGATGGTTACTAGAGGTCTGTCCTGCCACCCAAGTTTCTGTTATTTCCTAGGCTGTGTCTTTTATTCTCTAATCTCTTTGCATTTCTATTTAGTCAACCTCAGATAGAGACCAGATTGATTCAGATATAGTGTTATTAATAGACACGATGTGTAGATTGCCTCTCTCCTTACTCTCCATTTACTTGGGGCTGGTCAAATATTTCTTAGATTCATTGATAGATAGAAAGTTAATATGCACAGCTCTTAGTCTAATTCCTGATGTCATCAATCTTTTGTTCTATGTAGCTCTACTGGTGGAGACGGAAATGGCACCCCACTCTAGTACTCTTGCCTGGAAAATCCCATGGACGGAGGAGCCTGGTAGGCTATAGTCCATGGGGGTCTCAAAGAGTCGAACATGACTGAGCAATTTCACTCTCACTTTTCATGTTTATGCATTGGAGACGGAAATGGCAACCCACTCCGGTATTCTTGCCTGGAGAATCCCAGGGACAGAGGAGCCTGTGGGCTGCCGTCTGTGGGTTTGCACAGAGTTGAATATGACTGAAGTGACTTAGCAGCAGCAGGAGCTCTACTGGACTGAAGCAGTATCATGTTTGATCTCAAGTATCTGATTAATCAACACAAAGAACAGAGGGCAAAATGAGAATCCCTAGTGTTTGTTAACATGATCTTTTTTTTCTTTTTGCCTCTGTACCATCTCAAACTTAGCTCTTCTCTTATTGCAACTACACCTTCCCCAAGTACAAAACAAGCCTGTCTTCCATTGCATCTCAACTTTTTTTCTGGAAGATAGAGTCTCTAATTGGATGCAGGAAGATAGACAAATATAATGTGGTAGGAGAAAATGAAGAGCATTTGGCTTCCTGAAACCAAGCACCTGTTTCGTTATAGGATCCACTTAATCATCTGATACAGACTATCTTATTTCTTATCCAGGACACAGGTAGCAAGAAGAGGAAGATGTTTCTCCTGTTCAAATTCAGGTGGGCAACTGTCTCTTGTTTTTGGTTCATTGCTGATACACATCTTCAACCCAATTCTCTCTATTCTATAGTTTCAAATGATAAGAGTGATGACTTTTTGACAGCAGCTTGATGTTTCAACTAATATTAGTCTCAACTCAGAGTCTAGGAGATGTAAACAGAGTAGAAGTTATTTCCACATCAGGAGTTTGGAGGTATGTTAGGCTAGGAGGGTGGGCTTTCCTGTTAGCTCAGCTAGTCAAGAATCCACTTGCAATGCAGAACCCAGTACGATTCCTAGGTCAGGAAGATCTGCTGGAGAAGGGATAGGCTACTACTCCAGTATTCCTGGGCTTTTCTGGTGGCTCAGATGGTAAAGAATCCACCTGCAATGCAGGAGACCTGAGTTCAGTCTTTGAGTTGGGAAGATTCCCTGGAGAAGGGAACAGCTACCCAGTCCAGTATTCTGGTCTGGAGAATTCCATGGATTGTATGGTCCATGGGTTGCAAAGAGTCGGACATGACTGAGTGACTTTCACTTCAATAGACTAGGGTGAGGGTAGCTTTGATTCTCAACTTTCTGCGTCCAGGCTCTATTTTATCGCTCTGTTGTGAATGATCTGGATTTCCAAGGTTACATCATAGACCAATATGACCTTGTCATTCAATGCTCTCACATTCTAGTCAAGAGGAAAGAAGAAGGGAATAAGAAGACAGGACAAAGGACATACACAAGTTTTCTTTTAAGAGACATTCTAAGAAGCTGTTACAATTTTGCTGCTTATCTTTTACTTACTAGATCTTAGCAACAGGGTCAGAAGGGTGAGTGTTACAGGGAAACAGATTCTTGTTGTGAACAGTCATGTGCCCACCTGAAAGTAAAGGGTGCTAATACTGATGAAAGGGAGAAGAAAGATTAAGGACAGCTAGCAGACTTGCCAGAGTCATGACTTTTCATTTTTTAGGGTATACTGTCGTACCAGACCCCATTTTAAACCAAAAGAGAAACTTCGTTAATCCTTCAATCCAAACAATTTTATCTTTGAGCAACCTAATAATAAAAGTTGCATTCATACAACTCCAGAGCTATATCTACATATTTTAACTGGGAAAGTTTCTAATGTCACATCTGTTTGTGGCACTAAGATCTTGATTTACCCATGAAAAAAACACTTGTGTATCCTTAAGAGAAATATTTTTCCCTTTTCCTTCTGAGAGCATTTTTATTGTGTCTGGATCAATTCTCCACATCAGTAATATATGCATTCCCCATACTCATTGGCATTTCAAGTGGCCTATTCAGACACAGCTGTAGGAAACTCTAAGTGGAAGACAAGATCCCAGGTGAGATGTACTTGTGGGGTGCTAGAAATGGTCCCTTGCTCCTCATCTTTTCTCATCTTTGTACACATAATTCCATCTGACAGTCCCCATCAAGTTCAAGTCATGTAATTTTATATACCAAAGTGTCTTCTCGAAAAGAGAAGTTTTAGTCACTATAAACTTTTCTTTGTTCACGTGGCCACTTATCTTTAATTAATCCCGTTATTATCTCATACATACCCTCAAGTTCATTGAAACAAAATTTCCATTGTTAATACCTCAAGAATGATTTTTTCAATATCTGGTCTCTATTATCTAATCATTAAATATGTCCCACCTAATATAATCATCATCTATTTACACACAAGCCACAGACCATTGCTGGATTAAGCCCAGATCAGTAGAAACTGATTTTTTTTTCATGTCAATTCTGTCTTTGTGGTTACTTGACTATGCTATTCATTCATCTCACTAACTCCAGAGTTCACACCATATAGTGACCAAGTAAACTCTCTTCAATTTATTATTTATCCTTGTTATTATCCTTTAGTATTTACCTTTACTCTTTGGTAATTCATACTCCATCAATTATGGAATTAGTTCCATTCTTATTTTCTTACTAATATTTCCCTACCCACACATTCTTTTACCAAACCCATCTTCTGAAAACAAAGTAGGAGAAGAATATTGTGAGAGAGGTATTTTTATGGACTGAACATAATATGTCACTGTTGTTTAGTTGCTCAGTCATGTCCAATTCTCTTATGACTCCAAGAGTCTGTAACCCACCAGGATCCTCTGTGAATTGGATTTTCCAGGCAGGAATACTGAAGTGGATTACCATGCCCTCCTCCAGGGGATCTTCCAAGCCAGGGATTGAGCCTACATCTCTTATGTCTCCTACTTTGGCAGGAAGGTTCCTTACCAGTAGTACCACCTGGGAAGCCCTCACCAGGAACCAAAATCACTGCCACTTTAACTTGGGCCTCTAGCCTCCAAAACTGTGAGAAGACTAACTTATGCTTTATAAGCATCCAGTATATAATATTTTATTATGGTAGCCTGAGTTGCCTAAGTTTGGAGGGACT
This sequence comes from Antilocapra americana, assembly GCA_007570785.1. NCBI lineage: Eukaryota > Metazoa > Chordata > Mammalia > Artiodactyla > Antilocapridae > Antilocapra > Antilocapra americana. The sequence goes on along the minus strand of ML664161.1, from coordinate 40,469,440 downwards.
TCAGATCATGACTAGAAGAAGACGAAAGGGAAGGCTTGAAGACTGCAGCTTGATGGAAAGTGCTACCACATGGCATCAACACCAAGGGGCTTTTCATTTATTCTTTGCTACCATCTAGGTCAGCCTGGGCACAAGGTGGTCTTTAGTCTGTCTGCTTGGACTCACATGACTAAGGGAATGCACCAAGCAGGGATCTGAGATAGTTCTTTTCACTTCCCTGAAATTTTTTGTCTTCCTGGTCTTGACAGGGTTAGGCTCTGTTATTATTCACAAGTCATCCTTTACATTTCAGGTTAGTGATGAAGATGGCAAACAGGGTAGAGAGTAAGAGGACCTATTGTCAGGCTCTATCCAGTTGAACTAGAGAAGGCAATGGCAACCCCCTCCAATATTCTTGCCTGGAGAATTCCATGGACAGAGGAGCCTCACGGGTTACAGTCCATGGGGTCACAAAGAGTCAGATACGACTGAGCGAACTAACACACACACACACACACACACACACACACACACACACACACACACATCTAGCTGAACAGGACTGAAAGCCAAAACTTTAACAAGATGGTGGGAAGGGTATGGGCATGTCATTAGAGAATAAGGACTTACTTCATGTCTAAAGTTCTTGATGCACTTATGAAAATAAAAGTGCACAGAGAAAAGACTGGAAGGAAATCTTCCAACAGTTTAAGAAGGATAACCTATAGATGGTCAGTTGAATGGTCATTTTCTAGCTTCTTTCTTCCAGAGGCTTCTTGTATTATTTCATAACTGGATCAAAAGCAAAATGAAAAGATGATGGGCTGTACATATTTCAAATTGAAATATCATAGACTACTATCTCCAAATCCTGACTCTTCCCATTACTTGAGTTTATGTTCTTGGCTGCATCTTTGCAGCTTTGTGACACTGTAAAGCTCAAGTCACAAATCATGCTTCACTGTGACTACCAGAGAAGCAAACAAAGTTTGAGTAAGCTTTTGCATTATTTTCATTTAATAATGCGCATTATTTCACTCTTTCCTGCTTCCATCACATTACTGAGGAAAACCGGTCGAATGAAAGCACTGCTTTTCTAAGAACACACCTTGTTTTGAATCAAGGGTGATTTGCATTTTTAACACAGCAGGAGTTTGGGGGAATTTCTATGTGTCAACATCTTTAAAAGACCTCCATCACCACAGGCAGATGTGGAATGTTGAATATTTAGCATTTGTTACTAGAGAAAGGATTGCTACTTATATTACTAATGTAAGTAGTTGACTGCTTGCTAAAATGCATGCTGCCATTCAGCTGACTTAGTTATTGTTATTGTTGGAGCTGTCTTGGCAGTAACCTGGTTATCTTTTAAAAAATGAAATCCATGAATATCCAAATGGCACATAAACTTCACAGAGAAGCCCAGCAATCTATTTCTGCTCTAGCCTCAGCAGCATGATTCCCTCACCCCAGAAAGCAGGGTATATAACAGGCTCATGTACTTTAGGCTCCTTTAAATGGCAAGCAGTTCAGCCTTTTCCAAATGGTAAGTGGTATGGGCAGGGTGGGGCCACCCTAATTGTCCCTACTCCTTCAAAAAACAAAACTGGCAACTACTGATAATATAAGCTCTGCTGTCAAAAACACAACTGCAAGCAACAGATTGAAGGCACAACCGTGCAAAGAAGTATCTCAAGAGGGATAATTAAAACACACATGTACACCCAGAGAAAAACAGATGACTTCTGTGCCACCCCTCCCAGCCCCCATCCCAAACCTCTTGTATTTTTGATAAGTAATAAGACAGGAGAAAGGGGTTGTATGCTAGAGTGCCTCTAAAATTGGCAATTAATAAGGATGCTGCTTTAATTGTCTAAGATTTCCTTCCTGCTAAATGTTTAAATATATCATTCTGTTTGCCTCCACCCACATTCCATCTGCTTCAGGGAAGAGTTCTTGGTCCTTCTGACTTTTCTGACTCCAGATGTACACAAGGGGACTTTTTCCTAAATGGAAAGATTTGTCTCTGTGTATACCTATCTTCGTAGGTATACATAGAGAGAGCTGTAACTATGTGAGTCAGAGTGAGCTAGAGTGATGTGCCCTGATAATCTGTGGAGTGTGTGTGTGTGTGTGTGTGTGTGTGTGTGTGTGTGTCTGGGTGAGACAGAGAAGGACAGACAGACAAATCGAAAAACATAACCCCTACCCAATATCTTGCTCTTGCTACAATTTATCTGGATGTGGTTTTAAATGGTCTCAACACTTTGCCTACAAAGAAAAGCTTGAATCTGGATCAAGAAAAAATAAAAACCAAAAAGGCAAGGTTTTTCTTTTTTTTTCCTTTCAGTTGTATTATATCCAGTATCCGGGATTATCATTGCTCACAATAGGGACACAGTCATTCAAGTGCCTTTAGTCTCTCCTGTGGGTAAAAGTTGAATGGGGATGCAGATAAAACAACAACAGTAGAAGGGTGGAATACTGGAGGAAAACTACATATTCCCGTTGGGAGGTAGGCAACTTTTTAAAAATTTCAGCCATGTGATGCTGTTCATTATCCAGATCACTTTAGAGAAATCTGAAGACTGCATCAATCTAAATTTAAGCTTTCTTATAAATTGATTTATTCATTCAATAAATATTTATTGGATGCATACAATGTGCCAAGCATTCTGGAGGCTACAAAATGAATAATACGGTCTTTCCTCTCAAAGAGTTTATGACTGTATAGCGGATGATAATATATATATATATGTAAATAACTGTATTATTTTATTTAGGACTCTTTCAGTTGCAAATGACAGAATCCAAAAACAAAGTCGCTTACACAGAAAAGGAATTTATTGGTTCAGGTAACTAAAAGTTTCTGAGTAGCTCTTTAGGCACAGCTGAATTCAGGGACTCATTTGATAAAAAGTTGCTCTTATTCTCATCCTCTTCTCCTCCCCAGTACTTCAAGTTCTTTGAATTTGGACTTTTTGGACAAATCACTATAGACAGAGATGTCATATTGTAACCACAGGAAAATGGTCAAGGGAGTAGAGGCTATGGGGAGATTCAGAGCAGACTGAAAAGGAGTGAGAAAATAGATGCTAAAGTGATTGTGAGACTTGATGGAAAATAAGTCTCATGCAGTGTTGCTAGGCAACTGAAGTGGAGAAGGAATGGAGGTCACGGGATTTGAGGGGACTAAAGCACAAGAGGTCAAGGTTGTGGGTGAGTCTTGAATTTGCAACTGTAAAATATGAAGTCATACAGATGGATCCAACTCTCGGGGTGAGTAGTAGGGAGACTGGAAGTGAGGTGAGAGAGGGGGAACCATCCATGGGAGTGAGTGACCTCTGGGGCTGTGTGTTCTGTCCATCACCATTTGTAAACAGTGCTAACAGTACCATCTGGGTTAGCCCTGGCTAGAGACAGGCCAACAGGTTCTTAGACAAGGAGGTGTGAAAAGGGTGATCAGACCTTGCCTGGTGCACTGAGAGGCTCTGGACAGAGTGGGTGGTACATTGTTTTGTGTTTTGAGCCTTTAATTCCTTAAAATGACTGGCAACAGGGATATCTTCTACCCCATAGTCCTAAAACCAGCCCTTGCTAGGTGCCCCAAAACTGGGGGAAATTTCTCCAATTGTGACTTTCTAAGAAAAGTTTACCCCTGCTTTAACATTCACATTCTTAATCTACGTCCTAAGTTTCATTAATTTATCCATTTGCTTACTCAAGTAGTTCTTTTATGTCTAACCTCTCTCTTCGGAGGGCTTCCCAGGTGGCGCTAGTGGTAAAGAACCGGCCCAAGAGATGCAGGTTTGAACCTTAGGTCGGGAAGATCCCCTGGAGGAGTGAGTGGCAGTCCGCTCCAGTATTCTGGCCTAGTGAGTCCCATGGACCGAGGAGACTAAGCCATAGGATGGCAAGAGTCGGACACAACTGAGTGAGCAACACTCCTCTCTCTTCAGAATGTAAGCTCCAGGAGGGGATGGCTCTTTGCTCTATTTTATGCTTCCAGTATTCTTCCCTAATCTGTGCCTTTCTTGTAGAAGTTGAACACATACACACATACACATTATATATATACACACACATATATGTATATATTCTTTCCAATTACCTGTGCAAATTTTTCTGATAATATTTTAGTGCAAAAGGATCAAACTAAATTTGGCACAATACTAAATAGATGAAATATTTCTTCTTCTCTTGCCAAAGTGTTCCTAAATAGCTTGCCTTGGTGTTATTTAAAGGATATTAAAGTGTAAGAGTAAGGAATTAAATTACTTGGTGTATCCCTTTGTCTTTCCACATCTGATATTAATTATCTCTTAGGACACCTGACTCTTGCCTAAACAAAGCAGAATCTATTCTCTTTCTCTTTCCCCTCCTTTTCTCCCCTTCTTTTCTACACCACATCCACTTACTACATCTTCATCCTTAAACCTATTTGTCAGATCTGTGATTTCCATGTAAGCACTCCAATTCACCCTCTCTTATGCATACTTCTCCTAATTTGCATCACTAATGGGGATAATGAAATTTCTAGATTCAGTGCTATTCTTACTGTATCTTTATAATCATCATCACATTATTAGAATAATGAAAGCAAAATGTTCTGCTGCTTGGAGTTCAGTACTAATGAGGTCAAGGTGGTTGGTTCAATCTCTGGGCAGGCTAGTTAGTATTTCACATAGCTGGAAAATAAAAAAAGTTTCATAGCTATAGACTGACCCTTAATCTTAACTAGCCATCTTACAAAGATATATCACTGCTTGCAAGCAGACTGTGATGAGAGAAAGGGGAAGCATAGGGCCACTCTCATAACCAGCCCAGTTATCCTGGACCCCAGAGTAAGGAGTCAAGCAAGTAGAATTAACTTTAACAAAGGGCAACTGAAAATATTTCAAGAACAGAGGAACAAATCAGATAAAGATAATCAAAGGTAAGAATCAATATTAAATAATAGGTATCGTATGGAGATGGCAATGCCAGAAACTGTGCTAAGCTCTTTACAAGCATTAGTTAACTTTAGGGTCCCTTCATACAGCTGCACAGCTTGTATACTGCACAACTTTAAAGGGACCCTTTCACTTCTATTATGATGTGAAAGGGCCACATAAGGGCATTGGCTCTTTTGTCTTCACAGTGTCTTCAAAACATAAGCTCTGCAATCCATCACTGTCCCCTTACACATGAGGAAAAAGGAAAGTATTAGAGAAGAAGTGATTAGGCCAAGTCATACAGATAACAAATGTTGGTGATAGGATTCAAGGGTGTTCCACTTCAGTTACAGAAATCTTCAGAATGAGGAAAGTAAAATACCTGTTTAATTTAGGCAGGACAATGTATTGAAATCTAAGAGAGGTCCTCTGAGACCAGAAAGGGATGTGACTCTATTACTTTCACAAAAACCCACAGGAAAAATGAAGAACAGTTCAGGGTCACAGGGGATGACCTACAGATTCCAGAGCTAGATACAGACAGAGCAAGTAGTGGATCTCACCAGTAATCTTAATTTGTATGTTTATCATACCATGTCCTTGTTGAGGGCACACTTTATAAGCAAGGAAAAGGTATAAACATTCACCTGTGGTTCATTTTTCAGACCTGGAAAATAGAGAAAACTACTCTTTACTCAGGATAGAGAAGATAAAATGGATACCCTTGTGTTTTTCATTATGTTTCTCCACTGGTGGAGTGGGGTGCTTGTAGAATGCAGATTACCAAGTTCTACCTTGACCTATTCAATCTCCAGGTGACCAGAAGATACTTATGCACATCAAAATTTGGAAACACTGACCTAGAAGATGGGTGAGGTGATAACTGTACCCAATTCCTAAAGCACATAGATGGGCAGAGGACTTGGGAACAGATGAAAAGGGAAACCCTCAAAGGGTAATCGGGGACATCAGATTCAACTGAAAACACCAAGTCTCCTTCTTGGACCCTCTCCTTAGAGATGGACGTGCAGTTGGATCACCATTTAGTGCTTCATCACATGCTCCAGTCCATGTTAGGATCAAAGCTGCAACACCTGATATGATGAAAGACTAGGGGCTGGGAGTCAGAATAGGTATGTGTAGGCATCACGTGTGCGCCTCCAGTTGTGTCTGATACTTTGTGACCTCCCTGGACTATAGCCTGCCAGGCTCCTCCATCCATGGGATTTCCCAGGTAAGAATACCGGAGTGGATTGTCATTACCTTCTCCAGGGGATCTTCCAGACCCAAGAATCTAACCTGTGTCTCTTGGGTCTCCTGCATCCTTTACCACAGAGCCACCTGGGAAGCCCAGGGAGTCAGAATTACTCAGATCCAAATCCCCACTCAGTCTCTCACCAGTTGAGAGGGCAAATAGCATAGTTTCTTTAGTTACTTCTGGGCAAATGGTGTACTTTCTCCAGCCTCAATTTCCTTACTTATACTATTAGGATAAAAATTAGCTCTTATAGTATTATGAGGATAAAATAAGATGATTTATGTAAAGCGCCTGATGTAAGTTTGCACTGATGATAAGTTTAGTTGTAGTTATTTCAGTTGGACAACCATTGGTTGTAGAAAGAAAAGTCACAGTTGTTTTCAGATTGGGCAAAGGAATCAGTCAAATTGGGCTCTTACTAGTTAAACGTAGTGTTAAATTACTCAACTTCAAGTCTGAAAACAAATTTGACTTTGAAAGTGTCTTCATTGTACTACTTAAAGTGGAGTCATTTTAAATGAAAAGAAAAATCTTTAAGAAATACAATGACAGGAAGGAAAAGACTGAAGGAGCCTCTGATACCACTGTCCCACTTGGGTCTTTCTGATGTGGTTGAGGGGGTGGAGAACAGTGAGAATAAGCCTTTAAAGAGAAGAGAGAAGCATCTCTGAGGAGAGGAGGACAAGGCAGCTAGACCATTGAGTTTGCTTCATTTTCAGGACTACCATGAAAGGAGAAAGAATCAGTGAGCACTCACATGAGGATGGTATAGTGGAAACTTTGCTGATAGGGTCAATGACTGATTTGAAGAGACATTTTCTTCCGGATTTTTATGACTGGGAGGAAAGCATTTGACGGAAGCTTCAAGAAAGGTATAATCTTTTAGTTAGCTTAGAGGAAAAAAATTAACAGCAACAAGTCAAAAGGACTGCTGGTTAGACTTAGCAAAAATTGCCACTTAGAGGAATGACTGAGAGAGGCGGCTTGCATGCAGGAGTGTACATTTCTGCTAATTCAGGATGTCTGGGAAACGGCGGTGCGCTGGTTAATTGCACATTATGCTTTGCCGAACGTTTCCATCATTATGCAGCACATATGGATCACAATTTTCAGATAAATGGAATGCATGTGGAATCTTAAAATATTCTGAGATTGTCTGGTCTATGGCTTCCATTTTATAGATGAGGACAGTTAGGCCCCGTTAGGCATAATTTGTGTGAAGTCACAGATATTTAATTAGTAATAAAGCCAAGATCCAAACCCAGATCTTCTCAGTTTTAGGTCAATGTTTATTTCCACTATGCCAGTGGTTACAGAACTCTTAACATTCTTGAAGAATTTTCAGTGATTGAGAATTTCAAGTACCTTGGAGGTCACCATCACAGGTACCTATCCGCTCTGAGCCAGGCTAAAGGACAGAAGTTACACATGTAGGACACGGGCTGACACTCTTCCCACTCAATACAGTAGCCCCAAACCTTCTATTTTAAACAAACTAGTGATAGTCACTTGTTCATTCATCATTTGCTTCTCTCTCACAAACTGTTTTATAAAATATGCAAATGAAAGTGATTAGGCTTTGTGGGTGCTTCAGAAACTGTACTTTTTGATGGAAATTTAGAAATAAAATAGGTGCATAGAAAAATATTTCAAAATTGGATGATTAAAAGAAAGCTCATTAAGTATATTAGAAGCAACAGCCCACAGGCTTAAATTTTGGTTTTGCAAGGCTACTGCAGAGCAGGTTAACCTGACACTCAGTTGAAATACTGTAAGACAAAGTGGAAAAGATGCTAGATGTAATTTAGGGAAAAATCCCACCTTTACAACTCATGAAATCTGTAGCCAATCCACCTTGAAAACAAGACTGCTGTGGAAATAAATTTGGGGACATTACTTGCATTTGAAGATACGGTGGAGAATTCTGTTTAATGTTTATTCACATGCCTATGTTTAATCTCACTAATAAATTTACATTAGTCCCTAAGATAGAGATAGAATTAAGGGTTGGGAGTCTTTGGTAGATTTCTAGAAAAGGCTCTTGAGACTTGAATATGCATATGAGTGAACTTGGGAATGCGCCTATGCCTACTGGGATGCAGTAGGTCTGGAGTGGGAACTGCTATTCACATCTTTAAACACTTCCCAGGAGATGCTAACTCTTGGTCCTTGGACCACATTCTGATCAGGAAAGGTTGAGAGGAGTGAGAAGAAAAATGAGGAACAAGAGAGCTATACTACTCAGGGAAATTAAGTCTGTATGGTTGACCTATTCTTCACTAGAAACACAAATAATAATTACTATAGATCAAAGTGAAGAGACTTTAAGGACTTGTAACTCAAAGGCAACATGTTTTAGTGCTAAAAAACAAAAAATATGTGTACATATGTGACTCTGTATATGGGTCCTGTCCTCACCATCTGACACACTGTAATCAATGTAATCTTATTATAAAACTTTAAATCACTCTGTCACTCTCTTTTAAAAAATTGTTCAGTAGCCCCCTTTGTACAGATAGCGTGCAAACTCTTAAAATAGCTGACATCATTCCCCTGCATCTGGTTACTTCCTCATGTCTCATCACTTATTACTCTCTAAACACACCAAAAATCTGTTAGTCTTTCAATAACATGTTTTCTCTCCCCCGTAGGTCTTCTGTTCCTTCTTCCTGAAACACTCTCTCTTTCCCTATCATTCTATTATTTCTTCTCTTCACACAGTATCCCTTTTTGTCCCTCAGAGGGAGTCTTCCTCAATGTATCATGTAAATTAAGAACCTCTGCTCTAGAACTGTATGGCTCCTTGGTTTTACCCTATCAAAATCTATCATACTGCCATGGTCAGTTTATTTGAACATGTTCCCCAGGGTACTCAATTCTCCTCGGGGACAGAGACCATGTCTTTTTTTGCCCATTATTTGTCCTCTCTTCTTGGCTTGCCCATCTTTAGGCAACCAGGAACTACTGAATAAATAAATGAATGGGTAACAGGTGCAGTCCTGCATGGGAGTGTGGGAGAGGGATGATGGAGGGCATTGTCCAGAAAGAGTTGAAAATATTGGTTGGGGCAACCTAATGAAGTATGGGCCGCCAGAATGCATTTTTCTAGAAGAGGAGGACCAAAATCATTAAGTATCCATATTGGGCAACCGGAATTGGGAAGGGAAGGCAGAAAAAAGAAAGTTTCAAAGGGAAGGGAAGAAAAGTATAGAAGATAAAATATATAGATATAATTGTTCTCCTGGGGCTATTCAGATAACAGAATATCTTGGGTAGAAAGAAAACCTGCACTGGGGATAGACAGAAGGTAGAGTGGAAAGTAGAATATAATATCGTCTCCAAATCCTGGCAGAATCATAGAATAGCTACACTGGGAAGCCTCAGACTGCTGATAATATGGATTTAGTTAGTTAGTTCAGTCGCTCTGTTGTGTCTGCTTCTTTGAGACCCCATGAACCACAGCACATCATGCCTCCCTGTCCATCACCAACTCCCGGAGTCCACCCAAATCCATGTCTACTGAGTCGGTGAAGCCATCCAACCATCTCATCCTCTGTTGTCCCCTTCTCGTCCTGCCCTCAATCTTTCCCAGCACCAGGGTCTTTTCAAATGAGTCAGCTCTTTACATCAGGTGTCCAAAGTATTGGAGCTTCAGCTTCAACATCAGTCCTTCCACTGAATATTCAGGACTGATGTCCTATAGGATGGACTTTCTGGATCTCTTTGCAGTCCAAGGGACTATAAAGAGTCTTCTCCAACACCACAGTTTAAAAGCATCAATTCTTCTGTGCTTAGGAGGCATTTAATTGCTTAAATACTTTAAGATATGAGAACAGGCTTGTAATAGTTTACAGAACAAAAATAACATCCTGTGAGACCCATGTGACAATGAAGGACATATTTGTGAAATATTCTATATCCAGAAAAGAATAGGCAGGAAGAGAAGAGAGGATGTAAAGGGCTCCTAAAATAAAACTTGCCTTGGTTCTGGTGCATGCAGGGTGATTATTCACATACACAAGTCAGGGAGACTCCTATTAGATTTCAGTGGTGACATTTCTGATACTTGAATTTGATTTCTCAGGATATCCCCTAAAATTGTTGTTTTCAAATCTTCTAATAAGCAGTGACCCTTTTGTCAAATAAAATAATACTCATTGGACGGGAAAGAATAGTCAGGTTGAAAAGAAGCCTGTGGAATTGAACAATGAGTCCAACCTCCTACACCCTCCCAAAATCCAATCTTAGGTTTCTGACAGTGTCAAGGCTTTGGAATAAATACTCACAGTCCAATTTCTTTTCTCTATTGGTCTCCCTCCCCAAATACTTATTGACTGACATTTGCTCAGACCACATGGACTGCCTTTCCCCACTGATATTGTGAAAGTTTAAATTCAGTTTTTAGTCCAAATGATACTTCACATACATATCAGTTCAGTCGCTCAGTCATGTCTGACTCTATATGACCCCATGGACTGCAGCATGCCAGGTTTCCCTGTCCATCACCAACTCCCAGAGCTTATTCAAACTCATGTCCATCAAGTCAGTGACGCCATTCAACCATCTCATCGTCTGTTGTCCCCTTCTCCTCCCGCCTTCAATCTTTCCCAGCATCAGGTCTTTTCTAGTGAGTCAGTTCTTCACATCAGGTGGACAAAATATTGGAGTTTCAGCTTCAGCATCAGTCTTTTCAATGAATATTCAGGACAGATTTCCTTTAGCATGGACTGGTTGGATCTCTTTACAGTCCAAGGGGCTCTCACGAGTCTTCTCCAACACCACAGTTCAAAAGCATCAATTCTTTGGTGCTCAGCTTTCTTTATAGTCCAACTCTCACATCCATACATGACTACTGGTAAAAACACAGCTTTGACTAGATGGACCTTTGCTGGCAAAGTAATGTCTCTGCTTTTTATTTAATATGCCGTCTAGATTGATCATAGCTTTTCTTCCAAGGAGCAAGTGTCTTTTAATTTTATGGCTGCAAGTCACCATCTGCAGAGATTTTGGAGCCCTCAAAAATAGTGCATTGAAACATGTTAAGTATCATATGTGAAATCAATTGTCAGCCCAGGATTGTTGCTCGGGGCTGCTGCACCGAGATTTCCCAGAGGGAGGGGGGTTCTGGAGGAGGAGCATATGTACACCCATGGTGATATCATGTCATTGTATGGCAAAACCAATAAAAAAATAAAAAATTAAAAAAAATTAAAATTAAAAAAAAAATAGTCTCTCACTGTTTCCATTGTTTCCCCGTCTACTTGCCATGAAGTAATGGGACAAGATGCCATGATCTTAGTTTTCTGAATGTTGAGTTTTAAGCCAACTTTTGCAGTCCCCTCTTTCAATAACATTAAGAGGCTCATTAGTTCTTCTTCACTTTTTTGCCATAAGAGTAGCGTCATCTGCATATCTGAGATTATTGACATTTCTCCTGGCAATCTTGATTCCAGCTTGTGCTTCATCCAGCCTGGCATTTCACATGATGTACTCTGTGTATAAGTTAAATAAGCAGGGTGACAATATGCAGCCTTAATGTACTCCTTTCCTGATTTAAAACCAATATGTTGTCCATGTCTAGTTCTAACTGTTGGTTCTTGACCTGCATACAGATTTCTCAGGAGGCAGGTCTGGTGGGCTGGTATTCCCATCTCTTGAAGAATTTTCTACAGCTTATTGTGATCCACACAGTCAAAGGCTTTGGCAGAGTCAATAAAGCAGAAATAGATGTTTTTCTGGAACTCTCTTGCTTTTTTGATGATCCAGCAGATGTTGGTAATTTGATCTCTGGTTCCTCTGCCTTTTCTAAAACCAGCTTGAACATCTGGAAGCACACGGTTCACGTATTGCTGAAGTCTGGCTTGAAGAATTTTGAGTATTACTTTACTAGTGTGTGAGATGAGTGTAATTGTGTAGTAGTTTGAGCATTCTTTGGCATTGCCTTTCTTAAGGATGGGAATGAAAACTGACCTTTTCCAGTTCTGTGGCCACTGCTGAGTTTTCCAAATTTGCTGGCATATTGAGTGCAGCACCTTCACAGCATTATCTTTTAGAATTTGAAATAGCTCCACTGGAATTCCATCACTTCCACTAGCTTTATTCATAGTGATACTTCTTAAGGCCCATTTGACTTCACATTCCAGGATGTCTGGCTCTAGGTGAGTGATCACACCTTCGTGATTATCTGAGTCATGAAGATCTTTTTTGTACAGTTCTTCTGTGTATTCTTGCCACCTCTTGTTAATATCTTCTGCTTCTGTTAGGTCCATACCATTTCTGTCCTTTATTGTGCCCATCTTTGCATGAAATGTTCCCTTGGTATCTCTAATTTTCTTGAAGAGATCTCTAGTCTTTCCTGTTCTATTATTTTCCTCTATTTCTTTCCATTGATCACTGAGGAAGCGTTTCTTATACATACACACAGATAAACACACATATATAATGGACATATGTATATGTATATATTATAAATTTCATATATATATTATATATAATAATATATTTATTATAAATTTCATATTTTATATATATATATATACATATATACTTATCACATGTAGGCTTCCTAGTAAAGAATCTGCCTGCTAATGCAGGAGGTACCAGTTCGATCCCTGGATCAGAAGATCCCCTGGAGAAGGAAATGGCAATCCACTCCAGTATTCTTGTTTGGGAAATCCCATGGACAGAGAAGCCTGGTGGGCTACAGCCCATTTGGTTGCAAAGAGTCAGACATGACTTAATGACTAAGCAACAACAAAATATATACAAATACATATGTGAATGGTTGAACCATTTACCATTATATATAAACAAATACAAAGATTTATCAGCATTTAAAGAAACAAAAGACAATAATAGTACATTTTTTTTTCTATTTTAATTTTGCTTGTTATCAATTACTTTCTACAGAATTTTGCATTACTAATTTATTCTGGATCTTTTCAAGTCAATGACCTTGCCAGTGAGTGATCAATACTGATTAATAATGCAACTGGCTTTCATGAAGGGATCCTCTAGAAGAGATTTTTAATAAACTGCTCAACCTTAATTGAATATGTAACAGTCACTCCCCAAATATGTTTTGAAAGACCAACTGAATGAATGAGTGCAGGATTTGGTTTTCTTTTTTAAAATTGTTATTTCATCACATAAGCCATGAGAAGGTCTGAGTTATAGAGAAAATGGCTATGGACCTGGAATCAGAAGATCTGGGTTGAGTGTTAACTTCAGGCAATTTTTTATTTGACACTAAGTCCTATTTTCATTTTTTGTAAAGGTTTAGTAGCAAGTATTCCTTGAAACTATAAACTGCTATAAATATGTTGCCAAGACTATCATTGGTAAAGTCTGCACTCTTCTCAAGCCCTAAAGCATGTTTCCCCAGGAATCTCCAGGAGAAGAGCAGACTTTTTCTGGACTTTTTTTCTACTTGTTATTTTCCTTGTCCATAACTACTCAATCTGAGGACAGTATTAATGATTTTATCCCCGATAGTCTCTCTAGCCAGGAATGTTTGTCTTAGTTTAAGGCATCCCTCTAACCCCTACTTCCAATGAATATTTCATTAACACTGAAAGTATTTCACTATCTCTGCTTTCTAACAAAATTGCACTTTTACTTGCCTTTGTAACTCACAGCCAAATTTTTTTTTTTTTTTTGAGCAAGACTAACTTTTAAAACAGGGGTCCCCAATCTCTGGGCATGGACTTTTACCTCCTGTCAGTTCAGTGATGGCATTAGCTTAGAAATAAAATGCAAAATAAGTGTAATGTGCTTGAATCATCCTGAAATCATCCCCTATCCCCATCTGTGTAAACACTGTCTTCCATGAAACCGGTCCCTGGTGCCGAAGAGGTTGGGGACCACTGTTTCAAAAAAAGAGCTGTCCAGACAATAGACCAAATCCATATGTTAAATCCTAACTCTTTATTATTAGATATTAGGTGATTGTATTACGAGGTGGGGCTTTTGAGAAGTGATTAAGTCATGAGGATGGAACCCTAAGGAATGGGATTAGTGCCATTATATGAGAATCCAAAGAGTTCCCTTGCCCCTTCTACCATGTGAGGACACAGAAGTAGGTCATCTATGAACCAAGAAATGGGCTCTCACACCAGATACCAAATCTGCCAGTGCCTAAATTTTAGATTCTCCAGCCTCTACAACTGTCAGAAATAAAGTCTCCCAGTCCATGGTATTCTGTTATAGCAGTTGGAATAAACAACGTCTCTAATCGACTTTTGACTCAGAAGTATTATTTGGCTTCTCTGATAACAGGTTGTATACCCGAGCTTTTGCACTCATAACAATAACAGATAATTCCTCTCAAATTGCTATAAAGGTGAAAAGGCAGTGCATGCACTATACTATTGAGATACATTTCATAAATTTTACCTGCATAACAGGATTGAGAAACCAACTGCAGAATGTAACACAGCAGGGTTTAATTAAATGTTAATTAAAATTAACATTTTCTTGCTTTTCTGTTTTAATAGTATTCTTTACCATATAGCTATGCCCAGATTATACTTAAGCAGAAGGGTGATCCCTAAAATTTTCTGATTTGTTTAGAGAGAAGAACCATTTGTTGAGTTCCCAGCACATACCATATGTGTTTGTTTAAACTTTATTACAGCCTCAGGAAGGTTTTATCCTTTCCATTTGATACACTTAGATTCTAAAGCTCAGCTAACTTAATAACCTGCCCACAATTTCACAACACAAAAGCAGTGTGGTGGAATTTCAATTCAGGTGTGAAAGATTTACATCACAACCTCTCTCTCTAACAACCATTTAGCTTCCCAAGAGATAAGATGATTTTTAAAAGATACAGAATTTTACATTTTGACATGGAGCATATTTATATGTAGATTAGATTTGTCTAACCTAGAACACTAGATTTAAAATAAACATAATGTATAATAGAATACAATATTTAACCAAAATCAGAAAATTATTGTCTTTAATAATAATATTCTATAAGTTTTCTATAATATTCTATAGAAACACATATTCCATAAGTGCTATTTGCATGGCTGGTAAATGCTATTACTTGATTTACAACTGTAACCAAGATACAATCTACCTATATTCCCGGCAGTGGTCACTCAGCCTTAAATATTCCCCACACTCAAGTCCAAGCATCTGCCAGCAAAACTATTTAGATAAAAGGTGGACATTATATCTCTAAAATCTGATTTAACTCTAAAGACCAAAATAAATAAGTAAAGCTGAGACATTGATTCTTCTAATTTAAGTCCTGTAAAATAGAACAGGACAGGATGCTCTTTAGTTCATAATATTTCCAGAATTTGATGACCCATACTCCTTTTTTAGAAAATGAAATCAGACATCAGAACAAGAGATAAACCTCATGTCTATGGCTTAGTCTCCTTCTCCATCTCATCCGTTATCCAACTTAGGCAACTGGAAGCTAACAGCTGAGACAGAAAATAAGCAGAATAGCTAGTCATCCAAGAAAATAATTAAATCACTCAAGGCTTTGATTTCCCCAGGTAAAAATCTGAATCTTGTATATCATGCCCCTCATTAAAATATTAATTCACCCTCACCCCAGGAACATGCTGGAGATCCACAACCCATGCCCACTGCAGGAGAAATGATGGATCAATATTGCTACACACACCTTCTCACACCAAACCAATGGGGATACAAAGCTGTGAAATTGCAAGACAGATTCATATTTAAGCACTATCCCTATCAACGTAAGCATCACTATATGGAACTTGAGCCTCAAATGAGGATAATATATGAACACTATTTTGCAGAAAACTTAGATAGACTAGGTACAGAGGTGATAGATAATCTGCAAATTGTAACATAGCATACAACTATAACTACCTTCAGAGATTTCATGAATTCTGATTTGTGTAAATGGCATACATGATAATTCAGCCCAGGAAGGGGTACAGCACCCTCTCATAGAAAGCTGTTGTTGCCCGTGGAAATGACTGGATGGCAAGGGATTAATGCTGCAGGAATGTTGTCAGTAATAGTATAATGAAACATCAGATACCTTTCACTAACAGCAAAATAAGAAGACTCAGGATCAGAATATGATGCTTCTGATAATGTCTAACTAGCAAAAAAAAAAAAAATCACTGTCATCGCATTTTAGTGAATACTTGCCATGTGTCATGAACTTTGAATAAATGATTTTCTTTGCTCTCAGAAAACCACTTCAAAGGTGGACTTATATTCCCTATTTCTCACATCAGGAAACTGAGGCCCCTAGAGTTTGAAAAAAAATGTACATAAGAACAAAAAGTATATTTGAAGGAGTGTGTCTGTCTTCTGGCTGCAGTTTGATGTGCCTGCCCTGACTCACTGCAGGACAGCAACTTGCACATTCATAAACATAAAAGGAACAAAGCTAGGCATCTGACTGGGGTGAACTTGACTCCAACTCCTAACTAAGAATTTGTCACTCCTTTGCTTATTTACTAGCATCCATTCATTTGTTCTTTATACATTATAGGTTAACTGGGACTTTATCCCTCATTTTGTATTCTGATTTTCTCAATGATATTACTCCATGTTTGCTATTAACACCTTATCTTGTGGACCCCTAGTGGAGGAAATCTGTATCCTCTGTGTGTGTGTGTGTGTGTGTGGTGTCAGGACAGATGCATTAAATTTCAGCCAGAAAACAAACGTACTCATACATAGCAATATCCCTTTATCTACATGTATGTACTACTCTTTCATTTTCTGCACGTGGGCATTAAAAACTATCTTCTGTATTCTATTAACAATAGATGACATTGATTATAAGATGCACTGTTATTTTACAAGTCATCAAGAAAGAAACACATATGGCCGATTAAATTATAATGCTTTCTTGGGTTTCCCTGGTGGCTCAGAAGGTAAAGAATCTGCCTGCAATGCACGAGACCTGGGTTTGATCCTGTGTTGGGAAGATCCCCTGGAAAAGGGAATGGCTACCCATTCCACTATTCTAGCCTGGAGAATCCCATGGACAGAGGAGCTCAGCAGACTATAGCCATGAGTTTGCAATTCTAAGATATAATTCAATTTCAGAAATATTAATTTGTGAATAAAAAGTACATCCTTAAGAAGTGATTAGCTATATTATGTGTTACATAGCTCTTATAGCATACTGTATTGACTAAGTATACTTTGCATGAATATAATTTACACGCACAACTCACTATTCATCTACCTTTACACAGCTACAGTTTCAGTGTGTATGCATAGGAAGGCTGGCCCCTATGTTTGATCATATGGACTCTGGAACTACCCTTTTCCAGGTTCAAGACATGACTCTTACTACTTATTAGGTATACGGCCTTGGGAAAGTTTCTTAACCTTTCAGTGGATCACATTCCTCTTCTCTACAACACATACTAAAATCTAACTCATTGCAAGGATTAAATGAGTGAAACTGTGCCTTGTACATATTAAGTGCTTCAAATGTATTTACTGTTAATATAGCTGTTACTATGATTACAAAGCACACGAAGATGTGAGCTATATTGTACTCCCAGTGAGAATCTTTACAATGCCCTGGGCACTCCATTTCAACTTCAAGATGAAGCCCTTTCCAAGCCTGCAGCTGTTCCAGACATCAGGAATGCATGCGCAGGCCATCATCACACCAGTCAGACAACCTGCCACGCAAGCCACATCCTTCCAAGTTATATGTCCCCAGAGAACATGCACAGCTATGCCTAGAGAACCTGCTGTTTCTTAAGTATACCCACTTTCCATAAATTTACAATTAATATTAATCCTGATCTTGAAAATACGCTGTGAACCAAAGCAAATCGCCTTAAAACCAGATTTTCATTAATAAGGAGATTTATTGTAAGTTTCTCCCCGCCTACCTTCCTTACTTGGCTTTTGTGAGAAATTGCAAAGCATCTTTCCCTGGTGAGACCCACACCATGACTGCTAATACATGGTTGAGAGCACTTCTGTACTTAATTAGTGAAGAAATACAAGTAAGGGAAGACCCTCATTCACCTCCCTCACCCATTTTTCCTCTGATCACTTACCGTGACATGGCACACTGATAAAACACCTACACCCAGTCCCATGCCTAACAAGTGTATCAGCTCAAGGCCTAGGCAATCTTTAACCTTGCATCCATACCCATGCACATCTTTAACCATCAACACTGTACACATGCTCACCTCAAGCATTCACTTAATGTCAAGCACATTTAAAGTCTCCAATATGCCATTCTTCCAACCTGTACCTCTTCTCCCCTACTCATTTTCCTTGCTCACACTTGTTTGAGCTGTGTTTCTCAGAGAGCTGGATACATGTACCCATAGCTCTAGTAAGAATCTCCTTTTCTCTTTTCTATAAGTCTTGCAATATTTTTAGACAGCAGGAAAAATCATGTATCTAGTGCCCTGATTCCAAATACATCTGAGATGGGCCAAAGGAGTTCGATTATGGAGGAAAAACTGAAGTCACTCAACAGGAACAAATAAAAACAAATGCACACTCATTTGTTCAGCTTGGTCATCTCTTCTCTATTTATTCTTCTTGAATAAAAAGAGAAGATGGAAAGACAGCATGGCATAGCAGAGTTAAGGGTAATGTATCTACCTTGTATAATCTGACCCCATATCTTTTCAGAAGGAATAGGTAACAAGTGTAAATCATAAATCATGGGATTGTCTAATTATGAGTCTGTGTCCTAGTCCAACTGATAATTAAACTTTGATCCTTTTTCATAAGGAGGTGAAAATACACATGGCCATAGACAGTGAGTGGTATGTAATACTATCCACTTGATTCATCATAATAGCTTATTAGCCACAGCAAAATGGGGAATGAAAGCTTCTGCCATTCACTCATAACTTACAAGGGAGACTGAGGTCCTCTGCTCTGTCGGTAGTGCTTCGAGCTCTGCCCACTTCTAATTGAACTTTTGAAACTTTGATTCACCTTTTCTTTATAGCTAGGATCCTTTTCCTGTGAGTTTTCCCACTTATTAATCCAGACAACATGCTACATGTTCTGCAGTCTACTAAATCATCTTTGATCGGTTTTTAAATATCTTATGACTTAAGCAAACCACCACTAGACAAACACCAGGTACAAAGAGGTGATTTCAGTTCCCAAATAAGAAACAATGCATGTTTTCTATGGGTCTTTGCTTTTTCCCATTTATTTCTCCTTTTCCTTCCCTTGAAATTTTTCTTACTCATGCCATGTTGAAAATGTCAAATTCTAAACATTTCTGTATGGACTTAAGGAAAAGAGCTCTAAGGATCATGCCCCTGGTCCTTTAGCACATATAAGACTCGGGCCCTTGTATTTGAAGAGCCACTGAGGCAAGGATCTCCTTATCCTGAGTCCCTAGCATCTTTCAGTGTCTTGAATTTGGTTCTAATGGGTCAGCATTATGCTAGTGAAGCTCTGGAGCATGGGGCTCAAGAATGTCTATGTGGAGGAGTAAAGACAACACTGAAAACTGCCTACCATTTTTATAGGATTTGCAGACAACAAAAACTATTCATTTATTCATTTTTAACAGTAACAATTTAACAAGTAGTCGCTATGTGCCAGCTCTAGGGTCCAATGTAACAGATGCATGGGACACACGTCTTCATCATCATTATCAGACTTCTTGAGCATTTACTATGCACTATACACTGTTCTTACCAGGTTTCCCTGGTGGCTAAGATGGTAAAGAATCTGCCTGCAAAGCAGGAGACCCGGGTTCTATCCCTGGGTCAGGAAGATCCCTTAGAGAAGAAAATGGCAACCCACTGCAATATGCTTGCCTGGAGAATCCCATGGTCTGAGGAGCCTGGTGGGTTACATAGTCTGTGAGGTTACCAAGAGTTGGACGTGACTGAGCGACTAACACTAACTATATACTGTTCTAAGTTATTTACTTTCAATAAATACTAAATAAAAGACAGTTTCCATACCCAAGGTATCATCATTTTCCTCTTTCTCATGCTCAATAATTTCCCCCCGGAGGGATTTTGAAATTAAGGAAATCGCTGGGTTTTACCACTCATTGTCTCTAATCGGAATGAGAGCACAATTTATTTGGGATCTTCCACCTTAGTAATCAATCTTATCACTGGCAACCCATTTTGCATATTTAATCTCTTTCCTTTTATTAAGTTTCAAACTTTTCAGGGTAGGCTCTGGAAAGACAGCAAGGTAGCAGGATACCACAGCAGGATCCTGAGACCCCAACCAGATTGCCTCCTGTTATTCACAACTCACATGCCACCTGCACGGGACAGGTGAATATAACCGAAGAGAGTGACACATCACACACATGCCCCGAGGCAGAGATGCCCAGGAAGACTTTAACTGCTTTCTTTAAAAACAACCAACCCAAATGAAAGCAAAAACCTGAATGAAGAGAACAATCTTATCCTGGTTGTTTATTTTGAGAAAAAAAAAAAGAGTTACTCATGGGACATTACATATAACTCAAAACCAACCAAATGCAAAGTAGCTCAGAAGAAGGTTGCTCTGGAGTTTACTACTACCCTTTTCTGCAACAGATACTTTCTTTCTAGAAATTAACGTCTGAAAAAATAAAAACAAACAACAAAACAAGAGATGCAATTCTGCGGGCAGAGCGTGAAACTGGTGAGATGTGAATAAGGAAAGCTGAACAGCTCAGCAGGACCATTATCTATTTGTTTATTAAGTTTTCCAGTATAGTAGATTGATCTGAAAATAACAGAATGTTTATGAAGCATGAAGCGTTGCCTAAGCTTTCAATTAAAATGAAATAAAACAAAATGCTGGATATGTGTTCATTGTAGGAAATCTCATTAGGGGACTGGTCATCCGAGCCAGGCACGGCTTCATCGCCTGTCCTGTTATTCCAGCTCACTGCCCACTGGTGCATCTCAGGGACCAGTGTAAGTGAGGCAGCCCTTTGTTACTTGTTCTTCAGGGTGTGATATATCATAGTGATATTTTAAGAGAAAGGCCAAAACTGTAACCCCACTTTATAGATGGAAAAAAAAAAAGTACATCAACTGGCTTTCCAAAGGATTCACAGGAAAAATTAGGAATAGCACGCAAAGTTCAGAAGACAACATTAGCTCCCTGAAACCCTTGGCATCTCTGTGCTTGTATCTTTATGATATCTTTTTGGCCAGGGGCTTGAACTCAGAGAAGGAAGTGGAGAAAGAAGAAAGCTTTAAATGAAGAAGAGTGGGAGAGTGCAAGTCAAGGAAAGGAACAGACCAGTGACACGTGCTGATAGCTGGATGCCCGGGAGCACTGAGCAGAGTGCAGCAGATGCGAGCAGTGGAAGACAGAATGATATCTGTGATACTGTGATTTATAATAAGAAATATATGTTTGATTTTTATCTCTGTTTCTGGCACATAAATCTTAACATTCTTGGAATTTCCTAATTGACAAGAGCAATAACACTGTCTTGTTATTCATAACAAGCCCTTTTCAACCATACCTGAATTTATATTAATAAGGTAACTTTTGGAGGTGGTTTAGTTGCTAAGTTGTTTCCAACTCTTGTGACCCCATGAACTGTAGCCCACCAAGCTGTCAGTCCATGGGATTTGCCACTGAAGAATAATGAAGTGGGTTGTCATTTCCTTCTCCAGGGGACCTTCCCAACCCAGGGAACAAACTCACGTCTGTTACATCTACCTGCACTGGCAGGTGGGTTCTTTACCACTAGCACCATCTGAGGTAACTTTTACATAGCCCCTAAGTGTTGGAGCTGGTTTCCAGGGAAACCAACCAAGTGACCAGAGGTTTGGAAGTTTCAGCCCCAGCGCTGATCTCCAGGAAAAGGAGGGGGCTGGAGATGGAGTTTATTCATCTATGATCAAAGATTTAATCAATTAAGCCTATGTAATAAAACATTCATAACCCTCCCCCCAAAAAAGGGATTCTGAGAGCTTCCAGCTGGTTAATGTGTGGAGATTTAGGGAGAGGACATGAAAGCCCCACACCCTTTCCCACATACCTTGCCTTATTTTCTGACTGGTAAATGGTAGCCTAAATAGAAAAATGTTTTCCTGAATTCTGTGAGTTGCTCTGACAAACTAATCAGATTTGAGGAGGAGGTCGTGGGATCCTCTTATCTATAACCCAGTGGGTTCAGATACAAAGGTATCAGATACACAACCTGGACTTGTGGCTAGGACCTAAAGTGGGAGGAGGAGAGTAATCTTTTAGGATTGAACCTCTAACCTATGGGATCTAACACAAACTCTGAGAATACAGTGCCAGAATCTAGTTGAATTTCAGGATACCCAGCTGTAGTGTGGAGTGGTCAAGATGTGAAGTTGTGTTGTAGAAGATACTGAGAGGAAAGGAACCGCACAGGAGAGGGCTCTTTTCTCAAGAGCCAGACAGAGGGAAGAGCTGCAGGGTCAGTTTAGTTTTCAAGGTCCAGGAAAAGTTCAAAAATAAATACACGAAGAAATGATTGAATGAGTCTAAATCAGAATAGTCTACAAGCAATCTGTACCAGAAACAGTAGCCAAAGCCAGTATTATGGTAATTTTCTGTTTTTAGTTGTTTTTTTTTTTTTCCTGTTCTTAGTTTTAATTATTGTTATATATTTCCTTGCTTGTTCCTGGACTAATAAAATCTCATTAAGCTATATATCAGGGCTGCTCACTTTGGAATCTCTTCACTATTGTCTGTCTTAAAAGTACTTCTACTTTTCCCAGTCATCTGGAAACATGAACTGCACTGAAGTCATTATGGGACAAATTTCCATTACACTTGGAGAAATTCCAATTGTGGACAGTTTTCACCATCCCCTGAAAGGCCTTAAGACACCCACAGTCTGGACAAATTACATATGAATAGTGCATATTTATAACCTGAAATGGCTCCAAAATAAAAGCAGGGCCAAGTACAAAAAAAGCCTCATATTTCCCATTTTCTATTTTCCCTAGCATCAGGGAAAATTTTTTCTTTTCTAAAGAAAGCCATGGCTCAGTAGTGAAGTTTGAAACATAATGAACCTTTTATCCATGAAGCCGAAATATAACTTCTTCTTCTCCTCCTCCCGAACTTCCTTCTTCTCATCTAGTTCATGAGCCACAGTAGAGTTTAGTTGGAAGAGTACTGGGTTAAGAGCCAACCAGAAGTGAAGCCACTGTGTTTCAGTCCTGGCTCAGTCAGTCAGTAGCTGTGTGATCTTGGGCAAATAGGTAAGCTTGGAGCATAATTCTGTGCTGTATCAAGGCTTTCCATGCTACACAAGTAGGCAGCTCTGGTGCCTGGTTAAAACCCCATTCCTTTCCAGTGATTGAACTTGGGTGAGTTGCTAGCCACCTCTCCCTCCATTTCTTCAAGTGCCCAGACCTCATGGGTTGGTGAGGACTCAATGAGATAAGGCTTTAAAGAGTTCAGAATGGCACCTGGCATATAGTAAGTGCTCATTGACTTTTGGCTTTTATTGTTATGATGATGCTTAATCGTCTCCAATAATAGTAATTTCCAGTGTGCCTGGTGTGTGTCTTTACTAACCGGTAGACTGGGTAAGTAATGGTTTGGAACAATCAGCACTGGAGGCTGGCTTAGGAAGGAGAGTCTGGCTGATTGTTGTGTTATTTTTCCTTTTTTCATGACCCATAGCTAGTACTTACTGGAGTGGTATGTATTCACAAATTGCTGTCCCAGAGAGTTGGAAGGGAACTTGCTATTTAAAGGCTGTTCATGGCAACCCACTCCAGTACTCTTGCCTGGAAAATCCCGTGGATGGAGGAGCCTGGTAGGCTGCAGTCCATGGGGTCGCCAAGAGTCTGACATGACTGAGGGACTTCACTTTCACTTTTCACTTTCAAGCATTGGAGAAGGAAATGGCAATCCACTCCAGTGTTCTTGCCTGGAGAATCCCAGGGACGGCGGAGCCTGGTGGGCTGCCATCTATGGGGTTGCACAGAGTCATACATGACTGAAGCGATTTAGCAGCAGCAGCAGCAGAGTTCCTAGACTGGCATTTTGTGGTGACCTCACAGAATAAATTATTGGAAAAGGGCTGATTTAACTAGCATGGTTTGCTTTGGTTTATCAGACCTATTTCACACATTTGGGGTAGATGTGGCCAAACAGATAAATAAATAAATAGAAAACCTAAGCTATTTTAATCCTAGAAGTGCCTTAGGTTCATCCAGGCATACAAAGGCACCCACAATATGAAATAATGAGGTCTACTAAAACAGTATATATCTATGCACATTATATTACTGAGCTAAGTGCAATCATATATTTGAAGGGATATTCTAGGACAGGGAGTTTCAGTGAAGTATGAATTTTCAGGGAATCTTTATGCTTAATAGAGATTTGTCCACAGGTACTTGAGGGAGGTTTGGAATTTGTAGCATATACAAAAAGAATATAGAAGGAATGGAAAATTAGAGGCGAAAAAGGAATTTTAAAAATGAACATTGCAGAGGCAAATTCTATAAATTCTATCTATCTAGATAAAGAAGGTACTATGAAGAAGGTCTTTACTGGCTAAAGGACAGGGAGGCATAATAGCTGTTAGGTAAGAAGCACACATGGGTTCCATATTTCAGATTTTTGGTTTTAATTCATAAGGTATTGAATTTTGTACCAGGGAAAAAATATATACTGAAATAAGTGAAGAATCTAACTGAACCATATTAAATTGCCAACGTTTAACCATTTTTGCTCTACTGAAATGGGAAATTCCTAGGGTTCTATCTAATATCCTAAAATCAATCTGCCAGTTGAATAATTGGCAGGGATATTAACTTGGGGACTAAATACATTATATAAAGGTACAATCTCATAGGCTTTGATAAAAGTGGATATTTGAGACAAGGAGAGAAGAGTGAATTTTACTGACATATTTTTGCTTGAGTTTTCTAAAGCTCTCTTCTCTATTTCCTTTTTTGGTCTTACTCTTGGGGAAAGCAGAACATTTGCTTTCTCCCATCCTTTTGAGTCCAATTATGATGACTCTGATCTCTTACCTGCTTAACCTGTAGACCCTCTATGGAACACTGCAAGGCCCCTTCTTAGCGGAGCAACTAAGGTAAGCTTAGTTTCCTGGGCTAGGACTGCTATGTGGATTTGATAGGTGAACTGAAAAATGTGTGAATAAGCCCAGGTACTGAGAACAAAATTTCTGTCTCATTATCAAAGCTCTTTGTTGGATTTGGAAAAAATGTTGTAGGTATAAGGAAACCAAACCTTCCAGGGATATTCCTGGTTTTAAATATCATAGAAAGAAAAAAACAAAACAAAATAAAACACTAGTTCTTCTTTAAAAAGACTTGTGAGTCCTCACCCTTAAAACAAATTTAGGAGTTATGTAGGAAGTCTGTATAATTAATAAAATAAGAATATATAGTCAATCAAATGTTTTAAATTCCCTAAAATGAGTATAGGTTCCATTTGGAGCTTAGGAAAAACAATCTTTGAACCATTTCAGCCCACTTTTAATTCTGTGGTATAGATATACAATATACAGAATGACAAAATGTGGCCATCAATTGATGTATATGCAAACAAGTGAAATACTAACAAAGTTATACCAAAAATAATACCATCCAAGTTTTCAGAGTTGGTATGGCAGAATAGTTATAATTTGTTGTTTTTTGTTTTTGTTTTTACTTTTTATTTACATCATTTGTGCTTAATGCTAAAGTTTTCCACCTGTGGTAATCTGCCCTCTCTCTTTATTCCTCTGGCCTAACTATAGAACTGACTTCCTTGCTTCCTATGAAAATATGGATTTCCTGTCTTTACTCTGGTCAGTAATTCTGAAGACAACACAACACAACAAATACCTTTGCTAACCCACTTGCTAAACAAGTAGGTGGGGGGAAAAGGGGGCATCCCTATGGTGTGCATGAGTGAGTATCCAGACTTTTTCTTTATCTGCTCATTGTAACACATCCCCTCCCCTTCTTCTCTCTCTTCTTACAGAAAAGACAGAGGGAATAAATGGAAAGTGAAGGAACTTTTCTTTCTAATAATATAGGATCGTACATCCTACCAGCCCAAAGTGAGCTCCACAGCTCGGCCTGGCCCTGATGATGTGTCTCAGAAGGTGTATGCCAATCTCCCTCTTTTCTGCTGACCCATTAAATTCTGAGTGGTCCTTGATAGGCTGAGTGAAATGGACTCAAACCTTGGTCAAGAGCTGCTCAGTAGTTTGGAAATGTGGGCAGTTATGCTTCTAGCCAGAAGTACAATCAAGAATACAATAGTACTTTTTGCTTCCCGTTTCCCTCACCCATCTTAGCCTCAGTCTATTGTTTGCTAAATGGTTCATGTTTATTTGTTTTGTGTCACCCGCTTGACTCTAAGCCCCTAGAAATCAGAGCCCCATCAGCCACTTCGTATACTTCACAGTATGTCACGCAGAGAATAACCAAAGTTCCCCAATGGTCGAATGACAGTGAAAGAAAGAAAAACAAAAAAATAAGAAGATTCAAGAAACTGGAGGCAAAACTGGGACACAAGATAGAGGCAGTTTGGGGAACGCACCCACAAAGAAGAAAGACACAAGGGCCTCCCTTCGGTCGGGGGCCAGTGCAGGATGATATTTAGTTAGAGATGTTTTCCTTTAGTACTTCCTCTTTTTGGTTCTCTAGTCACCTCCATGTCCTCCTCCCTTTCTCTTTCTCTATGCATAGCCCCCAAACAGAACTATGCAATAACAGTGGACAAGATCTCAACAGGGTATCCACCATGCAGGTTACAGATGAGGGGAAGTCTGGGCAACACTGGGCTGTCTTAGATACCGACAGAGATGGTGCCGGCGATCCTGATGGAGACTAGAGGGCAGCAGTGCCACACCACACTCACACCCCAGCTCTCGCCAAGGCCGCCGGTCTCTACCTGTGGCTGACTTAACATAGCTCTCTGTGCCCTGTTACTTTTTCTAGCATTTTGCCCTTTTCTGTGGCACCCTTGAGGATGGGGAAGGGAGTAGAGAAACACATCCTGAGTTGTTCAAGAACTGCTTAGTGAGCTCCTTGCCCCAACCTCAGGAAGAGATGTCACTTTTGCTTTTAATACTTTTAAAATCATCATTTGTTGAAAGGAAATAACCTTCTTCTCCTCAACTCTTTCCAAAAGGAAACATGGAGCCCAGGTCTGTGCAGTACCCCTCGGTGTGACCGTCAGCTTTGTCTCAAGTCTGTGCAACTTACGAAGAGCAAGTAAGAAAGCATGACACTCAGCTAACAAATCATGAGGCCAATATAGGCTCGCTCAGCACAGAGATTTCAGACAAGTCTGACTTTCCCTCTCTTTTCCTTAAATGCCCCTTTCTGTTCTTATCCCCCTCACTTGACCATTGCCTTTTATGCTGTTTTTCTTTTCTTTTTTTTGTATTTCCTTTCCTTCATTTTTCTGGAATTCAGCTCTTGTCCATTCTTTCTATTTTGATGCAATTTCAACCTTTGCCTTCCTTCCCTGTGTTGGTTTTGTCTGCTTTCCTAGAGATTTATGCTGAGTGACTTCATGAGCTCACAATCCCAACCAGGAAAACAGTCCCGAGAGCCAGGGCAGGTGGAAGAGGGCTCTCTCTATCTTACCTTGTAACTAGGTTAAGAGTAGCCCATTGTTGTGGGGGTGATGCATTCTGGTCTTTTCTTAAGTCCTAACAGCTCCATTACCTCTGCACTCAGAGAGATGCTGTTTGCTTTCAAAGCAGCAGGGCCTGGCTAAAAGCAGACGGATCCAATAGATGTCTCAATTGTGCTGGCTCTCTCCGCATCTACTCCCATCTCATGTTTGTGAGGTCCCTAAGTTAATGTTATTCATCAGAATAATACTCCTTCCAGTCAGCTTCAGTTGTGGTGTCCTGCTAATGACGGGGGTGGGGGGTGGGAGAAGTGACCTCAGGGCTGCCTCTGTGATGCATTCTCACAAGAGAGACCTGAGCTGAGGAAGAGGGGTAATGGATAGATGGGAAAGGCAGTATTTCCTTTGTAAGAGTCATATTTATCTTTCCATATTATTTTGAATCCTACTGTAGCTCAGACGCTAAGAGGCTCTTCTATTAAGAGACACGCTAGTCACTCACATAACTCCAAACACCTTAACTTGATTTATCTATATCCAGCTTCCCCTGCATCTATCACTGCCATTTTGTCTACCTACCTGATTTCTTTCCTCCTTTGTTTTTCTTTTCTCTCTCTCCTAATACCATCACTAATTCAAGGCTCTTGAAGTTGTTTTTCTAGCAAACTGTGAAAGAGCTTATGTGGATGAGCTAAAGTTGACCTAATCCTTAACCCTTTCATGCCAAGCCTGGTTTGAAATTCTTTATTAGCAGAAAAAGACTCATTTCTTACAGATTTGGCTGAGAATATCATCCTCATGATGCTGTGGCGTCTGTTTTTGTTGGCCTGACGAAAACAGTCCTACAAAAGATGCTGGAGGCACTAGACTGTCTTAGTGCAGACTGCTATAACAGGCAGGGCACCTTATAAACAATAGAAACTGATTTCTCACAGTTTTGGAGGCTGGAAGTCTAAGATCAGGGTGCCAACATGGTCAGATGAGGGTCATTTTATGGGGTGTAGGACTCTTGCTGTGTCCTCACAAGATTGAAGGGGCTAGGGATCTCTGTGGGCTCTATTTTATAAGGTCATTAATCCCATTCAGGAGACCTTCACCCTCATGACCTAAGTACCTCCAAAGATACTATCACAATGGGCATGAAGATTTCAACAAGTGAGTTGGAGGGGTGGGGGCTATGCAAAAACATTCGGACCTTGCCCAGTGATGAACTCAAGCAATGATGGACAATCCCATATTTTCCTAAAAAAGTGAGACTGGCTTGGAGGTACGGTTGGACAATAAATAGTTGGCAGCACAAGGGAAAACAACAAAGAGAAGACTGTTGCTGATACAAATGACTCTAGAGGAAGGAGGAAGAGGGGGAGAGGAGAGGAAGAATAGCTGAATCCTAAGCAAGGGAAGCCCTGAGTTGTCTCAGTGGGGTCCTCTGTTCTGGCACTTCCCTCCCTGGGCAGCCTATCCTCACTGGCCTATTCATTCTCATGTATTTTCATGTAAGCAAATCCCTTGCTGCCATGCATGTGGTCACTATTTCACTTGAGGCTGTCTAAATTGAAAGTCCTCCTTCATTAACTTTCTCTGCTTAGATTTGGAGGGTGACCCATTCTTATCATGCAGCCTGAATCTATCACTTGTCATCATTCTCATCAGCAAGCTCTTGATTTCACTGCTGACCCAGGCTTTATTCATGTCCTACTGGTAATGCTGAGATGGTCACTGAGATCAGCTTCCTTCACCAAGGATACCTTTAACACAGTGTAGAAAATGTACACAGAAAACTGACTAATAACTGCGATGGAAATGAAGTTTTCCTCCTATTCTGTAGATCCCTGGGTCCTCATCATCTGACTAGACCTACAGCTGCAACTGCCTCCATTTCTCCCACATTCTCCATCTTTCCATGGCACAGGTTTCTCCCTGAAGAATTTTTTTCCATCTTTACCCTCTCCTTCATCCTCAACATCTTCCCTGGCCTCTCTATGCTGGCAAGCAGCCCAGGCAGGGAGCGGAGACTGCCTTGAGCCTCCTGCTGTGGGGTTGGGGGGTTGTGGTGATGGCAGGATAGGAATGGGAGCCTCCACTGGGTCCATTAGCATTTGTGGGAGGAGAACAGGAGTATTAGTTCTGTAGCTGTGAATTTCTCCATTAGTGGAGAGGGGCAGAATATGGAGGAGAAGAAAATGAGGCATAAACTAAATGTTCATGTACAATATTTTTCACTCAGATCTGATGAACAGTCTTGATCCCGAACACTTTCTTTCTCTCTTTCCTCCTTTTTCTTTTTTTCTACCACTACTTCCTCTGTGTCCATTTTACCAGGCAGATGGGTGAATCTTAACCATGAAACCTAAAAACCCAAAAGTTTGGGTTTGGACTGTGCTTTTCATGATCTCTTTCATCACTCTCCTTTTTTCCTCTCAAAATAAAACTCTAGGTGGTTTCATACTTGGTAGGGACGGATTGACTTATCCTAAGTAAACACATGAAAACAATCATCAAAGATTTAACTTGATTATGTATTTGGAAGCGAAAAGTTTCATACGCATCAAAGTAGGCAGATACTGAAAATTGCAACGGTAATATTAGGTAGTTAGAATAGAAAAAAGGAGTTTAAAATGGTGGTGGCTAAAAGACAAAGAAAGGGGAAAAAACCGTGAAAAGGGAACAAAGGAAAAATTTACAGACTGGAGGAGTAAAACCTCAGGCAAAACAAACATGCCCCCTTCTTGACATGTGATGAGTGCTAGCCCTAATCTGTATAGGGCAAATGCAAATTGGTGGGGGGTGGGGAGGTGACAACAGGCATAAAAAGAGGGAGCCAAGCCAGGTTGATGCCTCTCCTATGGGACTGGCCTGCCTTCATGCCTCAGGGTTATACTTTCTTTACCAAAAAAAGAGAAACCGAACTGAGCTGTAACTAAGCTGTAACACCGGTCAGTCATTTCAAACCTTTGTTGCGGTTGAGACTAAACCAAGGAAATTATGCACTCTTCTGACAGTAACAACAGAGGAATGATTATACATTAAGATTGTGAGGAAACTAGAAACCATCATGAGCTAGTGCAAAAGATTACTCCTTATTTTTTACTTCCTTGCTCTCCTTGATCTAATCTCTAGACTGCCTAGACAATAAATTTTAAGCAAAGACCCAAGAACTTATTTATATTTTAGTTCAAATCCTGATTCTGCCACTTATCAGGTGGATCATTTAACAAAGAAATACATCTTAGAATTTGTTTCCTCACTTACAACATAAGGATAGTCATTGCATTCTTTTTTTTTTTTTTAAATTTTCTTTACTTTATTGTGTTGGTTTTGCCATACATTGACATGAATCCGCCAAGGGTATACATATGCTCCCCCTCCAGAATCCCTCTCCCTCCTCCCTCCCAATTCCCTCCCCCTGGGTCATCCTGGTGCCCCAGCCCCAAGCAGCTAGTAATTAAAGGATTATTTCTAATGATCTCAGGTATTTCCTACTGAAATATTTCCAATGGAATATATAAGTGAAATGATGGCATGTATATTCAAATATGAATATAGTGTATTAAACCATTCTGGAAGAAGCTTCTTTTTTCTCTATACATGCTTTAGCCCACTTGAATTTAAATTCTTATTTATTAAAAATAGGGGCTTCCTAGTGGCTCAGATGGTGAAGAATCTGCCTGCAGTGCAGGAGACCTGAGTTTGATCCCTCAGTCAGGAAAGTCCTCTGGGGAAGGGAATGGCTACCCATTCTGGTATTCTTGCCTGGTGAATTCGATGGACAGAGGAGCCTGGAGGGCTACAGTCCATGGGGTTGCAAAGAGTTGGACACGACTGACAGACTAACACTTTCACTTTAGCTTTCCATTAGTTACAGAGGAGCCCTCTTGCATTCAAGGAAACTGGTTTCAGGCCCTTGCATCAAAATTTTAAAAAGGGTTTCTAAGGCAAGGGCTTATCCTGAGATTCTTCCTTCTGGAAACTTCCTTAATAATTTTGTTAATGTCATTTTTCCTTTAATGAAAATTGACTCAACCAATCAGGAATTGCATTTGCTCTAAATACCTATCTCCATCCACTTCTGTCTGATGTTTCTAATCTGTGCTGTTGTCCAAGGCTGCACTTGGAAACAATAAATCTTGACAGAGTTTAAACTTCAAATAATGATAAAAACTGAGCCAAATAAAGAAAATTCAGATTTTCTTTACTGGGATAAGGGTCTGTAAGTTGCCAGATCCTAGTATAGAGCCTTTCCAGAAAACCAGAGAAAACTCTGGGGCAGTTTCTCAGGGCTGATAGCAGTTTAGTTCAGTTGCTCAGCTGTGTCTGACTCTTTACGATCCCATGGGCTGCAGCAGGCCAGGCTCCCCTGTTCATCATCAACTCCCAGAACTTGCTCAAACTCATGTCCATTGAGTCGGTGATGCCATCCAACCATCTCATCCTCTGTTATCCCCTTCTCCTCCTGCCTTCAATCTTTCTCAGCATCAGGGTCTTTTCCAATGAGTCAGTTCTTCACATCAGGTGGCCAAAGCACTAGAGTTTCAGCTTTAGCATCAGTCCTTCCAATGAATATTCAGGACTGATCTCCTTTAGGATGAACTGGTTGGATCTCCTTGCAGTCCAAGACTCTCAAGAGTCTTCTCCAACACCACAGTTCAACGGCATCAGTTCTTCGGTGCTCAGCTTTCTTGATAGTCCAACTCTCACATCCATACATGACTACAGGAAAAACCATAGGTTTGACTAGATAGGCCTTTGTTGGCAAAGTCATGTATCCAATTTTTAATATGCTGTCTAGGTTGGTCATAGCTTTTCTTCCAAGGAGCAAGCATCTTTTAATTCCATGGCTGTAGTCACCATCTGCAGTGACTTTGGAGCCCAAGAAAATAATACTCAGCTGAGAGCAGAGTAAATCTTAATGTATGGCACATTACTATATGGACTAGGATATTTGGGAACATCACTATATATTTGCTAAATTAGTTGTTTATTGTTTTGTTGATATTAAATAAAGTCCCCATTCACTTTTGAAAGAAAAACACTTTGGCTCATTACTTTCATTTAGGGAAGTCAACAAAGATAGCCCTTGAAAGATCTTAAGTATTCTCTACTACTTTGGGGGAGGAGAACAATTAAAGAAAACAACAGATCCTGAACTAGGTTCTAGGAGGTAATTTGAAAGCTTCAGCAAGACAACAGTATGCAAAAAATGAAGCCCAGAAGAGTGTTGAGACACAGGAGCTGGAAAAGTGAAATACTGTCTGTATTAATAACAATATTGTTTTCTACTTGAAAGGGAGTGGGCAGAAAATAAAACATAAAGGTAGAGAAGAGAGATAAAAATAGAAAACATGAAGTATAAATTGAGAGATTAAATCTCATGTTTGCATATTTAGTAAAAGAAATGTTTAGGAACAAAGGTGCCTAGTATTCTACTTAAAGCTGTTTGTGTGCATTTAGGTATAAATACCAGTGTCTCAACAAGTTGGAAACATAAAAATCTTGTGTGAATTGTTTTTGTTTACTTGAATGTGTATTTTTAAATTGGGGGGAAATTCAGTGTAAATTCTAGTTCTGAGCTTCACATGTGGGTTCACATCATGTGGGACAAAAATAACTCATGCTGGAGGATGAACTAGATTACAAACTGAATTAACTGAGTAGAAGCTGAAGGTTGGAGTGAGATGTGATCATAAACTCACAAGCTCTCAGGAATTTACAGGTACTTGGGGAGGGCATTGGACAGTCCATTGGAACGAGGTTTCTAGATAATTATCTATAGTTTAGTAAACAGAACAATATCACTTAATATCTGGGGAACAAAACCACAAAGGTATCAAATGTACAAAAGCAAATTCTTGGTCAATAGGAAACCTTCCATATGAAGACTGATAGCTAAGAAAATAATTCATCCAAGCTGCTTGCTGACCTGTGCTATCCCCTGAAGTTTAAGTTTGGGCATCTTGTAGCATCCAGGATATTGCTTAAAATCAAATAGGGTCTATGATAAATTCTATTCCAAAGAACAAAACTGTACTTTATGTGCAGAAAACTTCTATGTCTCAGTATTCTTTGTCCCTGTGTTTCCTCTGTGTTTAGTGAAATCTGCTGGAAAATGACAAACTATCTTGTGTAGAGTATAATGAAGGAAAAGGAAAGACATCCATACTTAGGCCAGAGCTGTCGATGTGGAGCTGCAAACCCAGAGGAGTACTGAACAAAGATGGGTTGAGGAGGAAGGAGAAAGAAGAAAGAGTATGTGAGAAGGTGGGGAGGGGATGGGAGGAAAGAGATGAAGAAGTAGGAGGGGGAGGAAAGGGAAGAAGAGGCTGCTGCTGCTGATGATGATGAAGAGGAGAAAGAGGAGGAGGAGGAAAATATGGGAATTGGCAGGGAAGTGGAGGATAAGAAATGTCGGAGACCATAGTGAGAAGAGCATCAGAGCCATGCAGCTAAACAGCTAACTCAGTTTTCACCCTCTTCCTTTTTTAGTCTCTTCAAATTTTAGAGCAAACCCCGACTCTGTCATTTGCACCATACCTGTGAGATCTAAAGAAGTGACCACAGGTCAAATTCTAGATAGGAAAGACAAGCAGATTAAACTAAAAATTATCTTTTTTCTTCCTATCTCTATTTATCCCTGGAATGAAGTAAAACTATCTTAGATCATCCCAAACTCTTATCTTAGAAACAGAGCTTAACGGTTTTCAAAAATTTTCTGAGCATCATCTGGGGTAAATTCTTGTGGCTCTTAATTTGTCAATTGGAAATTATCTCTGGTCAAATAATTTTTAACTTTTACTCTTTTTTTTAGCTGTTCTGTGTAGCATGTGGGGTCCTATTTCCCCGACCTGGGATTGAACCTGTACCCCCTGCAATGGAAGGCAGATTCTTATCCACTGGACTGCCAGGGGTGTCCCTCTGGTCAAATAGTTGAGTTTGTATCAACTGTTGTGACTTATTGACTGACATAACAAAATTTTGGCTGCTTATAAAACAACTAGATATATTAATGCTTTTAGTTTAAAGCAGCAATGTGGACAGGAAAAAAGAAAGCCACTTAATGGGAGACCTGTTGGCTGCAGTTGTCTTTCTCCCATACTTGCAAAGATTTACTTTTTTAATTGATAGGAAAAGATACAAAATAAAATATATAATGTAACAGACATATCTTCAGTTGGGTTAACTCAAAAGTATAATAAACAACTGTTTAGAGTATCAGCAAAGCACAGCAATAGCAAATAATAATGATGCTGATAATAATATTAATAATGGTTTAAGAATCTTTGAGATTTCAATATAAAAGTACCAGTAAAGATTATCATAGAAATAGAAGCTTTTTGCACTTCCTAACATATACTTATGGTAGTTTCACCTCTGTTAATATTTTGAGTTGGGGTAGGAAAGGGGGTATTATAATGTTTTCAATACTTACAGTCCTCAAAGGTCTTAATCTGACTTTGACCACCACATTTATATAAATTTAGTAAAGGCAAGTAACACCCTTTTAAAGCCTATGAAAAGATTTCACAATTTTATAATGTATTTTAGCAGTCCCCATTATAGGAGCTTCCCTTCTGGCTCAGAGGTTAAAGCATCTGCCTGCAATGTGGGAGACTTGGGTTCGATCCCTGGGTCTGGAAGATCCCCTGGAGAAGGAAATGGCAACCCACTCCAGGATTCTTTTTTTTTTTTTTTTTCAAATTAAAAACTGATCTTATTAGGAACAAACATAAGTATGACTAGCAAAGAAGCAAACCACAAACACAGGTTTCCCTGCAGATCTGTAAACTTTCCACTAGGACCAAGTTCCAACAGGGGTGGTGCTCTAAATTAGATGGCAATTCTAACATTTGCCCACTCCAGGATTCTCACCTGGAGAATCCCATGGACGGAGGAGCCTGGTAGGCTACAGTCCACAGGGTCGCAAAGAGTTGGACACAACTGAGCGACTTCACTTTTCACTTTCACTTAATCAGAAAAAGGATGGCATCCACACTATAATGACAAAGACACACCATGTGTTAAGACACATGTATGGAATGTGATTTGATCTGCCTGAAAATGAAATCTTTGATACAATAAAGTAATTCATGAATTTCAAATAGATTTACCATTCAGAGTCTAAAATGTTCTTTCAAATTCCATGTTATTAGAAAATTGTTTGTTTCTTTTCTCAGAATGTAGAAAATGTCACTCTGGTACTCTGCTACCATTTTGGACTTATCCCATCTCCAAATAATTTTTCTCACCCCCATGAACATGAGGTTTGAATAATTGGCTGTTAAAGATCTTCAGATATGCAGGCCACTTGTTCTTCAGCTCCAAATATTCAGGATGCAAAGGCATTTATCTACCTTCCACACATCAAATCATGAAAACATTTTTAAATGTGTGTCATATCAATCATTAAGGCACATTTATACAACTCCTAATATCAAGAATAAAATTAATTTTCTTACAGAGCAATCATAGAAAAGGAAAAAAAAATCTTATGTTCAGAAGGCAGAAGGCACTTGTACTTTCTTACAGCCTGTTCTCTAGTCTTAAATGCTGGGTTCCATCAGTTAACTTAAAGAGCTCATTGAATCTTCTTTCAAAATTGACAAGTTGAGGTTGTTAAAATTAATCTTTACTTTGAACTTCACACGCTGCCTGCTGGAGTTGGGAAGGCAACGGCATCTTTATTGATGGCACTTAGGGAGTTTCTGCTAATTAAGATCTGTTCACCTCAACCAAGCAATTGGCTACACTCTGTGTAAGAAGAAATGTTCTTCCTGATCTCACTGGTCTTTCTATGCATTAGTTAGGGTGGCTAGAAGATGATAGCTGACTAGCAACTCATTCTGGAATGATGTTATGTTGTTCAGTCACTAAGTCGTGTCCGATTCTTTGTGATCCCACAAACTGTAGCCCACCAGGCTCCTATGTCCATGGGATTTTTCAGGCAACGATACTAGAGAGGGTTGCCATTTCCTT
Source organism: Antilocapra americana (assembly GCA_007570785.1). Classification (NCBI taxonomy): domain Eukaryota; kingdom Metazoa; phylum Chordata; class Mammalia; order Artiodactyla; family Antilocapridae; genus Antilocapra; species Antilocapra americana. Next base: position 40,432,765 of record ML664161.1, on the reverse strand, counting down.
CTCCAGGGGATCTTCCCAACCCCGGGATCAAACCCACGTCTCCTGAGTCACCTGTGTTGGCAGGTAGATTCTTTACCACTGATTCACCTGAGAAGCCTAGAATGATTTTATGTTCCCCTCTAAAGAACCCAGAAATAGAGGATATGTAAGTGCTTTACTTTGTTAAGTAAAGTTAACTTTGTAAAATTAAGTCCTTTACTTTGCTATAGTCTGTTTAGCTCTTTTTTTGTCCATATAGAAATATGTAATAATTTAAAGATGCATTAAGTCTTGAATTGGTGACCTTTTTCATAAATACAACATAAACCACAACACATTTTTAAATAGATCACTAATTCAACCACTGCTTAAACAGTTATATCCACCACATTTTTTAGAAGAATAGGCTTGTACTCAATGTTGTGAGTTACATATTTTTTCACTAAAAACATTAATTCTTATTAAATTCAGGAGATACCTGCACAATACACATATGCATAAGTGCTTTGACATCTACCATTGAGTTATTGAAATATCCATTTCAAAACTCATCTCACCACAATCAATCAAGTCTTTGAACAGTGTACAGAGAAAATAGATATCTCAAACTGTCTATTCAAGTACTCTTAAAGTTTAAAGAGCGTTGGATAGGATTATCATCAAAGAATGAAACAATATATTAAAAGTGTTAAAACTGCATTACAGAAGACTAATCTTTCCATTTTGAAAACAAATTATATGAATGCATATTCACCACAGTTGCGTACATACACATATACACGCCACATTTCATCCAGAAAACGTTATAACAATAGAAGAACATCTTAAAGGGATGGGTTGGGACTTACTGAACATAGTCCCTCATTCCCTATAGGCAGCCCAATTTCCACATTTGGGGTAATTGATGGAGGGTGTGGCAGGATAAGAAAAATAAGGAATAAAGGAGGCCATCAGCAGCTTCCAGTGCTCCTGCAGCTCTCAAATTCATGAAGCCCTGCTGGTGGGCAGAGGACAGTGATCAGTAGATTGGACAAAATGACATCCTGTTCAGTGGAGCAATGGCATCACCGACTCAATGGACATGAATCTGAGCAAACTCCGGGAGATAGTAAAGGACAGGGAAAATTGGTGTGCTCCAGTTCACAGGGCTGCAAAGGCTCAGATATGGCTTAGCAACTGAACAACAAAACAACGAACTTGTGACATCTGGTCTTACTTTCAATCTACACTTTTATAACACAGGAGTAACCTAATAGATACATAGGATGTTTTCCATACTGACATACTTCAAGGCTGAAACTCAAAAGATAAATGTCAACCCCAAAGGCAATTAGTTTAGACAATTTTGAGAAACTGAGACGATGCAAAGAACACACAGTGGTGACAATGGAGCCATGAATAAGGAAAAGCTACCTTAATTTTTAGAGCTCCATCTTTTCATATATCTATACGTCGCTCCATTACTGGTTTTACTCCATATTGCCTACCCTAAAAGCAAGAGATCTCTTTTCTAAAGTTTATTCCATTTAAGAGAATCTCTTCTCTACATATCTAAAGCCAAATGAATGGTCTTAATTTCCAAATTTGGGTCTTCTCAAATATTCTCTATCTCAGGGAAAGGAGTCATCATACATTCAATTCAGGCTATAAAGCAAGGAATCCACTTGTCACTTTCTTTTTCCTAATCTCCAGTAGCTAGTGCATCACAAAAATCTTGCCAATTTTACTTCTAAATCAGTTTCCTAAATCTCATTTACCTGTACATCCATATTACCACTAATTCAAACTCCTTCAGCCTCCTGCCTGATTACTGCAATGGCCATGTGTTCATTGTTCACACTTGTCATCCCCAATCGGTTTTCAAATTGCACCCAGAGTAATTATTTTAAAACACAGCATCAAGTCTGTCATTGCTGAGAGGTGAGGGTTAACTTATCCAAGTGAGATCCCCTGGGCCTTCTGTAAAGATCCAGGACAACCGAGGAAGGATCTGAGCTTAAGACAATGAATCCTGGCTGCCTACAGTGCTAAAACTCTAGGCTCTTCTCATGCTAAGGGAGGGGCCTCTGCTTTCACAAACAGGACAGTGATGTGGGGAATTCTGTTACTTACTTGTTACATCATATACCTCTGAACTTCAGCGCCCTGTTTAAGTCACCATGGAGACTGGCTCTACCCACAATCGCAAATGCTGAATATGGCTGGGGCCAAATTTCTGCCTCATAATATTGCTATTATTTTTATGCTCAGTTACTAGTCACATGATTAGTGCTTCCCTAATCATGCAGTTTCAAAGTCCCAAAGGTCAAGGGGAGGGTTCCTCTTAAAGTCTGGTATATCCGGATTTGCTAGATTTCTGTGGCATATTCTAGAATACAAATGCACCCACCACTGAGTTGGTCTCCGTGAGGTAACTTTGGGGTTAAACTTTAATTCCTCAAATGCTATCCTAGCAGGTTTGGTGTCCTTGTTTGCATAACAACTGCCCAGTTTAAAACCCTTCAGAGGCACCAACATCATTTTTAGGATAAAGGGGATGCCAAGCTCAGCATGACCTGATCTGCCTCCTGAATCCTCTTCCGGATTTGCTTTGCAACCTCTTGCTTAGTCTGTTTTGGTTAACTTCAATTCTTTCATTTTTCACAAATGCAATGTGTTTCTTTCTGCCTCAGGGCCTTCAAACGATTTTTCCCAAAGCTAGAACATTTCTTCCCACTCAACCTTCTGATTAAGATCAAAACTCACTTCTCCAGGGAAGCTCTCCCTATTCTTCCAGACTAGCATGGCTGTCCTTTCAAAAAACAAACAAAACCCAGAAAACCAGGAGTCTTTTTTTTTTTTTTTTTGCAGCTGTTATTTCAAAATTAAAGTTGAAACCTATTAGGAAAGGCTTATGCTATTAATCATCAGTTGCAGAAAAATGTTTATGGTAATGTTGCAGGAAGGGGGACTCCTTTCAGGGCCTGAAGCTGGGCTCTTGTCTAACACTTGGAAAAGAATTGTCCGAGGAGACACATGTACTGACAAAGCAAGAGATTTTATTGGGAAGGGCACCTGGGGGAGAGCAGTAGGGTAAGGGAACCCAGGAGAACTGCTCTGCTGCATGGCTCACAGTCTCAGGTTTTATGGTGATGGGATTAGTTTCCGGGTGGTCTTTGACCAATCATTCTAATTCAGAGTCTTTCCTGGTGGCGCATGCATTGCTCAGCCAAGATGGATGCTAGCGAGAGGGATTCTGGGAAGTAGACCGGTGTCTCCTTTAGACTTTTCCCAAACTCTTCCGGTTGGTGGTGGCTTATTAGTTCTGTATTCCTTATCAGGATCTCCTGTCATAAAACAACTCATGCAAATGGTTACCATGGTGCCTGGCCAGGGTAGGCGGTGTCAATCAGTTTGCTTCCCCTAACAGTAATAGACGTGGTTTCAGTATGCACATTCACTTCAAAAGAGATCATTATGTTAAAAAAAAATTAAGTTCCTGTTCCTCTCAGTAGAATGCTACACACTCTTCCCATGGTATTGCATACATGTCCCCCACACTTATCATAGGTGCTATCATATGACTAAGTGTGAGGCTGTCTGATTTATTTCTAGCTTCCCTCTAGACTATATTTCCTGCATGCAGGATGGGACTTTGGTTGGTTTCTCACTGCACTGTATTCTCACTGCATAGCATAGAGCCTGGTACATAGTAGGTATTCCACAACGGTTTGTAGAGTTAAAAATGATTTTTTAAATGAGTGTCATTTCTAAAAAGAAAAAAGAAATAAAAGACATTAACATTTAAAAAATACATGATACTTATAGAAAGTAATGAAAAGAATGAAAAAGAATATTCACAATGCCATCAATCAAACATATTTGGCTTTTTTTGTTTAAATTTACTAAAGCCCAGTTTCTTTATCACAAAAATATATGTTATTTCTTCACTTACAAAAAGGGGGAAAAATGAAGGATTGAGAGGGTAGGACTTGGGACCCAGCTGCCAAACATAGGCTTGAAGCTTCTCTAGTGAGAAAAAGAAAGGGTAGAACATACATCCCTGACTTGGTCTTTATAAGCAAAGAGAGTAGGCTGAGACGTTAAATGAATGATTTGCTTTCGTTTTTTAAGGAATATGTTCAAGGGAGTCTCATTTGCCAAATGTCTTTGGAAACAGGCAAGGGAAACAGACGAGAATTATTAGATCAAATAGTGGTTAATGTACAAGATGTTCTACACCTAATAGATAAACAAGACGTAGAAAAATCACCAGGACCAGATGGCAGTTCTTATGTCCTTTCATATGTAGGATTTTCCTCTCCAAAACAGAGATGAAGCCCACAAATGTGTCTGGGTTTAGACTAACTGCAAGGAGCTGGGGGAGGAAGATAAGTCAGTCTGTTTCTAAGGCTGCCACCTTTCACTAATTTTGCATTTAGAAATAAAGAATCAATAGAAATGTCACCCCCTATTAAAATCTTCTGTAACTTTCATGACCACAAAATTCAGTCTGAAAACAGAACAGGACATCTCCACACAGAACTTATGCTTAATCACATAATAATCTCAATAAAGTGAGTATTTTGCAGTATATCTGCAATTAGACACAATGGCATTCTACAAGATAAACACGTACAGAGGATTTGTATTTTTTCTTTATCCGCTAACATGAGATTATTCAATTCTGGTTCTGATAGTTCCAGCCAGAAGGGATCTAGACAGCTGGCTGAGTGAGTCATTCCACATATTCTCAGAGACAGGCATGAGATTCATTTGCTCTTTGCTTATGGGGATATATTAATGAATCTTCCATCTTGCTCTCACTGTCCCCCATAGGTGTGATGCATTTGTAGAGAAGACAGGTTTACACACGGAAAGGTTTCTGTCAATAGTATTAAATCTGCTGTTATTTATCTTCCTCATCTTGGAATATGGAAAGGAGGGACAAGAAAAAACAAAACAAAAAAACCCTCAAGAATGGTACATTTGTTTAACAATAAAATACAGGATTATCTTTTAGTTTTTTTTTTTTTTTTTCTTTCCCCTTGTGGTTGTTATTCGCAACTGTGAAGTTGAATCCTAATGGGGGAGCCTGTGATATTAGCCAACTGTTCTGGAAAGATGTCTTTATGGTAACTGAAGTAATTTAGACATATATATTCACTCTTAAAAAAGAGCCAATCTTTGTTTTCTTGAAGCTTGGTTCTTTCCTCAAAGACTTTCTGCCTCCTGCCTTCTTTGGTGGGGGCTGGCTATTCTGAATTATCTGTTATTACCAAGATGTTTCTTTGATAGAGTATTGGACAGCAGACATAACGATGAAAACACGTGAATAAAGGATTGGGGAAGTATACAAAAGCAGAGCTTGAAAAGCACATTGTACTACGCCTAGTACCTAAGCAAAAGCAGCCACTGTTTTTGTTTGGCCTATGGGTGATTTTATGTTATACCAGGGTTTGTGATGTGGAAAAGGGAGAGGAAGATGGACACTGAGGGAGACAAGCAGGATTAGCAGAGTGAGCCTGTGTTGCTGAAAACCTCAAGGACAGGAAAAAGCAGGAGACAGTGGGGAAAGGCTCTTAGGTTGTCTTCTATTGCATCATTCTGTGAGTAGTGCCCCCTGGAGTTGTACAATACAGAAACTCTAGAGATAAGAGGCATGACCTTCATCCTTCTACTTTTCCAGAGCCACCCTCCTACACTGTTCGTGGAAATGCAAATTGGTACAGTCACTATTGAGAATAGGATGGTGGTTCCTTAAAAAACTAAAAATAGAGTAACCATATGATCCACACAGCCACTTCTGGAAATATATCCGGAGAAAAATCTAACTGGAAAAGATACATGTGTCTCAGTGTTCATAGCGGTGCTATTTCAATACCCAAGACATGCAAGAAACCTAAATGTTCAGAGACAGATGAATGCATAAAGATGTGGTATATACATATAAGAAAGTTTTATTCAGCCATAAAAAAGAATGAAATAATGCCATTTGCAGCAACATGGTGGACCTAGAGATTATCATACTAAATGAAGTAAATCAGAGAAAGACAAATACCATATGATATTACTTACATGTAGACTTTAATAAATGGGACAAATAAACTTATTTATAAAACAGAAATAGAGTCACAGATGCAGAAAACAAATGGTTACCTAAGGTGAAAAGGGTGAAAAACGCTGGGGGGAGGAGGGATAAATTAGAAGACTGGATTAACATATGCATACTTCTACATTTAAAATAAACAACAAGGAACTATTATATGGCACAGGGAACAATAGTTAATATCTTGAAATAACCTATAATGGAAAATAATATAAAAAAGAATATATACATATGTGTGTATAACTATGCATATGTGTGTATACCTACATATATGTATGTAGGCTGTTTAGTGGCTAAATTATGGCCAACACTTTGTGACCCATGGACTATAGCCTGCTAGGCTCCTCTTCCATGGAATTCTTCAGACAAGAATACTTGAGTGGCTTGCCATTTCCTTTTCCAGGGAATCTTCCCAACTCAGGAATCAGTTCTAAGTTTCCTGCTTGGCAGGTGAATTCTTTACCAGTGAATAACCTGGGAAGCCTATATGTATGTATATGTGTGTGCATAACTGAATCACTTTACTGTACAACTGAAATTAACACAACATTGTAAATCAACAATACTCCAATGAAAAATAAAACAGAGGTAAGGAGAGTATACAGATGCAGGAGAGGGTCCTGAACTGCTGCCCCTTCTTTTCGCTTTTGTCTCTGACATGAGGAAAGAATGTGCTGAACTAGGGGTACATGTATGATGTGTATAAAGGAAATGGTGAAGAAAACCCAAGCTGAAAAACAAATCCCACTGTATCCAGAAAACCTTCCTTATAAACTCTTCCCTTAGGAAGGGTGTCCATTCCAACTGGATCACAGGGTGTTATGGCGTTACAGCACCTCCCTCTGAGGGTCTGAAAGTCTGGCTGGTGGCTGAGTGGCTACTGTAGGGGTGGACTGCGAAAGCAAGAATGCACTGGTATCAGGATGGAAGGCAAATGGCAAAAAGACATGGAAAATTAAATCTATCTGCTTCACACTCTGCCAGTGGTCAATCCTCCGAAGGCACAATTATAAGACCATGTTTACACAAATTTTATTTCTGTAAGCTCCATTATGCCCCCTCCTTTCCATTCCTGTGGCAACTGTCGATGGTTTTCTATTGTATTTTGGACTGTTGCAAAAACCTCTCAGTTTTTATTTCACTAATTCCCTTCCACAGAGAGATTTGTAAATTTTCCTAAAATTCATTTTAGATAGTTACTACCACCATCAAACACCCTTGATGCCTCACAGAAGCAAGTTCAAATACCCTACTATTGCACTCAAGACTCCTATGACCTGATCTTGTTCTAGTCTGTCTTTCCCCACAACTCACCATGAGTGCCAGGCTTCAAGTACATGTAAGTTATTTGCCATTTCCAAACATTCACATTGATGACACTGCGCCATGATCACACCAATCATTTTGGACCTCCCTTCTCTTTGTGTAAAATAACCCAATGCATCCCACCATGTCTCTCACACCTCTGAAGCCTCCCTGATGTTAACAGCTGGAATTCAGTACTGCTTGCATGCATCTTTAGCACACCATCACTTACATCAGGGAGGAAGCACTTTTCAATTCTCCGCTGTATTATTGCTTGTCATTGTATGTGAATCTACAAGTCCCGTCAAATAATGTTATTATCTTATTCTTCTCAGAATATCTACAATGTTTTCCATCTAATATTCTCATTGAATAGTAGTTCAATGACCAGCTAACTAATCAGCAAAAGCTAAGTATATACGAAAATCATTACACAAAACTGATTACAATGGGACATAAGAGTAATATCTTTATGGGACTTCCCTGGTAATACAGTAGAAAATAATCCACCTGCAGGGATACAGGAAGATATCACATGTTGTGAAGCAACTTAGCCCATATGCCAAAACTCCTGAAGCCTGCATGCTATAGGCCCCATGAGCCACAACTCCTGAAGCCTGCATGCGGTAGGCCCCATGAGCCACAACTACTGAACACACATGCCACCACTACTGAAGCCCACATGCCTCGAGCCTGTGCTCCACAACAAGAGAAGCCCTCACAATGAGAAGCCTGTGCACTGCAATGAAGAGTAACCCCCGCTTACTGCATCTAGAGAAAGCCTGCATACAGCAATGAAGGCACAGTGCAATCAGAGTTAATTAATTTAAAAAAGAATGACATATCTTTAGGATAGTAAAACTTCTTCCAAACTGGGATTATATACATGCATATAGAAAAAACAATTTAGATGATATCAAAGTCTTACTAAGGTAGAAAGTAAAGCATTTAATAAAGATGAAGAAAATATTAGGGCTGCAGGAGGCTAGTCCAGTAGCCATACTATCATACCATGAGGCCAATCTCCTGAGAATGAAAGCATAGAAAATGTAGAGGCTAAGAATGTGGACTTTGGGGCCTGGTATAACATTAAATCCTGAGGTCATCCCTTACTAGCTTTGTGACCTTGGGTAAGTTTCTCAATCTCTTCAGGTTGAGGAAGGTAGGATAATAATGCCCATCTCAAGGATGTATTGTTAAATAATGTATAAGGAAAGTGCTTGGCACAGAATAATAGTTGCCATTTATTGAATAGCAATTATTTTGGGGGGGTCTGAGAATGATCATGCTAATCTAAATAAACCTCTGAGACCTTTAAAATTTGAATGTGTCTTATTGCAAAAGTATAATGACTTGAAGCATATGATTTTAGTTCATCTAGGGTTGGTTTGACCTAAACATTTAAAAATAAAGCCAATTCATCAATTCTACATGCCAAAGTATAATAGAAATCCTAGTGAATAAGGAACAATTCAAGTCTGAACAGTCAAAAGACAAAGAGAAGAAAAAATTTAAATACACACAATTATTAAAAAATAGACTTTTGAAGTAAAACCATTTTTTCTCATTTAGCTTGTTGGCCTCATAGAATTATTTGACATGCATATCTGTGGTGCTTTTTAAAAACCTCTTTTTGAATTTTCTATAGTAGGTTCTCATCGGTTCAGTTCAGTCACTCAGTCATGTCTGACTCTTTGTGACCCCATGAACTGCAGCATGCCAGGCCTCCAGATCACCAACTCCCGAAGTTTACCCAAACCCATGTCCATCGAGTCAGTGGTGCCGTCTAACCATCTCATCCTGTGTCATCCCCTTCTCCTCCTGCCTTCAATCTTCCCCAACATCAGGGTCTTTTCAAATGAGTCAGCTCTTCATACCAGGTGGTCAAAATATTGGAGTTTCAGCTTCAACATCAGTCCTTCCAATGAACACCCAGAACTGATCTCCTTTAGGATGGATTGGTTGGATCTCCTTGCAGTCCAAGGGACCCTCAAGAGTCTTCTCCAGCACCACAGTTCAAAAGCATCAATTCTTTGGTGCTAAGCTTTCTTTACACTCCAACTCTCACATCCATACATGACCACTGGAAAAACCATAGCCTTGACTAGATAAACCTTTGTTGACAAAGTAATGTCTCTGCTTTTTAATATGCTGTCTAGGTTGGTCATAACTTTCCCTCCAAGGAATCTTTTAATTTCATTGTTGCAATCACCATCTGCAGAGATTTTGGAGCCCCTAAAAATAAAGTCTGACACTGTTTCCACTGTTTCCTCATCTATTTGCCATGAAGTGATGGCACTAGATGCCAAGATCTTCGTTTTCAGAATATTGAGCTTTAAGCCAACTTTTGTACTCTCTTCTTTTACTTTTATCAAGAAGCTCTTTAGTTCTTCACTTTCTGCCATAAGGATAGTGTCATCTCCATATCTGACGTTACTGATATTTCTCCAAGCAATCTTGATTCCAGCTTGTGCTTCATCCAGCCCAGAGTTTCTCATGATGTAAATCTGCATGTAAGTTAAATAAACAGGGTGACAATATGCAGCCTTGATGTACTCCTTTTCCTATTTGGAACCAGTCTGTTGTTCCATGTCCAGTTTCAACTGTTGCTTCCTGACCTGCATACAGGTTTCTTAAGAGACAGGTCAGGTGGTCTTGTATTCCCATCACTTGAAGAATTTTCCACAGTTTGTTGTGATCCACACAGTCAAAGGCTTTGGCATAGTCAGTAAAGCAGAAATATATGTTTTTCTGGAACTCTCTTGCTTTTTTGATGATCCAGTAAATGTTGGTAATTTGATCTCTGGTTCCTCTGCCTTTTCTAAAACCAGCTTAAACATCTGAAAGCTCATAGTTCATGTATTGCTGAAGCCTGGCTTGGAGAATTTTGAGCATTACTTTACTAGTGTGTAAAATGAGTGAAATTGTGCGGTAGTTTGAGTGTTCTTTGGCATTGCCTTTCTTAGGGATTGGAATGAAAACTGACCTTTTCCAGTCCTGTGACCACTGCTGAATTTTCCAAATTTGCTGACATGCAGCACTTTCATAACATCATCTTTTAGGATTTGAAATAGCTCAACTGGAATTCCATCACTTCCACTAGATTGGTTATCCACCTTAAATATAGCAGTATGAGAAGGGACAGATTGGGAGTTTGGGATTGCCATGTATACACTGTAGCTTTTTAAAAAAAAATAATGTTAAGCATTATAGAAGCAGTTCCATTGTACATTACTAATATAAAATGTGTTTACTTATCTTTTGTGTATTTGCTGACAAAACTTAGCAATGAGCAAAGAGGACACTACCCTTATCCATGAATTTTCCAAAGGCATCATCAAAAACAGCAAGGTTAAGCAGCACTATTTTGAATAGTTAGGACATGAAAGTAACCTAAATGTCCATCAATAGAGGAATGGATAAAGAAGATGCAGTACATATATACAGTGGAATACTACTCAGTCATTAAAAGGAATGAAATTGTGCCATTCGCAGAGACATGGATGGACCTAGAGACTGTCATCAGAGTGAAATAAGTCAGAAATAGTAAAACTGATTATTTACCAAGACATATAGTACAGATGAATCAACTGGAAAAGCAGAAATAGAGACACAGACATAGAGAACAAACGTATGGACTAAGGAGAAAAAAGCAAGGGCGGGATGAGTTGGGAAACTGAGACTAACATATATACTAAATATTGAGGAAATCCAAAAAAAGAGGATTTTTTGGGTTTTTTGGATATTTTCTGAAGTGTACATAATCACTTCACTGTACAGCAGAAATTAACACAGCAATGTAAAGCAACTATATTCTAAAAAATTAACACAGTGAAGGCAGCTATATCAGACAGCTGTCAGTTAACTATCCTTTTTCAGAGGTAGAAATCTAGCTTCCTGTTTATGACTAAACAGTGTTTAAAATTTACTTCTTTTCATTAGTTTCTTTTGATACAAATTCTTTCTTTTAATATATATCTCTTCTTTTGATTCATTGAAAAATAAAGAAAATAACCATAAAAAGGAAATTTCTTATAATTCTTTCAGTGAAGATGTCAGTATAATATGGTATCTCTCAGAAAGCTGTAAGGCTCAAAAAAGTGAAACAGCAGTTAGAGAAAAAACAATCGCAGTTCTCTTAATTTTGCATAAACAGGAAGACAATTTGACTTGCCAGTCATGGCTGAAGGTTGTGCTGATTGGGCCTGTGAGCGTGCCCCCTCCCAAATTCCATATCAACACACATTTTTTGAATGTTTGCTCTGTGTTCAGAGCTGTGAATATAAAAATGAGTAAGAGAGGCATTCTTCCCACCTAAACCCTACAACCCATTAGAAACACATCCTTGAGTAAAAAAACGACTTGCTTTCCATTAGAGTTACCTTAATACTCATAATACTTTAAACAGAAAGCTTCCTCTCCACAAATACGAGATGAAGCTTTGATGCATAAATTCATGCTATATTTTTTGATGAAGAGAAAACTTAATTACACTTTAAAAGAAAGGGATTGTAAACATGTGACTCCAGTAATTAGGGCTCAAATATAATGAGCCCATTTAGAAATAATGTTGCATTACATTTTCAATGACACTTAATAGTTTACTCATTTACATAATGTGTTACATTCACTTTTTTTCATTTAATCATTCTGACGACTCCGTGAAGCAAGCATTTTTACCCCCATTTTATGAATGAGCAGGCTGTTACTTAGAGGAGCCATATTATTTGCCCAACAAATCACATGTAGAACAGTTACTTAAGCAAGAGTGCCAGGAAGAAAATCTGGCCCAGTTCCTATTGTGTCATTGGGCTTAGGCATCACTGCACACGCAAAGAGAGAGCAGGATCTTGGAGTTCTGCCCCATGGAGTTCTGCTTTAGATTTTACATCTTGAAACCCCACCCCCAAAGTTTTACCTAGTAGATGCAGATTATTCAAACAGATTAGTGTGTATAACATTCCATATACTCTGTTTATAAATATTTCAAAAAGGTAGAATTTAGAACACTTACCATTATAAGAAACTGAATGTGCTTTAATATTTATTTGATACAATGTCTTTTAGCATTTTGCAGATCTCAATATTATGTCAATAGGAGTGGCAAATCAAGTTGAATCTGTTTTCTGTCACAGCCTAAAAGTTATTTTTATTATTTATTATTTTTAAATAAATCTTTTTATTATTATTATTTATTATTATAAATAATAATTATTTATTATTTATATTATTCGTATATTTATTCAGCACTTGGTTTCTTCTACCTGGAGTACAAAATATGCAACTAAGAGGTTCTACTGTCATGCCAGTTAATAGAAATGTCTGGTTAATAGAATGCTAAGTAAGCCAAATTCTGCCTTGTTGAATTCACAACCATTTTTAGAAATAGTAGGGGAAAATAATTACCTAGGCAAAGTGCCTGGCAATACTGTATTCAAGTTATGCCTATGTGACCTCACTTTTCTTCTTACCTAGAGTGTAAGAACAGAAAAATTTAGACGCATGTGGTCTACCTACTTCTTTTCATATTTGAGGCAAATCATGTGCAAAGAGGAGAAACAACTTATCAGAGACCTATTAATAAGTTTACTCTAAAATTTCTGGAATTATTTGGAGGTTGGGATGGTCCTGACTTCTAATTCAGCTCTGTATGTGTATTTTCTATCACATATGGTGCAGATATCTGTGGTAGAATGGTAGAGATCAGCAATGATATTTTAACATAGAGGGGTTAGGAAAGTTCTCTCTGAATAGATGACACCCTCAAATTAAACATAATACTTCTCATCTGGCAATGATTTGATCTTATTAGTGTGTCTGCTTTCAATGGTAAGCTCTTCATAGGAAGTTTCAAATCTACATAAAGACCTGAACAACACATCCTGTAAAATTTGGTGTCTTTAAAATGACTTATGTTAACTCCTATCTTACATAAAGGACAAACAACTTTCAATTAACAAGTGATTGATCTTAGCATATTATTGTGGCCACTTGATTTCCTTGCTTACTTCAATTTCTGATTCAAATATATTTTATTATTTATTATAACCTTCACATGATTGAAGAGTTAAAAGAAAAAAATAATCCAAATTAATCTCTTTATTCTGATTTTTGGGGGAGGGGATTGGAAAGGGCAGTCCACCATTGGCCATATGATGTTCTTATTTTACTATTTGTAAATTAAATTGACTCAAGCTATCTGCATTTACTATGATGATATGTAAATAAAATTGTTTAAAGGAGAAATGGCAAATTTTGCATTAAGTCCTTTCTATGTGACTAGGGACAGAAAGTATATACCTACAGACCTTATCAATATGGATGCAGATGTGGACTCTGACTGCTTAAAATCAGATACAGTGATCAGGAATTAGGTTTCTGCATACTCAAAACATAACTAGGCTGAGGTGAACAGGTTCAGTTAAATTACAAATGGACCAATAAGCTGACTTTAAACTTTTATCATTTACTGTTTAAGAGTCAACACACTTCAAGACATTTAGATTCTGAAACAGTCTTACATTTTTTTTAATGTATAAAAAGTTTACAGATTTTTTTTAAAAAATTAAAGACAAATAAAATGTAATTCCAAGTTAATATCTTCATAGCATTGTAGCATCTTTCAAATATTATTTTCCAGCGAAAGATAGCATAATGAGATAAAACTTTTACAAGACTGAGTACTGTAATTTACACAAACATCAGGGCAAAATGGAGCCAAGTCACTGAGTTCTGAGTTACAACCAACAATGTTGTAATTTAAAGTGATAAAATGTAAAAACAAACAAACAAAAAATCCTATGCACTATCATAGGGGAGGAATAAGACATACTGAAGATATACATAGGACCTGGGCAAATAGCAATGAGACTAACAGTTTTTATATTTATAATTTTACAAATTTTATAGTTATAAAATTATATTTTATAATTTGTAGTTTTGTGAATAAACAAAACCCACTCAAAGTGTAATTGTGTTAATTGAAAAAATGGACTTGAAAAGGCATAAAAAAAAAATTGGGAGTTGTGACAAAATGCTACACTTGCATATCTTACAGAATAGTAGGCCAATTGTCATTTTTCTTTACAACAAAGATCAAAATATATACTAACTGTATTATTAACTATTAATTATATTTATCATTATTTAACTATAATGAGAAACTATATTATTAACTATCCCTTAATCATATTAATTATTATAAAATAACCATATAATTAATATTACGACTACAATTAATGGATGGATCCACTCATTCTTCTATCATAAAGCTCCCGTAAGTGTCAGCATTGTTGTAGTAGAAAGTTCTATGTGCTAAGTCGCTTCAGTCATGCCTGACTCCTTGAGACCCTATCAGCTGCAGCCAGCCAGGCTCCTCTGTCCATCGGATTCTCCAGGCAAGAACACTGGAGTGGGTAGCCATGCCCTCCTCCAGGGGATCTTCCTGACCCAGGGATCAAACCTGCAACTCATATCTCCTGCATTGGCAAGTGGGTTCTTTACCACTAATGCCACCTGGGAAGCCTATGTGGGAGTGTAAATACTCTTATGAAGCTTATGTTCTTTTAGGAAACAATAATAATTCAAGAGAACAGAAAGATAGTTTTAAAATCTTCAGTATTATCAAAGACATAAAAGAGGGCAGATATGATAGTGATTACCTGAGGGTATAGGTCCTTGAAGAGAGGGTTTCTTTTATGATATTATAACAAGTGATTTGTGCAGGAAGAATTAGGAAATAAAAATGAAAATCATAAATCAAGTGTTACCTCTATGCAGCAAAGAATCTAGATACACAGTATAAGGAATAAATATGACAAATTAAATATGGAGCTTAGTAGGCAAGATGGAAAGGACATTCTAACAATGGAGAGAAGGAATGTTTGCCCTGTTTTCATTGTACTCCAGAGTTTAAATGTGCTCTGAATAAAAGTGGACACTATCACTGAAATCCAGGAAAAATCTATACAAACTCTAATGAATGCTTATACATTCTCCCTGGATAGACACCTCAGCTTTTGTTACTACTTCTCTTTATCTTTTACACAAACCTGGGTTTATTTGCTTTCTCAGCACAATTTTATTTACCACTTTATGGCATCTAGATTTCTCTCAAACATGGTTTTTCATGTCTTCATTTTTAAGTAAATGCCATACCCCACCAAGTATGGCCAGGGTATGGCATGGAAGGGAAAAGATAAGTGGATAAAGAAAATAACATTTGTGATTTTCCTAAGAATGTCTTTAGCCCCATTCTGATGGTTAAAACAACTTTGCTAGGTAGAGAGGAAATGTAGGAAGGGGTAGAATGGATAAAACAAAGATTTTTCCACAACTGAACCAACTCTCCACTTTTCCCTTCAAAACAAACATGAGCCTGGAGCATTGATGATAATCAGGAAAACTCACAGTGCCTTGCTTTCGGGTGAGTAGGTGTAAAGAACTGAAAAAGAGATGAGGAGAGCCCACCTACTGACTCTCAGAATTTTTCTGGAGTATCTGCCTCTCAGATTTCTGACTCTTTTACAATTTCATCTTTTCATCTCCAGGATCAGATATTGCTTGGAAACAAGGAAAACTTATGAAGGGATTTTTTTCCAGTTCCTTTCTGAAGTGCAAAATTAAGTAATGTTGTTACTTTTAAAAAGGATGAATATTAATAATCCAGCATGGCACAAATGACATGTTTTTAATAACAACCTGTGCTAAATTAAAAAACAAACAAACAAGAATTTGGCTTTTTCTTCACCAGTGAAAAAGGTACCAAATAAGGCCTTCAACTATACAACCTATGACGGTCACACAAAGAAAGCGCTGGGGGTGAGGAGTGACAGCTGACTCAATGGGTGTTGAACTGAGGGAAAAGAGAAGAAGGTAAGAAAACACGGTCTTAATTGAAGGACAAAGGTGAAGCAAAAAGGCAAATTGGTTTTGTTTACTTAAGGAGATTAATGAGATAAAGTCAGGAAGATGCTATAGTTTTATTATGTACATTAAGTAGTTCTTATGTTAGGGATCAAAAAAGCAGTGTAGGAAGACAAGCAAATGAGCCTGGCAGGCAGCTCTCAGGAGGAAAATGTGAGCTGTGCGTATTGCAATGATGATAGAGAAATTAAAAAGAAAGTGCATAGAGTTTCCCAATATTGAATTAGTTTGCCAGGTGGAGTTTGTACTGCCTCTCTGTTATTTGCCAGTATCTGTTAATGACATTCTGCAGAAGATTCATTTATTTTTTCCCCCTAGCATTTTCCCAGTGAAAAAAGAATTTAAGGATACTTAAAAGACTACCCTTTGGAAACCACTGTTGCAGAAAGCTATGCAGCTGGTCCTTAAGCACTATTTTGGGCCTCTATAAAGTGTGTAGAGCCTGTTGAATCAGTTTAAGAGAACTAGGTTTTTTGTTTTTATTTTTTTGCTTTGTTTTGTTATCATTTATTTCCAATCAGGTAGTTATAACAAAACAATTTAGCTTCCACTGATTGCTTAATTTATGTCAAATTCTTAATTGAAAAGTAGCAAATTTGCCCTAAATGTTAGTTTGACATAAATTTCATACAATAAGAAGCGACTGTTGCCTGCTCTTTGATGAATTTTCAAAATACATGTAATCTGTTGAAAGAGAACTGGGAAGGCTAAGCTCTTTCCAGTGACTTTCATTTTAAAAATTTTTATCAGAGTATAGCTGATTTGCAATGTTGTGCTTGTTTCAGGTGTACAGCAAAGTGAATCAGTTATGCATACAGTCACTCTTTTTTAGATTCTCATCCCATATAAGCCATTATAGAATATTGAGTAGCATTCCCTGTGCTATACAATAGGCAAGAATACTGGAGTAGTTTACCATTTCCTTTTCCAGGGGATCTACCGGACCCAGAGATCGAATCTGCATCTCTTGAATATCCTGCATTGACAGGCAGGTTCTTTACCTCTAGCACTACATGGGAAGCCCAGGTTCTTATTAGTTATCTATTTTGTATCTTCCAATTTATCCAGTGACTTTATTTTGATTCTCAATCAGACCTACATCCAAAGCATTCCTCTAAAAACAGAATCTAAGTAAAAACCATGTGTGACCCATGCACCTTTTATCTTCAAGGCTAGTTCCTTAGTATCTCATTTTCTTTCCTTATGATATTATCACTGTAAGTACCTCCTGCATAGAAATTTCTAAGACATCATTTGGCCAGTAACATTCTGAATAACAACTTATCTTTCTGTTCCCAACCTTATGTTCTAGGAAAACATTTTATGGTAATAAAAATAGACACAAATACTCAAAATAAGTTCCATTTGTAACAAGGGCATCTTTTGTGTTGAAGAAAAATATTTCTGTAGTGTCTAACGATCTTTCAAGGATCCTTTCCTTTATATACATATATTTGTGTAATGGGCTCATTTTAACTAGGTTTTTAGAAACTGAATATACCTCAGTATATTCAGGGGGAAAAAAAAAAAAACACGGAGGGAACAAAAGAAAATAAAAGAAAAACAACCAAAGTGAAGGGCTGAAGGAAGAGAAGGTATTCCTGTCTCTCTGTAATCTTGCTTGCTTCTTTCCCACTGAGGCAGCTGAAGGGACCTGCCGAGATTTCACCACAAAGGGAAAGTTTCAGAGATGAGAAGCCACTTCAAATTGACACAAGACTGTTTTATCTGTCATTCAAGGCATAAGGTGAAAAGCAGAATAGCAACAATGTCACTAAAATTATATTCCTTTTCTTCAAGTACATAAATATTTTATTTCTTTTTGTTTCATATTTATTTTCTTATATTGATACATCCCTAGATGTAAGAGTGTATTTTTGAGTTATTCCCACTTCATAATAAATATTCAAATCTTCCTAGTTCACTGACATAAATTCTGAGTGCAAGACTATTGAAGCTAGAGGTGATGTTACATTACAAGGCCGTGGGCAGATGCAACACCCTTATCCCTGAGGTTGTAACCTTAGATCTGGAGTAGCTTTTGATAACTGGTAAGTCTTCCTAAGGGTGACTGTGGAGCATCAGCAGCTCCTCCCACACTGCAAACAGGAGCAGGTGCTGGACTGCTACTGTCCAGAAAGGATACGTATTAATAAAATTAGGGATCAGGGTTTTTCTACACCCTTCACATCCTTGTGTGGTTGCAATTCCTGAGTGCCCAGGAGGTATACCATAGTCTTTCTACATCAAGTGCAGAGTAATACTGTTTCTTGGGAGGGCTAGGGAGATTTTAACCTTATCTCTGGGAGCTGCAGTCAAAGGAATGTCTGTAGGGAAAGAGACTAAAACCTTCTATTTTAAAGTTGATCAACTTTATATTACATAAAGCTGATCAAGGGTCACTGGGGTTCCCAGTAGCTTAGATAAAAGCCAGATTTCATTAGCCTTAGATGAAGAGATGAAGAAGAGGCTATTCAAATGTTTGCTGAATCAATAACAATATTATGTCTCAGGGAAAGGAAAAGCCTTTATATACCAAAAGGAATTCGAAGCTAGAGAGAAATGAAATACTTATCATAACAATACTGAATGCACAAGGTAATTTTACATAAGTCCATGAACAAGCTGCTTCAAAGGGTATATCTAAACAACACATGGGAAGACGACAGAGGGATTGAAAGGAAGAAAATCTATAAAACCATTATAGACAGCATAATCAACCAACACTTAACTTTCTTTGATTTTTTTCCCCCCTGGGATAGGAAGAGATCATTATCATCATTCCTGCCATTTGTTGGGCACCCTTTATATGCAAAACTGTGCTAGCAAACACTTTCTATTACTTTCTACAAAGTAAATAAGACACCTCATCCTTAGCTTCCATGCTTTAATAGGCAAAGGCAAAGTCATCATAGGAAAGCCTTAAATGAAGTACATCAATAGACATATGGTTGAGTCAACTAGGTACATGTGAAATGGATGAAGTCCACCCTGCCCGTATTACTTCTAGAGTGAGAATTTTACCCCCTCCCAAAGAAAGTAGAAAAAAGGAAACAAAGTACAATCGTGTAAGTCAACTATATTCAGTGTATGATTTTAGTATCTACTGTGCATTTAGCTTATGATACACCTATTCCAGTCCTCAAAATGTTCAATCCAATTGAGAAGAAAAACTAAAAAAATCATTTTAATTGTAATACCAGACAAGTGGGTACCTAAATCAATACTGAAGGGATTTTAGGGCTATCGACTTTTGAGAGAGAGGCTCTATTCCTGAGAGAGAGAGTAAGAATTAAAATAAGAATACAATACTCTAGCCAATCCAAGGACTGTTTCTGAAAATCTCTATTTGGAGAATTTTGAGCTTTGAGTGTGCAAATTGGCTTTTATTATAGTGGGAATCATTTTTTAAGGAGTAAATTTTTCTCCATTAACAAGCTACGGGTGGTGAGTAGGAAATGGGAGTCAATGAGAATATTTGTTGTCAAGAAAGATAGGAGAGCTATTTAGTGAAGAACACATCAGAATGAATGTCTGCCATATAAACTCAAGAATACACCATTTCTACCTAAGGCGATGGTTATTGAAATGAAGCAGGATCCTACCGTCCTTCCCCGCCATGTCCTTAGCCTGCCTTCTGTCTAAGGAAAAACTTTAGCCAAAGAATGAGTTTAATCAGAGAAGTGAGAAAATGCAGAAGCAAAGAAATGCAAACAGGACAAAACAATAATAGTCTAGTCACTGAGCAAAGTCAATGACTTTTAGTTCTTTTTCATGGGCTACAGACAATACTCTGAGCCATATCCTGTCGTATAGATACTGAACCCCTCATCAAGTAGAAGTAGTTAACTACATGATGACCAGGCTGTAACCATCACATAAGCTGCCACTATTCCAAAAACTGGCCTCAAGGAAATGGGAATAAACCAACCCTGGAACTGAAGATTAACTGTACTTAAAATAATCAAGATGACACTGATCAGACCACTGTATGACCAATTTCAAGATGAATACCAGAGCTGACTCTGCTGTCTTTGCTTACAGCCCCTTCCCTCGGTCTATAAAAGCTCTTGCCCACTGGTTGTTGGGGACAAGGTGGGGGATGTAGGGGTGGCAGGCTTTAGGCAGGAGCCCGCCCACCCTTGACCCTCCCTTCCCTGTTGCCAGCATCTAAAATAAAGCAAACTTTCCTTTCCACTTTCCAACTTTCCAGTGTTGTCTATTGGAATTTCGAGTGGCAAGCCACCAGACCTTACTTCCAGTTTCATCCTCTCTGGCCAGCACTGACTCTTACATTCCCCCATGTGCTTGTCACTGTCGTGTTTCTATTCCTGGTTTCCAATCTTAAATCATGGCAATAAGCATTTTCCCCCACCACCCCCCACCCCCTGGAGACTTTCAGCAAGAAACTGGAATGCTCCTTAGTACTGCATCTTTCATTAGCAACTTCTGTTGCAATATAATACCCTTGAATTTCTCCTCTATTGTTCTGTTTTTCACAAATGTATTGGAATTAATGAAGGACAGAGAAGAAGTCTACCTCATGATATCCTGAAAGCCATTTAGCCATTTTATTTACAAGATAAATTTATAAATGAATGAAGAGATAATTGAACAGAGGTGAACATAAGTAATATTAGCCCAGAATGCCTTCAGGATTATTACATTTTCATTACAGAAAACATCTAAGTACCTTCACCAGAAATTCAGTTTAGGAACATAGCTGGAGAATTCAGTTTGCTAGAGTTTCCCCCTGCCCTCCGACCTCCAGGCCATTGCAATTGCTACAGGGACCTAAAACAAAATAATATTCAGCCCTCATGTCCCTTTTTAGTTTGACCACTCTAGGGTTGTATTGGTAGAACCCTATTTATTCTTTTCTTTTTGGCTTCTTAATTTTCTGGTGGAGGTTAGTAATATTAATAAATGCAGACAGTATATTTCAGCAAAGGGCAATGAAAAATATGGGAAAAGATGGCAATTTGATTATATGCCAGAAGAGGAAACAAAGCAATGAAACATTTTTATTCCAACTGTCAGTTCTCTGGTAACATTAAGGGTTTTTTGAGTTGTATAGTTTCAAGAAAGACACAAAGGAGCTTTTCTAGAACACAAGATATTATAATTTTACATAGTCTATAACTGTCAAAGATGGTTATGCAAAGGACTATTAAGAGCATATCTTTATCGGTAACATTGATTGTGAACTTAATCACACAAATTAACCCTTGATCCCCCTACTTTCCTGCTATTTTGTTCATATTTTAATTTCTTCATTTCTTCTCTTTGGGGCTTCCCTGATAGCTCAGTTGGTAAAGAATCTGCCTGCAATGCTGGAGACCTAGGTTCGATACCTGGGTTGGGAAGATCCCCTGGAGAAGAGAAAGGCTACCCACTGCAGTATCCTGGCCTGGAGAATTCCATGGTCTGTAGAGCCCATGGGGTCACAAAGAGTTGGATGTGACTGAGTGACTTTCACTTTCACTTTCTTCTCTTTTCCTACATCTCAGACCATTTGCCTCCCTGGCTAGATTTGAATTTACTTCTCTTGGAGGTCTCAATATCGTGAGATGGAGGCCCAATAAAAGCAACTGTAAAGGAAAATCTAACAGAAGAAAGAGGGTGCTCTAAGTTTATAACGAAGAAATACATGCAGAGATTATTCATAAAGTATCTATACAATGCCTTAGGCTATTGTTTTTCCAGTGGTCATGTCATGTGAGAGTTGGACTATAAAACAAGCTGAGCGCCAAAGAATTCATGCTTTTGAACTGTGGTGTTAGAGAATACTCTTGAGAGCCCCTTGGACTGCAAGGAGATCCAACCAGTCCATCCTAAAGGAGATCAGTCCTGGATATTCACTGGAAGGACTGATGTTGAAGCTGAAACTCCAATACTTTGGCCACCTGATGCAAAGAGCTGACTCATCTGAAAAGACTCTGATGCTGGGAAAGGTTGAAGGTGGGAGGAGAAAGGGGACGACAGAGGATGAGATGGTTGGATGACTGACTCGATGGCCATGGGTTTGGGTGGACTCCGGCAGTTGGTGATAGACAGGGAGGCCTGGCATGCTGCGGTTCATGGGGTCACAAAGAGTCAGACACGACTGAGCGACTGAACTGACTGACTGACTGATACTCCTGTCCATGGATTGACTACACATTTCATTCTAATGTCTCAATATTGTTAACTTCCTATTCAATATTATTTTAGATTTATTAAACATTAGAGCTATTTGCACAACCATATTAACAACAGTGAACATTTTACGTGGTATTTAGGAATATATGTGTGGTAAACAGTTTTGGAACCACATTAGTTTCCCCTGAAACATACTTAAAAGGGAGAAAGCCAAGATATTTTAATACACCTGGAATTAAAGCAGTTCAAAGTTGAATTAAAAGTAACACTGCTTATGGTACAAGCAACTATAGTGTACAATCTGAGCAATTTGAGATGAAAAGTATCTAACTCGACATAAAATCTTTTCATTGGTTGCCTTGCCTCCTCCATCACTCTCTTGAATGCGTTTGGAAGATATATTTCAGCATTTCACTTCAGGTCACCCACCACTTCCAAATCAATGTCACCTTCAAATTAGTCTATCCACAGAATAGATGTCATTAACCACCACCCAATTTCTACCTGCTATCTAACCTAGATTCTCTTTTCAAAACCCATTTCTCTGTACAGTTCTACCTGCATCCTTTTTATCAGTGTAAATTATTTCTTCCTCCATTAAGTGTTTATGGTTTTCAAACACGTACACACATACCTTCCTTAGCTAAGCTGTACAGACATAATTCTTTCAAACTTTTCCCATAAGTCAGCCTCTTTCCCCTAATCAATTGTGAAACTCTTCTTTGGATTCCTTCCAATCTGTCTACTTATTTTCAGTAGTCAGACAAACCAAACAGAATGGGGCATTCTAGAAGAGGTCTCATGAATGTCATTGGGAGTGGAACTGTCACCCTTTATTCTATGATGAAATGCTCTCAATACCGTGTATCCAAAAATAACATTACCCTTTTGGGTCCCACATCACACTAAAAACGTGTAGTCTTTTCTGTTTTTCAGCTTTGTATCTCCAGGTATCTCCCCTAGCATCTCAGGAATAAATCCTGATCAGTCCAGATTCTTAAGAGAGTATGCTGTCTAATGTCCTTCATAAACATTCCCAATCATCTTCTTACATTTTAAGTTTTGTTTTCTTTATGTAATTCCTTAAGCTCTTCAAGACTCTCCTGTACACCTGTGTGCATCTACCACAGAAAATTCCCTGAGGCTTTTTTTTTTAAACAGTTATTTCCCCATTGCTTAAGTCTTTTGCTAAGAATACATTTTTTACTTTGACCCTTTTCAGCTTAATTCAATACACATCTATCAAATTCCTCCAGTGTCTTTCACTGTATTGGTAGAAATGGAGAGTATAGCAATAGAGGAAAAAGTATAGCAATGGAGAAACAGTAATCTCTATAGGAGAGACAAGCACACAATTATCATTTGAATATCACTTAATTCCTTCCTGGACATCCTGAGCACAAGTCTTCCTTTGACTTACTCAAACTCTAAATGCACCATATGGGCTTCCCTGGTGGCTCAGACAGTAAAGAATCTGCCCTTCAGTGCAGGAGACACAAATTCAGTCCCTGGATGGGGCAGATCTCCTGGAAAAGGAAATGGCAACCCACTCCAGTATTCTTGCCTGGGGAATCCCATGGACAGAGGAGCCTGGTGGGTTACAATCCATGGAGTCTCAAAGAGTCAGACACAACTTAACAACAAAACAACAAAGTGAATAACATAGTTAATGTCTTTGGCTCTATGACTGAAAAAATGCAACTGGGCCCCAAGGACAAGGATGAAGAGCATTCCATTAGGTGTAAGTGGTACAGCCTACACTGCGGGTCCTCCTTGATAGGTGGACCTATGCTCCCAGGCTGACCTATGCAAGGGGCATTATTGATAAACAACCTAGCTTCCAGAAAACCCTGGAAATCAGACTCTTCCTCTAGGAATCTGGACCAGCACTGTATGCAGTTCTTATCACTGACCTCTTTGCTTGTTTCAGTTTGCCCAGACTATGTCTTAGCTTTGTTTGTTCTGCCTTTAAATTTAAATTTTTACTCTCATTGAACAAGAATAGTTTCAATCAGGAAAGACAGCTAGGTAGGAAAAAATAGAAGAATATTATAAAACAGAAGCCTGGATGAGAATCCAGGTCTTAGCACATCCTTACACCAGAGCATGATTTGTCTGAGTCTTGTCTTTGCTCTAAAACCACCAGGATTTAAATATGGCACAAAGAAGAAAGAAACACCCAACTTGTCTATGCCTCATTTTTTTTTTTCATGTGCAAAGTGGCACCAATAATCCTGTCTCTGTCAGAGCTCGTTATCAAGATGAAAGGTGTGGTGGAGGTCTCCCCTCTGTCTGTGCCTGGCCTGCAGCAAATCTCCATAAATATCATCTATAGGTTCTGTGTAGTGCTGACTCTTTCTGGTGATTATTTCGGGTTGATTTGCTAACATCACAGCAGAATCTTTGAAAGGTAAGTAAACTTTCTTTCATTGTCATTCTAATAACATTTATTAATGTGTACCTATCATTTGCCATGGCAAACAAACTTTGTGTGATTGCGTTCAGAAATCAGTAACCTTGTTGACTGAGGATGACTTTTCCAGCATCTTCTCTCCAGAAACAGGTCAATCAGTGAAGGAGAGAAGTGCTGCTCTGGTATGAGAAGCTGAATTGTTTGCACCATTCCTGATCCTTCCCACAACTTCTCTGACCTCCTCTGTCTCAATATTAAATCTTTGTGACCCTGTTTCCCTATGGCTTCTCTTCTGCACCATTTTTTTTAAACTTCTACCCCCAAAACCCAGGGGCATAAATGCCAATGAGCTTTACATTTCAGAGTTGACAACTTATCCACTGATAAATTTTATGCTGCACTTGTTTTTCTCTAACCTAGATTGAAAACCTCTAAATCAGGGAGGTGCTGTCTTGAGTTGCTTGTCCTGCACCACATAAATCATCAGCAGATAAATCATCATAACGATGCTGCCAACTAACCCCATGTCACACTGCCAGGCCCTCCTTCTTTCAAACTGTGTACATTTTGTCTGAATTGTCTTCTAATTCCATCTTAATATTTAAATGAAAGTAAATTAATTTAAAAATCAGAAACCTTGTCACACGGCCTATTTAATTCTAAAATGAGAGGTATAATATTTCTTATATCTATGGCTATAGAAACTTCTTTCTCAAAGAAATTATCCAGCACAATTAGATTGGTCTGATAAAATTGTTTTCTTTTGTCCTTCATATTATCATTACAACCAGAAGAAGTTTATACTTGGTCTTCTTGACTCCTTTCTTTAGGATACAGTCAACCATGTTAGTATTTATTCACCACACATTAATAACTGGTATCGTGGTTCTCATTCTCTGGTCTCCTGGATTCATTACTATATCTTGCTTTTCTTACTTGCAATGTTTTAATTTAGTTGCTTAGTTATGTCTGACTCTTTGCAACCTCATGGACTGTAGCCCGCCAGTCTCCTCTGTCCATGGAATTCTCTAGGCAAGAATACTGGAGTGGGTTGCCAGAGGATCTTCCCGACCCAGGGATCGAACTTGAGTCTCCTGCATTGCAGGCAAATTCTTTACCATTTAAGCATCCCAGCAGACTTCAAATAGCTTGTTAGGTGGGTTTCCTTATTGTCCCATTTCCCATGATAACATCTTTTGTTTTGTTGCCTCGTATTTTCATTGTGGTAAAATACACGTAACATAAAATTTACCAGTAGCCATTTCTAAAGTGTACAATTTGGTGGCATTAAGTACATTCCCAGTGTTGTACAGCCATTACCACTATCCATTTTCTGAATTTTATGATCAGCCCGAACTGCAATTCTGTGTTTTTTTTTTTAATTAAGCATGGTTGATTTACATTATGATGTTAGTGTACAGGTGTACAGCATAGTGATTCCATATTTTTATAGATTACACTCAAAGTTATAAAATATTGGCTAGTCTCCCTGTGCTGCATAATATATTTGTGGCTTATTTATTTTTACACACAGTAGTTGGTACCTCTTCCCACGGTAACTTTTTTGAATCTTTGACATGTTGGTATTTTAAGAAGTTGTTACTTCTGTTTTTATTCAGTCTTGCTTTGTTTTTTGATCAATTCTATTTACAGATATTCAAGTATGTTAATATTTACCTGTCAGATATTTTTACTGGTAAATATATTATATAATATCATCACATTAAACTATAAAATATTGATAAAATATTTACCAGAGATGAATTTTTCACATGCCCCTAAAATATTTGCTGGAAATTTCATAGTTCAACAGTTTCTTAGAGAACTGGCTTTGACCTCAGAATTTTAGCCAATTAGTATGTTTACAGAAATCATTTCTTATTCATTTAACATTATTACAGAACTATGTTCATGGTTGTGAGTATTAACATGCAGTGATTAGCCCCTTCTTTGACTCTCTTTTGATGTTAAACAGGATAGAAACCACTTTTTAGTCTAAATATATCATTCTTTCATCAACTACCAAGACAGTGACCTTGGCAAAGAGCATCTCAGAAGACATTTCTAAGCAGTTTGCCCAGGCATTTGTTGAGGTCTCCTCTGAAACCTTTTAGGAATGATAGGAAAATAATTTTATGTTGAATTTTTTGAAAAGAAAACCAAAAATATGGAGATTATTATTTTAAAACTATTGAAAATGAAGTATTTATCCAACTAAGAAGGAGCTAAGTCTAGAGTCTGTCATGAGATCATCACATTAGTAAGTACTCAAGAACCATTTGTTCAATGAATGTTGGAGTAGAGAGTTCATGCAACAGACAGCAAATGCTTGGGAACAATGGTAATACTATTAGTATTATTGATGAATCCTCTCTGTGTGTCAGGCAAGTTATTAAGTTTTTGCCTGCAAGATTTAATCTTCACAATGACTAGGAGATGATATTTTAATCCCACTTTACAGATGAGGAAACAGGTTCACAGAAGTTAGTCCCATTATAGAGCTAGAATTGTAATCCAGGCATTTTGACTCTAAATTTATCATTCTCAATCTCTGTTTTCCTCCTCTCCTGACCACAAAGTCTCTCATCTAGCAGATAGTGTTAAACTGAGCACAGGCTCTGGACAAGGGACTGGAAATTGGCACAAAATATTTATTTGTAGAAAGATTGAGGCTTGGTGTTTGTCAACCAAGATCTCAGTCATTTTTTAGAGAATTATTTGTTTTTTTGAGGTCAGAACTGGTTTCTGAATAGAAATATATCTTAATCCAAAAGTGAAAATGAACAATCTCAAGGGGAATAGAGGAATAGTAGAACCTGACAATGCTGTTACAAGTTGTGTGTAAATAGTTTAGGGGGCTCAAAAGCTAAACTTGAGGGGAGAAATGAAATTTATAGATGTTGGAGAGCAATTATTCAGAAATGAAAAAAAATTAAGTGTAGTCAAAGTCATCCCTAATTTAGAAAATTACTGATGGCTGCAAAAGTTATCTAAATCTCTTTTACAAACCACTCTGCAAATAAAATTACAATAGCATTTTAAATTTCACTGAATACTTGGGCTGAACAAGGTACTATACATAGATTCAAATCTCCTCCCAGTTGCTTCTATTTAGGTCAAACCTGCTTGGGAATTTTGAGCCCTATTATCAAGACAAAGGATTTTATTTAACTGTGTCCAGAATAATTAGGAAAATCAGGCAAAATCTCATATTCATTTAAAACTTTGGTTAGATAAAATTAAGGCTTGCCTCTGCTATGGAATGCCTTTCACCTCTAATCTGAGAATACACTGACCCTGCCATTAGGACAGTGCCTGGGGAAGCATCATTCTGGTCATGGGCCTAATCTAATCCTGAATCCAAACCCAATCTCCCTTTAAAGAAGCTCTGTGCAGATCCTGCTCAACTTCAAACACCTCTGAATGTGCAGCTGCAAATATGCTGACAATCTGGATGCAGGGAACAGAGGCATAGGTAAGAGCTCAAGTATTTTTATACTTGTCCCATGATGGAAATAACTTTCCTGATGATGAGGATTTTGATTTAGGTAGCCAATCTAAACAGGCTTCTATTTAGTTTCTGTGATACAACTAAGTTTCTCCTGTAGCTTAAGGTCCTTGACTTAATTTTCTAACTTTTGTGATATTAAATCCCAGCACTAGATTCTCCAGTTTTAGGATGTTCAATAAATGATGCTTCTGAACTGTGGTGTTGGAGAAGACTCTTGAGAATTCTTTGGACTGCAAGGAGATCAAACCAGTCCATCCTAAAGATCAGTCCTGGGTGTTCACTGGAAGGATTGATGTTGAAGCTGAAACTCCTATACTTTGGCCACCTGATGCGAAGAGTTGACTCATTGGAAAAGACCTTAATGCTGGGAAAAATTGAGGGCAGGAGGAGAAGGGGATGATAGAGGATGAGATGGCTGGATGGCATCACCAACTCAATGGATATAAGTTTGAGCAAGCTCTGGGAGTTGGTGATGGACAGAGAAGCCTAGCGTGCTGTACTCCATGGGGTTGCAAAGAGTCGGAGACAACTGAGTAACTGAACTGAATAAGCGATGTGCTATTATCAACATTCAGAAAGTATGGCCTTGTTTTTCCAAATGGTGACTTTTTTTTTTCCCCCACCAGGGGAGGGTAATCTAGAGCAGTAATTGAGTGCATCATTATTTGTCACTGATGATAGCTGAACAAATCAAATATCAATCTACTAAAATGTTTCCCTGGTTTGCCTATACAGAATTCCAATTATGTCAAAATATTTAATCTCTAGAGCAGTGATATGTGTGTATGTGTCTCTGCATATATAAATGTACAGACACTCAAAGTCCTTGAAACATTCAACATCTGCTCAGCCAACATTTCAAGGATATTTAAGCTTAATGTTACCAATATTAATTCACATATAAAATGAAAGTTTGAGCTCCAATATTTGCTTAACAGTTTTGAGTTGACCATCTACTGGTCTACTAATATAGGACCAGTCTCCTGGAAATTGTAACCAAGTAAAGCAAAGAAAGTACAAGAAGTTGTGGCCAGGGAGTAAATGTCCAGCAAGAGGTCTGGTGAGGGCATTTAATGGAAAGCAACATTAAGGCAGAGGGGTAGAAATTCAAATGGGAAAGAAAATGGGATGCAGTGTTTCCAGAAATACAGTGAAGAAAGGTATTTGTATCAGGGACAAATACAAAGCTATTTGTATCAGTGGAAGTGGGGTGGGCAGGAGAGCCTTGCTATTTCACAGCTGGGGGATGGATTCAAAAAGAGAGTGGTGATTGTTTTTGAAATGTACATTATTTCTTACTGTGAAGGAGGATGCTTCTAAAACTCGACTTCCTTTGCAACCAAACTGCTGCTTTCGCTGCCTCCTAGGTAAGTGTCACCTTCATCTCCAGACCTTGTCTGTCCCTGGCAATGGCTGAAAGGCACTCGCCCTGGACTCCTGTGAATATGCCATCTAATGAAGACACCTATTAATATGTGCACATTACAGCTCACCATCTGGCTCTGCCTCTTAGACCACTCTCCTCCCTATAGATCTCCACACACAGAGCGCTCTGTACTCAATCAATTATTTATCCATTTTCCTCCCTGCCGTAACACACCCAGCCTCTGCTCTCTGCCGTAGGGCTGCTGAGGGCTGATGGCACACATTTCGGGCCTAAAACATTTTTCCACCTGAAATAAACATGGAGTTCTCTCATCCTGTTCTCTTCTCTGGGTCCCCTTCATGGGTATATTGTGAGCACCCATGGAGTATGACACCCCCACCACACGTTCCAGCAGACTCTGGATAAACAAAAATTTCCTTCCAATGTGTGACCTTGCCAAGTTGGTTAACTGTGTTTGCCTTGGTTTCCTTACCTGTAAAATGATATGACCATGGGACCTAAACTATCAGAATAGGCTTGTTTTGAGTATTAAACACATAAACATATGTCAAGAGTTTAGATGAGTACCTGGCCCACAGTAAACAAAGTTATTGTCCTGTTATCATTCTTTCTCCTTTTGTATTACCACATATCTTAATCTGCTCAATTTTGTTTTTTTTTCACATTCATTTCATGTCTCAGAGTTTCTGTAACAAAAGTTGTCTTTATCTCTTCCATATTATTTCTTCCACACCTTTTAAGACTTTCCCTTTGAAATAGTAATACTGCATTGTTTCTCTAATTTGTTCTTATTCCTTATCCTATTTTTCTTTTCAGTTTTACTCTTTCTTGTCCACTCTTGTCTTGATTCTCTAATATTTCTCATTTACATCTCTTTATGTCACTTGAGAAACTCAGTCCAGATACAAACCATGAATGAGCTAAATTGCTATAGTGAATTTAATTTTTCATAGTATTCTATACTGAGTTCAGTTAAAACATAAATACTTAGTTATTATTTAGATTATTGGAAAACAATACGTATCTCATTCTCAAATTAAGCTGAGATTGTTTTTCAGCTGTGCTACGACGAAGCAGTCCCATGATGAAAACCAGCCAGTGAGATTCAGATTCTTTGTGCCTGTCTCCTGCAGGCTGTTCCCCACATACCCTCTTAACCCCAACATGCCACTTCCTTTTCCTCCTCTGCTCTAATTCTGTAAGAAATATCATTTTTTAGTAAAAGGTATTTATGTATCTTAGCTTCACACTTCCTGTTCAAACACTTACTATTTTAAAAATACTATTGACAATCACATCTTAGAAAAAAACTCCTTTGACTTAATGTTTCTCTGGACCTTTGGCTAGTGACCAGTGGTCTAACTTGAGTTATTCTGGTTGAAAGGAAGAGCAGGAAAGCTGGGCTTTCCTTTTGAATACTGTCTCAGCTGGCATCTATCCATCTGGAAGTTATGCAGATTAGTAAGAAAAAAAGTTCTTCCAACAAAGGCCTTTACAGTTCATTAAAACATTTATTCCAAATGCATTCATTCTAGTCTATATCAAGATTCTCCTTGAGTAGTGAGGAATGATAGGAAAAAAACAGGTGTATCCCTCTCCTTGGCTCCTTCCCAGGGTTACACAGATAGGCTTGATTTTAAGAAAGGCCAAGCATCAGGGGAAATATTCTCAACTTGGCAGAATAACTGCTCTGCAGGGAAGAGAAGGGTGATGCCAAAATGCAAATATTCACTGAGCACTGTTCCTGAGGGCATGTTGCTCTCTCTGTGTTTAACGAAGACTGGGATGTGGGCCTATGTCTGAGTAAATGGCTGGCTCTATGTGTTTTTGCACAAAGATGAGATGGGAAAAAAATGAATATTTATGCTGTCTTTGATTCTTCTAAATTTTCTACCAAACTGCCTTCTGTGCTTTAATATTGTCATTAATAGTTCAGAGAAGAATAATGTAATTAAATGCCCTTGGGCATCACCTGAGCATATCTGTACAACTGTGATGCCCCGAGGCTCCCAAATCCTAATGGTCTCACGGTTAGCACTTCGCATGAACATACCCAGGTTGGCTATTTTATTTCTTGCCTGAAACTGCCTCTCTGCTCCAATTCTTTGGCTTTGGCTGCAATTAGATTTACACTTCGCTGTACTGTAAAAAATCTCATTTGATGATCCATATCCATCTTCTATAAAACCTGGCTCCAGTGGAGGTGAGAGAAGCCCTTCACCCATGGCATACAAGGCAACATCTAGGGCAGAGGGTTTGGACTCTTCAGCGCTTGATGAGGCCATCAGCGAAATTAATGTCTCCATGCATTAGGAGTGCTACAGCCACATTACACATTGCAGGATCACTGGAGCTGCTTTCAGTAAAGGATAAAAATGCCATTCATTTTACACAATGAAACTAAATGTTTTATAAGTCCACTCCTCCCAGATTCAGAAAGCAAGACTGGATTCTTCACATATTGAGGGAAAGACCCAGAGACAATACAGGAAAATTCAGGAAAGAGAAACCCAGGCTGGAGAGGGAAATCAGACCTTGACAGAATGTTTGAGAAACCTTGTTAAGTAAGATATGTAAGTATCAGTAAGACTGAAAAAGCAGACTGATCTGCAACATACAAGGAGGACAGATCATGCAGTGGGCAGTCGTAAAAAGATTGCTGCTGCTGTTCAGTCGCTAGGTCGTGTCCAACTTTCTGAAAGCCCATGGACTGTAGCCCAAGGCTCCTCTGTCCACGGGATCTCCCAGGCAAGAATGCTGGAGTGAGTTGCCATTTTCTTCTCTAGGGTAAAAAGGCTGAAGAGCATACAATCCACAGGGCTTTGGGATAATGCTTTGAAGATACTGAAATGCACAGTCTTTTAAACAGATGCTAAAGGCAGATATCCTAACTTTTTCTACCTTCCTACACCCTTCAGGGATGACTTTCTGGGCTCAAGGTTACTCCCTGCTTTCCCTGTTCAGCTTTCTTCGCTCTCCCTGTACAATCATCTGGAGACTGAGACTAATGCGCTGTGTGACTCTCCTTGGCCAGGAGTGCAGGGACTGCAGAATGATGACCGCTTTTGGCAGAGGCCCAGAGTGGAAAATTTATTTACTACCTTGTCGATGTCTGGTGAGATGGGCTGCTGACTCTCTGCATCCATTATAAAGTGCACGTGGGACTAGGACACAAACTGACAAAGAGCTCTGGCTTTGGTAACCTCAATGAAAATTATAAAAGACCCAGGACAAGAAGTCACAAAACAGAACCAGTCTGGAGGGATGCCAGCTGGGGTCAAGGCACAGAGCAAGGAACCCACTGCATGCTCACTCTTCAGGGTACTGGGCTTTGAACCTTCACCCACAGGAAACTAAAACAAGCATACACATTAGCTTGTGTTTTTAGAGTAAAGTGACTAGCACTGGATGGATAACTTCCCTTTTAGTTTTGGTGGGGATAACACTGCAAGACGGTATTTATTTAGCAGTTTTCAAAATACTTTCACCTTCAGTCCTCATTTTCAAGCTAATGGGAGCCAGTGATTCACCAAGAACTTTTAAAATTAAGGATCATTACTTTTGCTACATTTAAATTCAAATTACCTGGGATACTCAATTAATCAATCTTTAAACAATATTGAAACAGTCAAGGCCTGTCACAGTCTCATCTCTCTGATGGAAAAGGATTCAAGATTCCAGCCAAACTAGCAAACCGTTCTGAAGGAAGGGACCTTAATATATTCCACCAGTGTTCTTCATTCAGCCTTTCTTTCCCCCTTTTTTTGTAATGAAGAAAAGACATATGTCGGCACTGAAATGGCTATCGCCATCTTACTCTCCCGTCTGGCTGTCACACGGCTAATTGTCCTAAAACAGCTGGATGAAGCAATAGCATCGTTAATGGCTCAGCTTAAATATGGTCAGGCAGAATGAGTACCACTCTATTCCTGGTCCTCATACAGCCAAATATCTTCCAAGAAAAATGTGCTTTTAATATATTGTGTAGCCCTTAGGTCTCTTTCATGTTTATGACAGTATTTCTTCGTATGATATCCCTGTGTAACAATTTTAGTTTCTTTCAGAGATATCTACATAAACTGTCTTTCCAAAATAAAAAAAAAGAATAAAAGATACTGTTTATCCCAGGATGCTGAGCATTTTAGCTTGTGATGAAAACTAGGAACATGATATACATTATAATAATGTTTATTTGTCTAGAATTTTATAATCTGAAAATTCATCAAGTCTTTCCTTCATCCTCCTGTAGAAGGCTAATATATGTTTATGTGACAGCGACTTCAAAATTTTGAGAGATGGTAATTTGTGAATAAATGGTAATTTCCATTCACTGGTTAAGAGGAATATTCTTACTGCCAGAACATCCCATCTCTAGTCATTCTTAATAAAGGCTGCTTAGCATATAAGGCTTAATATATAAGATGCTTAGTTTCTACAGTGGGTGTGAGCTACATGGATTGGCTCTCCTCTGAAAGTTAAGCAGCTTATTCTCTAAATCAAGACTTATGAATGTACAGGCTGTTATTCTAGAGTCTAAAACTGTCTTTGTTAATTATATTCATATAAATGTTCAATCCCCTTTTAGAATCTTCCTAAATTATCTGCTTAATATTGTCCAGCATCAGTGATTTTCATAGGTTAATTATTCCCCACATAATAGAGCATGAGCTTCGTCCAGTCAAAATTTGTTACCTTGTCATTTGATTAACTTTTCTCCTCTGGTTCAAAGAAACAGAATAAAGTGAAAAGACATTGACCATCTATCTAAAACAATATCCCACATTTACAGAATATCTATCTCTCTATCTGTTGGTCTATCTACCTACCTACCTACCTGCTTACCTCTCTACATATGTCTGCGTACCCATAAACATAAGTAGCAGAGAGAGAGAGAGATTAGAAGGATCGCCAGTTTTATTCCTACTCTGTCCCTCCACTCAATATATAAAGGACAATGTGACCTTGGGTGCTGCCTTCCTGCAACATGTGAGGTAACCAGAAAGGGCATGCTTGAGTTGGCTGAAGAATTAGAGGGAAAGTGAGAGAGGGGCAGTGACAGGTTTTATGTTTAGACATGAACAGGTATCTTCTGGTTGGCAGATTGTTATACTACAATATCGTTTTATCCTGTTTCCCTTTGTCCAATCCTACATGGACATCTGGAAGCTGAAGAATTCTTTTGCCTTAAACACTGAATCTGTAAAAGTAGTCCATTAGTTCATTAAAAGATGTATTTCTTTTACTCGCCTCCAAAGACTCCCTCCATAATCTATTCCTAGGGCCATAAAACGCCTATTCCATCCAGTGCATCTTTTAATTTTTCTTTAATCTACTAATGTTCTTTTGTCCCACTAATGTTTAAGCTCCTTAAAGTTGGAGCTGAATTGTTTTTATGAAACATAGTAGGTGCTTAACAATATTTGTCGAAATGAACTGTGAGGTTAAGTCTAACTTGGCACTCAAGGGCAGCATAACTAACTACATTTGTGGCATTTTCAACCTGTTCATTTGTAGATGGATCCAATTAAAAGGTCCAAAATGGACATTTGATTCCATTTTCAAATCAGCTTCCCACTCCAAATCTTTCTTATCCCAGAAGAACACATCCTTACCCACTGAGTTACTTAGGCTAGAAAACTTGGAGATATCCTTTTCCCTGCTTTTTCTCTCATCCGCCACATTCAGTGATCAAAATCTGTCCATGTCTCTCTATTCCCAATGCTGCTTTCATAGTCTGGAAAATCATGATCTCACCCAGACTCCTGAAGTAATCCCTGAATGATTTTTATCTCTTCTACTCCTCTTGGGTCACTCGCTCATCTGAGCTTTAGTGAAAAAGTGAAAATGTTAGTCACTCAGCCATGTTCAACTCTTTGGGATCCCAAGGACTGTGGCCTGCCAGGCTCCTGTGTCCATGGAATTCACCATCTGAGCCACCAGGGAAGCACTAAGGTTTTACAGTCCCCACCATACTCAGGACAATGGTCCCTGTTCTTCTGGAGCTTACATTCTTATGTGGATGAGAGAGAAGAAAGTAGAGACACATGATCATGGCATCCACAGTCTGTGGTTAAATGTTATAAAGTGAACAAACAACTCAGACAAAGAAGGATAGGAGAATATTCTGATTTTCCTCATCCTTTGGAGAGACTGGAGTAGCATTTCTTTAAAAAGGTCCATTTTCATTGTCTTAGCACATAGTGGAAGCTCAATCTTGGTTATTGTTGGATGGATGATTTTACTCTCATCCTTGCTTTCTAATTTTACCTCTCTGGTAAGTTAATTTTCATTCTTCACTGTAAATACTAAAAATGCCAGTCTTTTAACAAAAATTTTAAATGAAGGAACCAGGGTGTGTGCATGTGCATGTGTGTGTGTGTGTGTTCTGTTAAGCTAAAATCAACTTGAAATTTAAATCCATTTTTTACACCCTGAATTACTCATTTGTTTTACTTTCTGCTTCAGGGATCAGGTTCTATATTGACTTATTTTCAGTGACTGAAAATTTAGAGAAAGTTGTCAGATGGAATAGCTGAAATGTCAGTTACAATAGAGCCCAGGTATTAGTTTAAAATTTGCCTTTTGGCTCATATTGCAGATAGCTTAAAAATAAATATATCATTTAAGGTTTGGGGTTTACATATATATATATATATGGAGATTTATATTTTGTTTCTGTGTTTTAAGATTGACAATCACCATCCAAGAGGCTTGACAGGCCCATTCTTTGCTCAAAATGCTTATCTCCTTAGAATTACACAATTCTTAAGTTCTCATGTACCTCACATTATCCATCTATATTGTAAAAAAAAGTAGAAATAATTAAACTAACCCATCTAATGAGCCTCTTTTAAATTTAGATAGCAGTTTTAATTAGATGGCATAGCAATACTGACAGATACTATTTCCCACTTACCATCAGATTGGGGATATCTTCTCTCCTACTATCTCTATCAATCAATCATATATCCTTCCTCCCTTCCTTCCCTTCTTTTTTCTTCCTTCCTTTCTGCCTTCTTCCCTCCCTTTCTCTTTCTCTTTTTCTTTTCTTTTCTTCCTCCCTTCCCTCGTTTCCCACTATTTCAAATGACTATTCCTAGGGAGCTACTTTGAATGCATCAGCCATAGACTATAGCAAACTGAAACTCTGTCCTTCCCTTTGATCATCTCTTCTGGCCCAGGAAATCTAGGGAAGTAGCAGAAACCCAACACAAACCATAGACATATTTCCAGTATTGTCTATGTATGTCTGTGAGTTGCTCAGTCGTGTCCGACTCTCTGCAATCCCATGGACTATAGCCTGCCAGGCTCCTCTGTCCATGGAATTCTCCAGGGCTGCCATTAACTTATACAGGGGATCTTCCCAACACAGGTATCAAATCCATGTCTCTTACATCACAGGCAGATTCTGTACTGTCTAAACCACCAGGGAAGACCCATTTCTAATACTGACCCCCATGAAATTAAAGGCATATGTCCCTCACACTCATTTAGAATATTATTAGGAAGTCCTGCTTATTACTAATCCTGATACAGCTAAGGCAGTGAAAGTAACACTCAGTATGTCAGTATATAAATATGTTATATCTGACCAATGACTTTTCTACCAATAAGGACATAAGTGGAAGCATTTTTCACATTTTATATACTGTGCTTCATAAACATTCCAAGCAATGTTTGTAAAAATTCTGAAACAAATTTGTAAATTAATTTTCTTAAGTATCAAAAAGGTATCAGATCTTTTGCTATGGGATTTATAAGAATAACAAAGAAATAGAATATATTATTGAATGTCTATTCCTGGAAATAAAATTTTCCTGACAGTGAAATAAGACTCAGACTACAAATTACATAAAAGCATGTGCACATTCACTCATAAAAAATACAGAATACATAAAGACTGAGCAATATGATATAAATATATTAACTAAATATAAATATATATTTATGTTTACATGTATACACAAGATAAAAAGAATGAACAAAAATGTAGGAAAATATTAATAATATATCAGGGTGATGCTCTTGAGCATTTTAATTTCTAAATACTTTTCTGTGTTTGTTAAAATTTCTGTGTTAAATATGGGATATAAGTTTTTTGAAAAGATAAACTACAACCCATAAATTCTGATTAATCATAGCTAGCAGTGTAAGATAAGATATATCATCTTGCTGAATCAGGAGTTTGATTAGATACCTGGATTCAAACTATGACATGTACTCATGCCTTCAGTTTCTCATAGTCAGTATGTACAGAAGTCATACTTTCTTGTTTTCCTTCCTTCATTTTCATCACTGAAATGGTATCAGTACATTACATCTAGGAAGTAATTCATCATTTGCCAAGAATTTTCATGTGAATTCATCACTTATTGTTTACAATTTGTTCATTACTGAGTAAGCAGGGGGGGAAAAAGCTTCCCTGGAGGCTTGGATGGTAAAGAGTCTGCCTGAAATGCAGTAGTTAGCAAAAGATGCATTCTCATCCCCATTTCACAGATGAGGGCTTGCCTAGGATCACCCAGCCAGGCTCGAATCTCATCTTAAAATCCAAGTGAAGCATAGTTTATCTAAAATGACCTGTGGCTAATGCTCATACTTCCAATCATTGGCCCCTAATGGCAGCTGAAAGCAATCAATACAAGTTAGCAAATATATGTATCAAGTACCTATTGTCTGAGACATTGAGAGAGAATGGAAATGCCTACTCTTTTCACACACTTAATTTTCCTAGTCTGCTATCCAGTTTTCATTCTATAGAATAGAATACTAATATCATATAAACTTTTCAGGGTATATCTCTGACATTTGACCAAATGATGAACCTAAAGGGAAAAACAGTAGAGTAGGATCCCACCAAGGGGACAGGGAATTGTTTCCCTGTATGTGCTCAGAATGAGTCATGGCCTTACCACAAATCTTGCAGCAACCACAATAATATAGATTTTTGCTTAAATGTGTTAAAGTGATTGACATTATGGATTTCATCCAAGGGCTGTACTTGACTAGAAATCATTGGGGACTATCAGAAAACAGATTAAAACAGTTAGTTAACTAATTTATAAACAAGGCTTTGGGAATTGCTCAATCTTACTCACAGGGAAAGTAGATAAAAGAGGCACGATTCTAGTCTATTTCTGAACTACCAGAATGTCCAGCCACTGGACACACACCAGCCCTGTCAAATGTCTGGCTTAAAGCTCGGTGGAGAATGCACTACATTATTCAGGATCTCTTTAAACCAATACATTTTTATGTGCCTTTCTGCAATTTCAACATCCATTTCAAAGGTAGATAGGAAAAAGAACAATTTATACCAGATCATAAAATGATACAATAGCTATTGAAAATAATGTGTTCGCAAAAGAAACATTTAAATGATGACATTAACAAAGTACAATTAGAACTCAACTGGTCTGCACTGTCCCCTAGAGGTCCATAAACCCACAGATGAGGCTCTGAATTAAGAACCAGATATGGCAAGATCATCTAAATTGTGTCTTGTTTAACTTGACCAGGAAATGTCTTGGAACAGATGTGATTTTATCTTTTTCTTTTCATGATTTTTCTTTCAATAAATAATGACTTTCAAATATATAAAGGAAAAACATTACAAAAACTTGACGTTTTCAATCCCAAAGAACAAGGCTGAGAGGATCTTTTTGCAGTTGAGGGACGATGGTAACTGCATGGTATGGAGAGAAGGGAGAATCTATGAATTTCATGGGTTACATGAGTAGTAAGTAGCTTAATTTCATTGTTTAAGAGAGCAACTGAGTGAATTACCACTTGCTCATTATAAAATGAGTGCATGTGTATATACACATATATACAGTAGCCAATATACAGACCGACTACAGAACTCAACTCAGCTACCAGTAAGGGTTATCACTGATTCTTTACTTAAAATAATTAGAAGTTATACCTTTAATAGTTTGTATAAATATATGTTATAAGATGCACAATGTTCTTATGGTCTAAGTGTTGGATTTAGAGTGAGGATTCAGTCATTTTAAACAGATTCTGTTCATACCTCTATCTCTGTCTATGTATATATTTATCTATATATTAGAATCTTTATATCTAATATACCTCTAAAGACACATACACACAGACTTCCCGGGTGGGTAGAGACTACCCTGTTAGAGTCAGGATTCAAGTATCCTGAACAAGCAATAATAAATAATTGGCTCCCTTTACAGAATTCTGATTTAACAAGGCTTATTTCTGTCTGGGTGTGCTATATAATACATTAACACATTTATAAAATACTCCATCTGGGGTTGTAGTAGAATAGACCAGAATTCCTCAATAAAGCTAGAACCAGGCACACTCTGACATTTTTGTAGAATATTTTCAAATGTCACAAAAGTTTTTAAAAATATAGCTTTCTGGCAATTTCAAAGTAAATTATGTAGTTTGTCTCAGGTTTAACATAAAAGCCAGGTAAAATTTAGAAATATAAGTTGAGTGTTACACTGAGGCTTTGTGGAAGCTTAAACTGGTAATTAAAAATCTGGATGGCATAAAACTGCAAAAACGGAAAGTCAAAATGAAATTTACACAGTTTTTCTGAATACGTACTCTAATGATTTCTCCCATCTACAGGCTTAGATTATGCCCTACAAGATATATGATATAATGAGAATAAAATAGAAAAGAGTAAGAAAAACAATTGCACTGGAAAGAAATATGAGAGCAATGTGTTTCAGATTGTCTGGGTAGTTCTGATTAAATGACTGCTCTATATTATTTGAATGGTTTATTATATAATTCAAAATGATGTAATTACATGATTTTCTAAGTTAATTGTCACCAATAAAAATGCAACAGTGTCAGGTATCAAGAAGAATTAACTGCTGATAGATTCAACTAATGAGTGGCTCTTACTGGGTATACAGTGCATGCATTCCTTTAGTTTTGGTCAATTATCTTCAGAGAATTTGGAGGAAGCCCATACTATTCCACAAGTAGCTAGTGATGTGAGAGCTGAGGCTATTGATGGGGCATTGGCATATCAAGATGCCTCTTCTCAAGGGGTTGAAATAGTGAAACTGGTATTCAGATGAAGGTTATCTGCTGACAAAAATATCTGCATTTTAATGGTGGAAAAGCAACTGATGGACTTAATCTATTTCTCTGTAAAAGAACAACTGCCAGAAAGAAAACTTAGCAGTGGTGGCCAATAATGAGAACTTGGAAAGTAAAACAGCAATAACAATATGACTTTACTTCCTCCTGGGAAGAGATGAATTCTTTCTTCAATTTGACTTTATATCAATGTTTCATCAGAAACATTTCTACAGGTCCCCAGTCACTTCTTTATATATAAAAGCCTTGAGAGTATATTCAAAATTTGATATTAGATGGTCTTTGGGCAGGAAAAGAGCAGATAAACTGTAGGAAGAGCTCTCATTGCAGTATGTGTTAATTAAAACTTCTTGAAAAAAAGTAATCCATGTTCCATACTCTAAAGTCACATTCTAACTCAGGAAAAGCGGCAAAAAAAATGTTGCAAATATTTTTTCTAAAGCTATCAGCCCCATGTGTTTTTGACTGAAGTAAAAAAAGCCAATAAAATCATTGCTTGCATTTTTGGCTGTTAAACCCATTTTATTTTTTATAAAACAGACAAAAGAAACAAGGGAAGCCCAATAGAAAGACAGGAGCTGATTAAAATAATCTATAACGGAAGAGAATCTGAAAAATAAGATATGTATATGTATGTATAACAGAATCATTTTGTTGTATACTTGAAGCAAACATAACACTAAATCAACTGTATCCTTCAAAAAAAAATACAGGAGATGAGATAAATATGGTGCTGTTTATAAACACACACACACACTGTCACTATCACTTATGTATAGTTAGAATTACTTAATATCAAGATATCGTCTTTGTATTTTTTCTTTAGTGATTACGAATGGCAGCTACTGTACTAAATTTTAGGGTAATTCATAGTGGTTATTCTAGATCAAAATATTGGTACGTACCCTAAGACTACATAGCTCCAAATAAGCTATGTAGAAACTAAAAGAAAGAGGATTTAGGGTACAACACAAGAAAGTGATTTGGAACAAAATGCAGTTCAAGGAGAGTGGAGACGTGCTAGAGTGTGTAACTGCAGCTTTTGGTATACAACTGGACCAACTCAACCCTAAGGCCTCACTTAGTCTTACATGCTGGGATTAATAGAAGTTTATGAGTCTCTTCCTTCTGGTTTTCTCCTGATTTACTGGGCATTTACTTCAGCTCCAGTATGAAACATTTATCTCTTCCTTTCTCTCCTAATCTGAAGAGGGTCCCTGATCTAGCCTGCCAGTCCCCTTTGTATCTTTCTCACTGTACACTATCCCCAGTATTTGCAGCCCCGTATTCAGGGTTGGCTTCTAGAATGCATATGTCTAAATCCTCCTCGCAGTCCTAATGTCTGTTCTCCCCAAATCTTTTTCTATCATTTATGCATAGATGGAACATGAAAAATATTCTTCCCATTTCACCCTCTTTCTCACCTTCTAGTCATGTTAAGATAGCCAAGAGTATTTCACAGGTACAATAAAGATTCAGTGCACAACCTTCAATGTCCTTTCCTGCTTGGAGATTAAATAACTTAAATTTGTGATATCAAAACCAGTTTGAAATCCCACTCTTAGTCTGCTATCATAGGTTTATTCAACCTACACCTCTCATCTACAGCAATAATGATATACCCATCGTAGATCTGTGTATTTAATGCATTTATTACATACTGTTCTATACTGTTACCATATCTCATATATGTTACCCTCATTAGTGTCTTAAGCAGAGAAATTGTAGTTTACACTGCTGTTCTTGGTGGCATCAGCAAATACATCTTTATCTCTATCTCCTTCCTCCTCCCTCTCTGTCTCCTGCTATCTTAAGCCTCC
This sequence comes from Antilocapra americana, assembly GCA_007570785.1. Lineage (NCBI taxonomy): Eukaryota > Metazoa > Chordata > Mammalia > Artiodactyla > Antilocapridae > Antilocapra > Antilocapra americana. The sequence continues at coordinate 40,390,105 of ML664161.1, read as the reverse complement.
TTGTATTATTTGACACTTTTTCTGAGTAATCATACTCTGCTTTGTTCATTTATTTCCTCTTTGAGGCCACTTCCGATCACATGTTAGACCTATTAAGCTTTTATTATTTTTTATCAAAACATGTGCTCAATTCTACCTCCTCTACTGAACTTTCCTTGTTAAGAAATGAAGTGTAGATTCCTTATCACAATATTTCTCTCTGATAAAAATACACATGAATGCAAACACACAACTCCCTACCCCACCAGTAGAAACACAATAGTTCAGTTCAGTCCAGTCGCTTAGTTGTGTCCAACTCTTTGTGATCCCTTGGACAACAGCATGCCAGGCTTCCCTGTCCATCACCAACTCCTGGAGCTTACTCAAAATCATGTCCATCTAGCCGGTGATGCCATCCAACCATCTCATCCTCTATCGTCCCCTTCTCCTCCCATCTTCAATCCTTCCCAGCATCCAGGTCTTTTCAAATAAGTCAGTTCTTTGCATCAGGTGACGAAGAATATTCCAATGAATATTCAGGACTGATTTCCTTTAGGATGAACTGGTGGGATCTCCTTGCAGTCCAAGGGACTCTCAAGAGTCTTCTCCAACACCACAATTCAAAAGTATCAATTCTCATTGTTCGGTTTTCTTTATAGTCTAACTCTCACATACATTTATAAATACTGGAAAAAAACATAGCTTTTACTAGACAGACCTTTGTTGTCAAAGTAATATATTAAAAATATTAAATATATTTTTAATATTCTGTCTAGGTTTGTCACAGCTTTTCTTCCAAGGAACAAGCATGTTTTAATTTCATGGCTGTAGTCATCATCTGCAGTGATTTTGGAGCCCCCTCCAAAATAAAGTCAGCTACTGTTTCTACCGTTTCCCCATCTAATTTCCAAGAAGTGATGGGACCAGAAGCCATGATCTTCGTTTTCTGAATGTTTAGCTTTAAGCCAACTTTTTCACTCTCCTCTTTCACTTTCATCAAGAGGCTCTTTAGTTCTTCGCTTTCTGCCATAAGGGTGGTGTCATCTGCATATCTGAGGTTATTGATATTTCTCCCAACAATCTTGATTCCAGCTTGTGCTTCATTCAGCCCAGCATTTATCATGATGTACTCTGCATATAAGTTAAATAAGCAGGGTGAAAATATACAACCTTGATGTACTCCATTAATAGAACATGTACAAATCTTTTTTTTTTTTTTTAGTTTGTGCATTCCTAAAATGGGCAGATAAATACATCCTGTGGTTCTGAATATGGCACTCTGACAACCTGAGTATCCAATAAATACCACTTCATGTCTCTGATGATAATAAAATAGCAAGTGATTTTTTAAAAACACTGTCAAGTAAAATACTATTAAATCTATTTCATACCAAACATATTTATATGTCTGAAATATGTGAATGTTCATCTGAGCAGAATCTTCAACTTTCAGAAAATTAATTTCTCTCTTGTACTCCTCTACCGAGGAGGCAATTTGTTGGGAGGTTTCTGCAGCTGCTGTGACTGCCATACTATTTTTACTCTCCAGATAAAGAATTTCAGCCTTTAGGGCAGTCAAACTAGCACCTTCCACCAATGCTAATCTCACTTCATTATCCTTTTTTATAAAAGGTCACAACTCTTTTTGTGTTACACATTGCTATGGGCACATGCTCATATATTTAATTTGACACAATATAACAAATACACAACTGTTCAGAGAACTCTGTTGATCACTCCTCAAACAAGTATTATTTATTGCCTTCATTATTAAAGACTGCGGGGAGCAGCATGCACAAGCCACGTAATCCTTGCCTTCCTCTTTTTTCTCCCATAGTTTCTGAGAGGCTCTGTTATATGGGATGCAGACCAGAAGGAGATAGTCCTAAGCTCTGACCATATGCATGCATATGTGCTAAGCTGCTTCAGTCATGTTAGACTCTTCATGACCCTATGGACTGTGCAGCCTGGCAGGCTCCACTGTCCCAATACTGGATTCTCCAATTTAGCAAGAACACTAAAGTGGGTTGCCAGTTCTTTCACTTGCACTCACAGAAACTAATGCAACATGTACCACTATTATCCCAATTTTACCCATGAGGAAACTTGGGGCAGGTGGAAATTTGCCTAAGGTCACATGTAGAGGAAATGCTGGCAACAGGATTCGGACCCAGGCAGGTAGCCTCCCAAGCCCCAATTATTAACCATCACAATGTTCAGGCTTCCCAGGACTGCTGTACTATGGGTTTCATCATTTGGGCTACTTTACCTTGCTCATTTAGTTAGAACAATATGTTAATGAAGGAGAAACCTATGTTACAAAAGTTTAACTGGACTTGGCTTGTTAGTCCACTGGTTGGAGCTTCACTGAAGTGAAGTAGGCATCTGCCTATGGGAAGCAGTTAAGGAGTTCTAGTTTTGTCTGTCCCTACTACCACACAAAGATCTCCTTCTGCACCCATGTTTGACATAGCTCCACTGGGAACTCGTTGGTTTTCTATTACTATCAGCAATCGTGTCCTCAGGTGTTTTCTGCTCAAATAGGTATGTGACACACTGGACTAGTTTTCGCATTTGTTCATAAGTGTATTAGCCCAGAAAATGCAATTAATAACTACTTGTTAAATGAATAAAAATAGGATAGGGAGAAGAAAGTATGGATGGTTTGATTAAACATATCACCTCTATTAGATTAACAAGTTAACTTAACCAAGGAGACATACCTAGTTTATATTTATATACTAAAGACATCCTATTTCATCATCTTACAAAGATGTAAATGCCAAATAAACATGATATCACTATAAAAATGAGACTTCTATTAAAGAAAGCAAACAGGGTGGGGGTACAGATTCCCAGAGGAAATCTGTAGACATCACACCAGAAGTGCAAGGGTGAGAAGACAGTAAAAGTAACAAGGCATAGAAGGGCAAAGTACTACTAGCATAAGAGGACAGCTAGTATTAGTCATTGGATCCTAGATTACTTCTCCATTTCCTAGTTTTAGACTATTCCCATCGCACTTCATTTTCCTTGCCTACCCTTACCTAACCTTAACCTCAGGGCTCCCGATAAGAATCACTGAAAGAAAGCATGTCTTACAGACCATATTGCCTTGTATACCACTTAGGAGTCTTGGGACTGCTATGTAAATGATAGTGTATATTGTTTGTTCAGCTGGTTAGATCAAGATGCAAATGACTCCCAAGTTTAATCCTGCATACAGTGTCACAGAGTTCTATTGAAATGATTACACTGCTAGGTGGTGGCTTAGATTACATCCTTGAGGGTCTTTTTCATTTGAAAGCCAGCACATTCAACAGCATTAGTAAATTATTTGGCCCCTCCTCATGGGTCTTATCTCTAAACCCTGTTTTGCTCTCTTTGTAGGCTCAATATGGTCATGTCCTGCCTTAGCTTCAGTTATATTCAGACAAGAAAGAAATGCTCTTCTTGGTTGTGGATAGCTGAATTCCTTTTTGAAGTCTGATGATGATGACATGTATTCACTCTTTCTTTAACCTTGTAAATGAGCAGTTTCTATGATACATGTGGAAATGTATTTTATGTCCCAATTCAAAGAATGAAGGCATGATTGTTCAGTAAATGTAAGATGAAGGTCTGTTGTTCATTTGAAGATGGACACCCTACCATAGTCTCCACTGCCTAGTTGGAATTTCCCATATTCATTTGGAAAAGCCAACTGCTAGTGCACTACAATTATTTCACACAAGTTTCTTTGACCCTTTCATTATCTTGCCTCACTTTTTGCCTGCGCTCTTATAGGGACATTCAGTTCCTACTTATTCCGAGCCTCGGAGTCTTTCACTGAGACAACTTATTTCACTACTTCATAAATATTGAATTTTTTATATTTCCTAAATAAATTAAGCATGAAAATTTCCCTCCTTCTTCTTCCTCAAGAATTATAAATATTCTTACTTGGTCTGAAAGTATAGATGGGTCCAATAATGTTTACGTTTGTTAGCCAAGAATTCTATCAAATAAAAATAAATAAATAAATATCTTCAGATAAATTAATAAATAGAGAAAACAGAAATATCTTATAAATTCAATTAGAGAAGATGAAAGTCTGTAATGTAATCTAAGTAATTATAGGGAAAAACTCAAAATGATAGCCATCTGGGACAGTGGATCTGAAATTCATCCATACCTCAGCATCACCTGGGGAGTTCTATAAAATTAGAGATGCTTTGAACTCACGTTTACACACCCTGCATCTAAAATTCCGTGAGAAGTCACAAGGAATTTTCCTTTTCAAAGGCATATAAGGTAATTCTAATGAATAGTGATGTTTAGCAATCACTGGCTTATAGAATTCTCATGACACTATGGTTTGTCTGTGGAATATCTATAGCAGGGAACATCATGCAGCCCAGATGGAGTGGTAAAGGGTAAAACTCTAGGAGGCTGGAGGCTACCGATGAACCATTAGTGTCTAAGGAAAGGAGAAATATGGCCATGGTGAGAGTATTGCTCAAACTATCTTGGGAGAAAAAGGAAAATTTTTTTCTATAATGAAAACTTGTAAGTTATATTAAGAGCATGCTACAAAAGTTGAAAGAAACTTATAGATACTTAAGTTCCAAGTGAAGATGATAGTACTGGATTGTGGTTTACCATGTTACCACTGGAAGAACTGGGCAAATAAGTATGATGGAAGGAGGGACACCAGAGTGGGCTTTGATGACATCAAAACACAAGCTACTCAACAGTGGAAGGTTTGGAAAATTCTTTTCAAAGGCTCAGAGTATCACTTTAAAATATAACTCTAGACTAGGTCCCTGGGGTCAGTCAACTCTTCTTGAAACAGGTGTCATCAAAGGAAGGTTTGTTTTCTACTGGAATTTTCTCATTGCTAACTTTCCAACTTTGAATCAAAGCTTTCATTTACATCATGCAATTATAACATGTCAGAAAAGAAGAAATAAAACCAGAACCTTGAAGATAAAAAAGAAAAAAAAAAAAGGAAAAAAGGTAAAGAAAGGACTAGTGGTAGAGCCAGTCCTACCTGGAATGGCACATATAAGTAAGCTCCACAGTCATTAGGAGAGAACAGGGTCAGTAATGACATGATTACTAAACACACAGTTGGATAGTTGGACTAGGGGACCATGCAAACAAATGTGTTTAAAAGACATTTCAAATTGGTCAGAGTTTCTCTGCCACTGAGTGGAGCCACAGTTACCCAGGTACCAAGCAAACCTAAAACTAGAGATTTGAGGAAGTTACCTAAAAAATGGAACTTGAGATTGGAAGAAATTACACAAAATCAGTATTTTGCTACACTGACTTTCATTCACATCCTTCAGAAATTAAAAATGTATTAAACTCACTATTGAATGGGAAATAGTCAAATAAAAGCTTCATGCAATGGTGCTTGACAGGATCATGTAGGGTCCTAACAACTGGGAAATTTGGATGCAACTTCCTTGCTGTTTTGAGCATATCAAGGGAAGAGAAAAAAAAATCACTTGTTTTAGTACTTGTCATTAAATACTATATACAGTAGTTAAGTATTAATAAATAAGTAGTTAACATTTATGCAATGATTCATTTCTGTTAAAATATGCATCAGCTGCTCATTTATTATTTATTATTGCCTCCACAACAGAAATGAAATAGAGTGGCCAGAAATGTCATTGTTTTTTTAAATATCACTTTGATTTTTGAATATCCAGCTCATAAATAAAGGGTTATCTCCTGCATTGGAAAAATCATGATGATAAATTAACATTGGCCTGGCCTACTTGCACACTCCACATGAAATCATCAGCGACGATATTTAGAAACACACAGAATACAGTGTGCTGCTTACAACTGAGATGATCATAATAATGAAAATAAATGTTCTGATAACTCAAATTCTTCTGCTAATTCTCACTCACAGGCATTTGTAATGTGGCCAGTATATATCTTTCCTTTCTGTGTCATAGTCAATAATTTGACTCTACCAAGCAGTCACTCAAATATATTTTGAAAAATCAGAGTATTAATGGCTAGTGAAATTTAAGATTTTTTTGAGATGTGAAGAGAATGAAGGTGCTCACCTCCTATAATATCTGCTTGACTTGTAAGAGTTCATAGGTTTTTATTTGGGATTTTAAAATAATGTAACTATCATTGCTAATTGGGACTAATTATATAGTGCTTTCAAGTTTTGTATTTCACCTGATTCAATAAAATAGCACAATACTTCAAACTCTGATATAACATCATTGAGAATTCAAGCTAAGGTCTTTAGATGTGTCCAGCTAGACACAACAGTATCTAATATGGCCTGAATCCTGACATTTGAACCATATGCAGGGTAGAAACAGCCCTAGACTAGAATCCAGAGACTGTGTTCCAAACTCAGCTTGTACCTTACAGCGGATTTGGACAAATAACTTAACCTCTTTATATCTAAGTTCTTTCATATGAGAAAAGGAAACCATAATGCATACATCAGAGATATGTTATAAAGATTAAGCGGAAGCATTCTGTAAACCATAAACACCTGTATAAATGCAAGGAACTGTGATTTAATATGACATTAGGGTAAATATCTTTCTAATTAATTATGAAATTCATAGTCTTTGAGATGCCAGTTTAGCTTTTATTATCACAATAATGTGTTTTCCATGAGAACCATATCTTGGGAGTAAATCTGTTGGCAGAACCCGTTGATGGTGAGAGGACTAACAGTAATGACCCTTGTCCAGGTCCAGAGGACAAACAGTAAGGCTTAGGCTCAGCTTTCCCCTCCCACACCACACAGCCACTCCAGCATTCAGACAAATTTCTCAGAGAGTGTGTCAGAATCCTAGAGTCCCACTGCTAAAAGCAGGAAGCAATTAGGTATGTAAATCAAGGAAATTACACGGCACTGATGACATTCAGAGCAGTGTTTGCCCCCGCCTCCTCTTCCTCCTTCTCTCTGCTTCCCTTCCCTGCGGGACTGGGGCTGGTGTGAGATCTTCTCCCTCCACTCTGCTCCCTGTTAAATGTTTTCCATTCTCAACCACCTGCCCCAGGCCTTCTCATCAATTATTAATCAAGTGTCCATGAATATGCATAAAAGCCTGTCCCTGGGTTTTATTAAATTAAATACACACACATTATATATATATATATATATATAAAATGAACGTGTTCTGTGCCATGGTTGATGAAAGATCACACAGTATAAGAGAAAAGGAAGATGCAAGGACAAGTTTTGGGTGTTTTTTTCACCCCATTAAAGGCTTCAGCCACTGATTACATGGGTTTCTTTGTTTTTTTGATTCTCAATGTGTTACTAAATTAATATTTTAAGAAGTTTAAACTCAGGATAATATACCATTCTGAAATATATTTTCTTTTTTTAATATTAATTAATTTATTTGGCTCCCCTGCATTGCGAGTGCAGATTCTTAGTCACTGGACCACCAGGGAAGTTCCTAGAATCTGCTTTCTTTTGATAGATACAATTCTTCATGTTTTGAAGGAGATACTATTGGTTAGGAAGTGACTGGATAGGTTACTGACATATCACTCTGCTCTCCTTCCAAGATCTCTCACCCTAGGCCCAGTGTCCTGAGGCAGGACTGGGGGTGGGAGTGAATTCATGAAAACTATAACCTCATCTCCTCTACTTGGTAGTGTCACGTGGTCGACTCTCTGATAGTTTTCAATTCCCAACTTTCTACTTCATTTGAGGCTTTCTTTCTAAAGAGTAATAATACCTTCTCATCATGAATGATACGGAACAACATGCCTGTTGATAAAAGACATGGCCTCTATCTCACCACAAAAGCCTTCCCTGACCCCTTTCTCTCAAATAGCACACTTCAGTTCTGTTGTTGTACTCATCCCTCCCCACATATAAAATGATTTGTCTACTACGTTTTGTATCCTGTGCCTTTCCACCATGAACTCAAGCTTAATGAAAGAAGCAACTTTGCCTTTGCTCAGTAACACTCAAAAATGTTTTTTGAATAAAAAATAAAAGAATGAAAAATATAAGGACGCTGTTTTAAAATATCATTTTCCTTATTACTAACTTCAGGAACAAACAACTCTGGGTCCAAGCAAAGCAACTAACCATGACAGCCCCAGATGATTTTCATTTTTCCACCCATGTTCCCTCATTGTCTCTCCTGTCTTCTACAGGTGGATTTACTGCACATGGTCAGCTGACCCTGATGCAAATAGAACCTCAATAGATTGTTATATTAAAAACATATTACAAATGTGTGCCTTAAAAAAAGGGTATTTGGAAATTGGATTTTATTTTGTTTTTCCAGTTACTTATTTGTTGTCATCTATATCATAGCTGTATAGAACAAAATATAAATGTATTTATCCACATGCAGGTGAAAAAATGGTTGAGGTTTGTGCCTTCAATTTTTTTCACATCTTAGGACTCTTGACCCCATGCATCTTCCTGTTTTCCTCTCTCTCATGTTTTGGCATCTTAGGCATTTAGCATCTATATGCCTCAATTTTTTTTCATATATAAAAGAATATATTCTGATCAGGTAAACTCCAAGAATTAATCAAAATGAAACAAAATCTATATGATCAACTCAGGAGAAAAATGAATACTTATTATTTCCTTTCTTATAGCCCTCAGTTTCTTTTTTTTTTTTGAATGAAATAATGCTTTATTTTTTTCTGTAGTGTTTTCACATACAATGCATCAGATTTATACAACCTTATAAGATATCAATCATATGTACTTTATTTTTATTTTATTTTTTTCTGGGGAAAAAAGTTTAATCATCCCTGTCCTTTTTTGAGTTTCTTTTTTTTTTTTTATTGTTTTTGCCATACATTGTCATGATATCACCATGGGTTTACATATGCTTCCCCTCCGGAACCCCCCTCCCTCTTCCCTCCCCCCCGGGAAATCTCGCTGTACCAGCCCCGAGCATCAATCCTGGGCTGGCGATTGATTAGACATTGAAACTTAATTTTAAATCAACAGTTAACACTTTTAGCTTGGAATTTTCTACTTCGTTCTCCTATTTATCCTCCTTTCTAAAGAAGCTCAAATTCAACTTATCAAATATTATGTTCACCTAATATTATTGAAAAATCTAATTTTATAGAGTGCCATTTAAACAGAAATGCCAAATTTCAGTAATAAGGGTCACTATAATAATGTTTAATGCCTCACTGACTTTTTACCATCTAAAATGCCCTTTAAACATATATACAGCTTTTATTTCAAATTCAAAAATGAATCATTACACTTTGATGAGTATTCCATCACACAGACATAGTACTGAAATTTTCCTCTTTAACAGTCTCATTAATTTATTACTGCTTTCCTGAACGCTCCCAATGTATTCATTCAGTGTACAGCTTTTGTGAAAACAAACAGTAGTAAGTACAAAGCTCTAATATAGGTGCCATTCAGGATATGACATTGCACAAGCTCTCAAGGCTTGATGATGTAGGAAAACTCATGGGGATCTGCAGACAAATTGCTATACTACCAAGTGGTAAAGAATCCACCTGCCAATGAAAGAGATTCAAGAGATGCGTGTTCGATCCCTGGATCAGAAAGAACCCCTGGAGTAGGAAACAGCAAACCACTCCAGTATTCTTGTCTGGAGAATTCTATGGACAAAGGAGCCTGGAGGGTAGAGAAGTCTGATGGTCTCTCTACAGTCCATGGGTCCACGAAGAATCAGACACAACTGAGCAACTAGCGCACATACACACACAAACTAGAATGGTTCCAGTACCATGTGACCAATTCAAAGAAAGTACTATCAGAGGGCCATGGAAGGGGATAACCATTCTGGCTCAAGTGATGAGGAGGGTGTCAGAGAAGATGTAAGGAAGACTTCAGGGGATGAAAAAGGATCTCAAGAGTGGCAACTGTAGGCCAGGCCACCTAAAGCACACTCTCTATTTATTGTTCCTTGGATGTTCTGAATGGGAGGAATGAAGACAAGGCAGATAAAAAAGACTTCTCATACATCTTCCTGGCTTCCTGACTCTCATTGTGAGTAGTCAAAGGAATGAAGAGAACGAGAAGAACAAGGTGATGGGGACACTGAGGAAGTAAGACCACTCATACAAAGGACATCACAAAATCATTTCTCACATGGTTTCAAGAGAGTCTAGGCTAGATCCCAGACCCCAGACACTGAACTTGTCCCGAGTCTTCTAGAAAGAGCACTATGATCCTTCAATGCAGTTTCCTTCAAGGAATTACCAATATAGTTTTTAAAGAAAAATCTTTCTTTCCCTATATGACCTTTGCCCCAGCCCACTGTGTATGTGTATATGGCAAAAAATAATTCTACCTTACAGCTCCATAAGTATATCAACACATATCACATTTTAGGGAATAGATAGCTTTAGGTAATGGGAATATATTAAATAAATCAAACTTATGAATAAATCATTGCCAATTGCTTGGGGATTAGTGCATATACATGGAACTGGTCTGACCTCTGAATGTGAGATCCGTCATCAGCAATGGAAATGGGCCTGAAAATGGGATGATGGTGTAGCCATACAGAGCGCTGTGAGAAATGAGGCAAGAGGGCTTTGAGCACACAGTTGCCCCAAGCAGTCAAGAGAGATGATTTTTCAATCTGACATAATGGAAGTCCCTAGAGAGATTCATTTTTCATTCCGACATGACTAAGATAATAAGTCAAAAGTTAAAATACGTAATATGAAGCCCAACACAAAGAAAACTATTTTTATTTCAGGAACAGCAGAGTACACCCTGGTCCATGTTGGCTTAAATGGATAATATTTTCCTTATAGAAGCACCTCAGTGACTAGCTCAAAAGAACAATTTTTAAGACTAGAACTCATTGAAAAAGTCAAGAAAAAGTACTGCTCAAAGTTTGAATTTTTGTAGATACTCTGAGATAAACTCAACCTTTGAAAAATTATTTTTCAAAGCACAGACACTAATAATGATTAAAAAAAACAAACAAATCCTCTGTGGTGAGATGGGAAGATCCTTACCCTAATATTGTATTTCACATTTCACATTATATTTGCAGGCCAGCAGACAGATAAATTGTAACAGATTTTACTAAGTAAAGTTTTAGTAGACCAAATTAGGGATATGATTTAATTTTGATATTCATGAACCATACATAAAAGCCAGTAAAATAAAAATGTTGTCATAATAAATTTCATTTTGTATTATTTATTTTACTGAGACCAATCTTGAATTATATACTGTAGGAAATGCAGTGAAAAAGGAAGAATAAAAATAGGAAAGGCATTACAAAAACTTTTATGATAAATATTTTAGGAGAAATTTTAGAAAGCTAAAGCATTAAAGATTTGGGCTATACTCTTATCTGAGTTGCCTGGATTGTAACCAGTCAGACTCCTCTGTCTATTCAGTTCAGTTCAGTCCAGTCGCTTCGTCATGTCTGATTTTTTGTGACCCCGTGAACTGCAGTACGCCAGGCCTCCTGTACATCACCAAATAGATGAGTTTCCTCACAGTAATGTTCATTGAGTCGTTAATGCCATCTAACCATCTCATCCTCTGTCATCCCCTTTTCCTCCCGCCTTCAATCTTTTCCAACATCAGGGTCTTTTCCAATGAGTCAGCTCTTTGCATCAGGTGGCCAGCCAAAGCATTGGAGCTTCAGCTTCAACATCAGTCCTTCCAATGTACACTCAGGACTGATTTCGTTTAGGATGGACGAGTTTAATCTCCTTGAAGTCCAAAGGACTCTCAAGAATCTACTCCAACACCACAGTTCAAAAGCAGCAATTCTTCAGCATTCAGCTTTCTTTTTTTTTTTAATTGTTTTTGCCATACAATGTCATGATATCACCATGGGTTTACACATACATAGCATTCAGCTTTCTTTATAGTCCAACTCTCACATCCATACATGACCACTGGAAAAACCATAGCCTTGAATAGATGGACCTTTATTGCAAAGTGATGTCTCTGCTTTTTAATATGCTGTCTAGTTTGGTCAAAACTTTCCTTCCAAGGAGTAAGAGTCTTTTAATTTCATGGCTCAAATCACCATCTGCTGTGATTTTGGAGCCCAGAAAAATAAACTCAGCCACTGTTTCCACCGTTTCCCCATCTAATTTCCATGAAGTGATGGGACTGGATGCCATGATCTTCGTTTTCTGAATGTTGAGCTTTAAGCCAACTTTTTCACTCTCCTCTTTCACTTTCATCAAGAGGCTCTTTAGTTCTTCTTCACTTTCTGCCATAAGGGTGGTATCATCTCCATACCTGAGGTTATTGATATTTCTCCCAGCAATCTTAATTCCAACTTGTGCTTCATCCAGCCCAGCATTTCTCATTATGTACTCTGCATGTAAGTTAATTAAGCAGGGTGACAATATACAGCCTTGACATACTCCTTTTCCAATTTGGAACCAGTCTATTGTTCCATGTCCAGTTCCAACTGTTGCTTCCTGACCTGCATACAGGTTTCTCAAGAGGCAGGTCAGGTTCTCTGGTATTTCCAAACCTTTCAGAATTTTCCAGAGTTTATTGTGATCCACACAATCAAAGGCTTTGGCATAGCTGATAAAGCAGAAATAGATGTTTTTCTGGAACGCTCTTAAGAGAAACCCAAGTAAGAGGGTGAGCACTGAGAGAGGGCATCAGAGGGCAGACAGACTGAAATAAAAATCACAGACAACTAGCCAATCTGATCACATGGACCACAGTTTGTCTAACTCAGTGAAACTAGGCCATGCTGTATGAGGACAGCCAAGATGGATGGGTCATGGTGGAGAGATCTGACAGAATGTGGTCCATGGGAGAAGGGAATGGAAAGCCACTTCAGTATTCTTGCCTTGAGAATCCCATGAACAGTATGAAAAGGCAAAAAAATAGGACACTGAATGATGAACTCCCCAGGTTGGTAGGTGCCCAATATGCTACTGAAGATCACTGGAGAAATAACTCCAGAAAGAATGAAGGGATGGAGCCAAAACAAAAACAACACCCAGTTGTGGATGTAACTGGTGATAGAAGCAAGGTATGATGCTGTAAAGAGCAATATTGCATAGGAACCTGGAATGTTAGGTCCATGAATCAAGGCAAATTGGAAGTGGTCAAACAAGAGATGGCAAGAGTGAACATCGACATTTTAGGAATCAGCGAACTAAGATGGACTGGAATGGGTGAATGTAACTCAGATGACCTCTGTCTATGGAATTCTCCAAACAAGAATACTGGAGTCAGTTGTCATTCCCTTCTCCAGGGGATCTTCCAGACTCAGGGATCAAACCTGGGTCTCCCAAATTTCAGGCAGATTCTTGACTGTCTGAGCCACCACAGAAGCCTAGGTTGGAGCCAGATTCATGAAAATAATTTTGAGTGATGCCACTGCCTATTATACTACATGCTATGGTTAAAGAGTTTGGTGTCTTCCTTTTTAGTAAAATCGATCGAAGTATGACCATAAAGTAAAGGTTTCCAAAAACACCCTACAAAAAAAGCAAAATCACTGTGAATCTCCAAATCACAACTGCTTTGGGAGGCAGGAGCCAACACAATCTTGTATAAGAAGCACTCCAAATCAGCACTTTCTGCAGACATTTTTGAGTTTTCACTGTTTTCCCTGATGATGATCCAACTTAGATTACAGTAACAATCTTACTTTCTTCTCTAATATGTAACTTCTATAACAAAGTTCTCCAGTTGGTTGTTCATAAAGACAACCAACAGATATATAAAGACAGATATATCCTACTGCATATTAATTCCAGAAGTGTCTGCCTCTGCTTTTGAAACCTCTTCAGCATCATGATTACTGTTTACCAACCACATCTGTTAGTACAATTCAACATGATTTCTCTACACCACCCAAAATTACTATTAATTTTTTAAAGAAGATTTACCTGTTCCTATCTCTCTGTTCTCACACTTGCTCACTTTTATCCCTTGTGGGTTTTTTTTTCCCCTCCTTTTTGCTGCAACATGCCCTTCTTTCTATGCAGAACTCAGCTCTAAGTTCAAGTCAGTGAGGAAATCTTGCCCTATGGAATGCCTGACTCTCCAGCTATTCCAATTTTGATCTCCTCAACATTTATTCCCGCCTTTTTTATTAAAGCACAAATTTGTATGAGATTTCATCTGTCCTTAAGTTTTTAATTATCCTGTTGCTGTTGTTGAGCACCCTTGCAGTCCCCTTTTCTTAATATATCCTGTAAGCACGTGGATACTCAGTATCTAATAGAAAAGACAAAGAGTAACATGACATGATGCTACCACTCTCCATGACCGTCTGCTGCTGCTGCTGCTAAGCTGCTTCAGTCGTGTCCGACTCAGTGCGACCCCATAGATGGCAGCCCACCAGGCTCCCCTGTCTCTGGGATTCTCCAGGCAAGAACACTGGAGCAGGTCACCATTTCCTTCTCCAGTGCATGAAAGTGAAAAGTGAAAGTGAAGCCGCTTAGTCGTGTCCGACTCTTAGCGACCCCATGGACTGCAGCCTACCAGGCTTCCCCCATGGGATGTTCCAGGCAAGAGTACTAGAGTGGGGTGCCATAGCCTTCTCCACCACGGTCTAGGAAGGAACTTACAATCATCTCTATTATAGCTATAATTTGCCTAAGACTGGAACAGAATATATTGGTTCATTCAGCACTTTGTTGATGAATCATTCAGTCCTCTCTCTACTTTTGATGAGTTTTTTTTTTTTCTTTTTCTCTATGGACCCAGAAGTTACAGGGTTTGTCTGAGGCTCAGCACCACAGAGTTCTTAAAGCTTTACCTCCAGGCAATCAGGTTTTCCATTACCTTAGTCTGCTGCCATTAGACTTTAACACAAAAATCTTTCCTAGGATCCAATCAATAACCCTTTGTATCCTTAGTTTTTAAGTTTCTCTTTCTGGGAGAAAAAGTCAGAGAGAAATAAGGCAGATGGAGGAACAGGAACTTGAACTAGAAAGGGTCAGAAAAAGAAGGAACGCCTCCCTCTGTCCATCTAGACATAGAGTGATCTTGTCAAGTCTGTGATATGAAGCCTGACAGGGTCTGAGTTTTATTCAATAGACAAAGAGCAGAAAACCAAAGGCTCTCCTCCACCGTGACTGAAATGGAAATCTGTCTTTTCTCTCCTGTGACTTACTCCCAGTTACTGAAAAAATAAGTAATAAGTACCCAATTCAGTTCCAGGACCCAGATTCCCTCCAAACCAGCAAACTCTCTCTCTTTACACCCTGCTTAAATGAGTAGCCAGGGCTATTAGGGTGAATGTGACTGCTGGGGGTCATTTCATCTTCACCCATATGTCCCCTCAGACCCAAGTCCAAAGATGGCTCACATAGTATATACCACCCCCAACTCCAAATGACCTCTCTCTGTGTCCTTCCCCTTCTCCCTCTGCCTCCCAGACACATACTTCTCAAAGGCAAAGAATAGAGAATCCCCATTAAATTACAAAATTACAGGCCTGACTTGACCACAAAGCTACTACTTAGCAATCTACAGTAAGGTAAACACTTTAGTTTTTTGTTATTTTTCCTCATTTACTGAATTTTCACCTTCACAATCATTTCCTTGAATTTCTTTATAAAATACCAACCCCACAGACTATCATTTCTCCCAGCATAATACCTAAGAGCCTTTCTAACTTGCTTTAAACAGCAGGTTGGCCAGGAGTAGAGGAGGGCGTAATGACTGGCATGGAAGAATCCTTGTGACAATGGATTTCCATTTCATTTCAGTTAAATTTAATGGTCACTCCTGCTACCCTGCGCCTCTCACACCAATGAAAGAATATATTCATTTGTAAAATGTCTGCAGAGCTTCAGACCAACGCTATAGATACTTAATTAATCCTTGTTTTCTATTTGAAGTTGTGTCCACTACAATTGACTGTTTTCTGACGGCTAGAGGATACTGCCTCTGTTAACAGGAAAAAGTATTGTTTTCTGCCATTCAGATGCAAATATACAGATCATAGGATTTGAAGTCTAGAAATGGACTGTGTATGAAGCTCTTCTTAAAGATGGACGCACGGAGGCCCTAAAAGGCATGTGAGGGCATGATTTCTCCCACTCTCTCCCAGGACTCCCACGCCCTTTCTGGTGGTACGTGGCTCTTGCTCTTACACATTGTATTATAAGCACCACTAACTCTTCAAATTCAGGGGTCATTACTGGGTCCCAAACCCAACTAGGAGAAATATTATCATAAGGCTATGGCTCAGCAGGTCAGTGGGTCTTTTGAACTACTCTACCAGGCAGCTATTTCCAGAGCTTTTTTTTTCTGTATCTGCAAATCATTTTTCAAATGCTTTCATCTGTCATGGAAGTCACTGTCTCCTTATTGTGGGCTTGTTTTCAGAGACTTTCATATTTCCCTATGATACGATGCTACTAAATTCTTCAAAATATATAACTGGCCCATGGAAAAGAATTGTGCTAACTTTAACAGTTCTATGCCACTCCTCATCCTCCTAACTATCTTAATTCCATCTATTTTATTTACGAACCACTGTTATTATCCTCCAGGGCTTTCATGGCATAATAATCTCTCAATAGGAATTGCACAGCCAACAATTTCCATCACTCTCATGTCATAATAGTGAAATAAAACTGTAGAAATGGTGAGGCAGCATGGCCTAGTCTTCATGTGTTCACATTTTAGACTCAGACAGTATCCTGGGGTAGCCACATTAGCCATTAGACCCTGGGCCATTATGCTCCAAATTTCATTACGTGTGAAAAGAAGAGTGATTTCACCTCCTAAAATTCGTGGGGCAATAATGAGCACAAAGCATGAACACAGATCTTTCCCCATACTAATGTTGTTCTAATTATCAGTAGCCTCACTCATTCATTTAAGTTAACATTTGAAACAATGTTCAAAGTAACTAGTGATGATTTCAATATTTTTGAATTTATCAAGGTTAGATTTATGGCCCAGGATGTGATCTATCCTGGAGAAGGTCCCGTGTGCGCTTGAGAAAAAGGTGAAATTCCTTGTTTGGAGGTGGAATGACCTATAGATATCAATTAGGTCTAGTTGGTCTATTGTATCATTTAAAGTTTGAATTTCCTTGTTACTTTTCTGTCTAGTTGATCTATCCATTGGTGTGAGTGGTGTATTAAAGTCTCCCACAATTATTGTGTTTGACAAATGGATAAGAAAGCTGTGGTACATATACACAATGGAATATTACTCAGCATTAAAAAAAAAATTCATTTGAAGCAATTCTACTCAGATGGACGAAACTGGAGCCCATTATCCAGAGTGAAGTAAGCCAGAAGCAAAAACAACAATACAGTATATTAACACATATATATGGAATTTAGAAAGACGGTAATGAGAACCCAACATGCGAGACAGCAAAAGGAACACAGATGTATAGAATAGACTCGTGGACTTTGTGGATGAGGGTAAGGGTGGGATGATATGGGAGAAGGGCATTGAAACAAGCTAATTATCATATGTCTAATCAATCGCCAGGCCAGGATTGATGCTCGGGGCTGGTGCAGCGAGATTTCCCGGGGGGGGAGGGAGGAGGGAGGGGGGTCCTGGAGGGGGAGCAATGTAAACCCATGGTGATATCATGACATTGTATGGCAAAAACAATAAAAAAAAAAAAAAAAGAAAGAAAAAAAAGTAACTAGTGAGTGATAAAGGCAAACAAAAATACCAGTGAATATCTTTTAAAATCATCAGCTTGGGAAACATTAGGGAAAAAGTATAACTTCTTGAGGATTTCTACAGCCCAGTGAAGCAGGTGTTCTTATATTCTTGCTGGTGGGATTCTTCTGGCATACACTGTCCTGTGGTGTCTGTTTCTCTTTATTTGTTAATGTAGTCCTTCTTCCTTGAATCTAAATCCCATATTAATCATGCTCTTGCCTTAATTTTAAATATTATTGCTCATATATATACATATAAACATGTAAGTAGAGAGAGAACAAATTTTAGTTATTTTGTTCTTTAGTAGTAAAAATCTATATTTTTCCATATTATTATTATATTGCCAATAATCAGCTATATTATTGTATGTCATTCATATTGACTACTGTATATGGTTACATTGGAAGAATATGATGTAGTTTATTCTTCAACTCTCAAGATAATGTACTTGTTTGGTTCAGTCCAGTCACTCAGTCATGTCCGACACTTTGCGACCCCGTGAACTGCAGCACGCCAGGCTTCCCTGTCCATCACCAACTCCGGGAGTCCACACAAACCCATGTCCATTGAGTCGGTGATGCCATCCAGCCATCTCATCCACTGTCATCCCCTTCTCCGCCTGCCCCCAATCTTTCCCAGCATCAGGGTCTTTACCAATGAGTCAGCTCTTCGCATCAGGTGGCCAAAGTATTGGAGTTTCAGCTTCAACATCAGTCCTTCCAATGAACACCCAGGACTGATCTTTAGGATGGACTGGTTGGATCTCCTTGCAGTTCAAGGGACTCTCAAGAGTCCTCTTCAGCACCACAGTTCAAAAGCAGCAATTCTTTGGAACTCAACTTTCTTCACTGTTCAATTCTCACATCTATACATGACTACTGGAAAAACCATAGCCTTGACTAGAAGAACCTTTATCTAGGTTGGTCATAACTTTCCTTTCAAGGAGTAAGTGTCTTTTAGTTTCATGGCTGCAGTCACGATCTGCTGTGATTTTGGAGCCTCCCCCCCAAAAAAAAGTCTGACACTGTTTTCACTGTTTCCCCATCTATTTCCCATGAAGTGATGGAACTAGATGCCATGATCTTCGAATGTTGAGCTTTAAACCAACTTTTCCACTCTCCTCTTTCACTTTCATCAAGAGGCTCTTTAGTTCCTCTTCACTTTCTGCCATAAGGGTGCTGTCATCTGCATATCTGAGGTTATTGCTCTTTCTCCCGGCAATCTTGATTCCAGCTTATGCTTCTTCCAGCCCAGCATTTCTCACGATGTACTCTGCCTATAAGTTAAATAAGTAGGGTGACAATATACAGCCTTGATGTACTCCTTTTCCAATTTGGAACCAGTCGGTTGTTCTATGTCCAGTTTCAACTGTTGCTTCCTGACCTGCATATAGGTTTCTCAAGAGACAGGTCAGGTTGTCTGGTATTCCCATCTTTTGAAGAATTTTCCACAGTTTATAGTGATCCACACAGTCAAATGCTTCAGCATAGTCAATAAAGCAGAAATAAATAAATAAAGAGAGTTTTTCTAGAACTCTCTTGCTTTTTCAATGATCCGGTGGATGTTGGCAATTTGATCTCCGGTTCCTCTGCCTTTTCTAAAACCAGCTTGAACATCTGGAAGCTCACAGTTCATGTATTGCTGAAGCCTGGCTTGGAGAATTTTGAGCATTACTTTACTAGCATGTGAGATGAGTACAATTGTGCAGTAGTTTCAGCATTCTTTGGCATTGCCTTTCTTTGGGATTGGAATGAAAACTGACCTTTTACAGTCCTGTGGCCACTGCTGAGTTTTCCAAATTTGCTGGCATATTGAGTGCATCACTTTTACAGCATCATCCTTTAGGATTTGAAATAGCTCAACTGCAATCATCACCTACACTAGCTTTGTTCATAGTGGTGCTTTCCAAGGCCCACTTGATCTCACATTCCAGGATGTCTGGCTCTAGGTGAGTGATCACACCATCGTGATTATCTGGGTCATGAAGATCTTTTTTGTACAGTCTTCGGTGTATTCTTGTCACCTCTTCTTAATATCTTTTGCTTCTGTCAGGTCTATACCATTTCTGTCCTTTATTGAGCCCATCTTTGCTGAAATGTTCCCTTGGTATCTCTAATTTTCTTTTTTTTTGTTTTTTACATTTTATACCTAAGTTTTTATTTTTCTTTTTAATTGTCTTTACTTTATTGTGTTGGTTTTGCCATACAGTAACATGAACCCGCCATGAATCTACACATGCTCCCCCTCCAGAACCCCCCTCCCTCCCCCCTCCCGACTCCCTCCCGATGGGACATCCCAGTGCACCAGCCCCTGAGCATCAACCCTGGGCTGGAAATTGATTTCACATATGGCAATTAACATGTTTCAATGTCATTAGTCTTTCCCATTCTGTTGTTTTCCTCTATTTCTTTGCATTGATCGCTGAGGAAGGTTTTCTTATCTCTCCTTGCTATTCTTTGGAACTCTGCATTAAAATGTACTTGAGATGTTTCCAAATTTTTATCATGGTGAATATTATTGTATATTATCCTGCTACACATGTGCAAGAATTCCCTTAGCTACTTGGGAGTGGAGTTGCTGAGTCATCAGGTATGCAAATATTCAATTTTAGAATATAAAGTTGAACTGTTTTCCAAAGTGGTTACATCAGTTTAAACTCTCAATGGCAAAATCTAAAAGATCTAGTGGAATTTACTCATTTGATATTATCTGACTTTTAAGTGGTTGCCAGTTGAATTGGAACAAAGTTGTATATCATTGTCATCTTTGCATTCCCTCAACAATTAATTTTTTAAATATATTTATTTGGTTACAGCATTTCCTATTTTCTGAAATGATGGTTCACATCTTTTTTCTTGGTTTTCTTTTTGATTGTTTGTAATCTGTGGTAAAAATTTTTTAAAATGTGAATATGTTTTGGTACAGCATTTTGAATTCTAGGAATTTATTATATGAAGATAAATTTTCAAAGTTTGCCTGAAATCATTCACTAAAGCTGTGTATGTAACAGCAAAATGCAGCACACATGCTAAGTGTTCAATAAATGGGGACTGTCTAAATAAATTATGAAAATATATTTAAGAAGGATTACTGAATACATGAAATAGTGATGGTGATTATGTATATGAAATCAAAGAAAGATATTCACAATATGATGTCAGAAGAAAATATTGGTCATAAAAGTGTAGATACATCATTCTATTGTATTTATTTGTGTGCCTGTGTATGGTCTAATATGCTAAACGTGAAAAGAAATACATATATTATTCACAGGTCCAATCTCTGGGTGGAGGGATTTAGAATAATCTACATTCTTTGTTTTTGTCTATTCCACTACTATGAAATTCATTATTATACCATTAAACCAAGTCTACACTTTAGATATATAAAATTAGAGAAATCTTAGATAATTTACATAAGGATAAATAGCCAGTGGGTGGCAAAGTTTGGCATACAACCCCAAGCACACAGTCTTTTAATATTTGTTTATTTTTTATTCAATTCACTGGGGTCCTATATCAGGAATGTCAATATCCCTGTCCTTTTGGTCAAGCATTAAATATTGGATGGTAATAAGAGTAACCTCTTCCTGTCTAAAGGTGGTACCTCGATGCACAGATATAAAGGAAAAATCATGCAATGATAATTCTGGGGGTAGGCTGGGTAAAACAAAATCTAACTGCTCCTGTGCATTTAATTAATCTGAAATGAAGTGTTTACATAGAGTCAAACTATGGAAGGAATACTTTTTCACAATCCTCAGATAATTTCTGACAAAGGGATGCCTTGGAAGTATTGTAGATTCAGCTTTGGATTGCCACAATAAATCAAAAATTGTAATAAAATGAATCACATTATTTTTTCTGTTTTCCAGTGCATATAAAAGTTATGTTGACACCACACTGTAGTCTATTATGTGTGCAATAATAGCATCCTGTCTAAAAAAAAAGTATATCTCTTCATTGAAAAACACTTTATTGCTAAAAAGTTCTATCATCTGAGCCTACAAGTCATAATCTTTTGCAAGAGTAACATCAAAGATCACTGATCACAGACCATCATAACAAATATAATAATAAGGAAAATGTAGGAAATACTGTAAGAGTTACCAAAATGTGACATGGAGACATAAAGTGAGAAAATGATGTTGGAAAAATGGCACCAGTAGGCTTGCTCAATGCAGGGTTACTACAAAACTTCAATTACTGAAAAAACACAGTATCTGTGGAGTGCAATAAAATGAGGTAGACTGTACAAGGAAGGATTTGCTCTTAGCATAATTACAAAGGTCATTGCCCCATATGGTCTTTAATAGTCTGGTGACAGATTAGGAAGACTATTATTAGCCTAGCATTTGGCTCACATGACTGGATGTGAAAAAGTCAGTGGATTTTTAGGAGAATGAATATCCAGATGCTTTAATTTTAGTGTTATTATATTGAATTTTAACTGTTTTTCAATTCTTATTTTCATCAGTCTCTATTCCTCCCATGCCCTTTCTCGTTATTTCACATAAAATTCTAACCTTGGTTCAGAATATTCCCATGATAGGGCCTGATTAAAACACAATAAAGACCACAAGCATAATATTAAAGGTGACTAGGTATCCAGGGGGCGACTAATCTATTCTCAATTGAAGGTGCTAAATCCATCGAAAATAATTCCTCAAATCCAGTATGACCCTGGATTATACCACAATCAAACTTGTTCTTTTTAAGCTGGGATCTAAATATGATTTGGATGAAGGCATAACCAAGGAATTGAAGAGACACAAAGGGAAGACAAACTGGAATTAATGTTGAGTCTAGAGTTTAAATGTCAACTACTACTATTATCTCTTCTCATTGTCCTAACATTCCTATTATTATTACTGTAGCTTCTTAGTTCATCTACTTCATTTTAGCAGCGTTGGTGACCAGACCCCTCATGGCAACTGTCATCACTGCAGCATATGAATCTACCACATCTGGTATTTTTCTAATACATGCATAGCATCCTCCTATTAATGAATAACTGAGGGAAAAGCAGGACTGAAATATACTATATATTTATTTAATATAAATACACTATATATATTTATATGTATAAATACACACATATATATTATATTATACATTATAATATATTATAATGTAAATACATTATATGTATAACATAAATATTCTACATATATATTTAATAAAAAATTATTTGTAAAATCTCTCCTATAAGCCACTTGGCATTAACTTGGAAGATTTCAAAAGCATTATGCTTTTCCACAGACCTAAATATTTGTCAATAATGAATTCCTAATTAAATTATCTTGGGATTTTTCTTGCTAGAATGGAATGATTTAAAAACATTGATAGCTTACTACATCAAGATCTATTAATGACTAAGTCTTTGCTTGGTCAGTGAAAAACCCTAAGCTTTTCTTCTTTGCCTTTAACAACTTATGTTGATGGCACATGCTTGGTAACATGCTTACTGTATCTATCAGCCCAAAGGAACTGAAGACTTTTAGTTCAGACAAATTTGTGTCTGAAAACAAGGCAATACTCCTGTGATATCTAAAATTTTATGGGACAAGAGCATCACGTAGCAAGATGACAGATAAGGAAGCTGTATCCCTGATTTCCTTCATAGAAATACCAACTTAATAGAAATACACAAGCCAAATCACCTAAATGAAAACTCCATAAGTCAGTAAACAAGGCACAGCATCCCATATAAGCACAAAGCTGCATTAAAACAGCTAAGAAAAACTATTTCATTCTACCTACTAGGATCCTCCCTTATGGTGGTACAATTCAGCATGACTGGGAGAAAATATTCAACTTGGATGTTTTACCCTTGGAAGGAAAAGAGGAAAGTGTAATGTGTGTCCAACATTCTACTTTTTCTGGGGAGAGGGGGTGGTTGTTCAAGGGACTGTTTTTGTTTCACTTCACAAGGAGGACACAGATAGAACAAGAATACTTTGGATACCTAGGCAGTCAGTACAAAAGACAGCCAGCTGTCTTAACGCAGGACCAGAGAACCTGCAGCACTGCAGACAGATACGAGGGAGGGAAAATTGTTGAGCTCCCCAAAAAGAAACTGGAAAATCTCTCCAACTGGAAAATTATACCCACAAGCACAGAGAAGACATATCCCCAGAAAAAGTCTGAGAGGCTCTGAGAATCTCTATCCAGGCTAACTGGTGAAGGTCTTGCCCTGTATGAAGCTAGTCTGTAAAGACTGGGAGAAGTGGCTGTTTTTCTAAATTACCAAGTCTTGTGGAGGGAGGTAATAAAGTCACAATGCATATGAAGAAGCAGCAGAGCATGACCCAGTGAAAAGAACAAAATAAATCTCCAGAAACCAACCCTAAAGAAATGGAAATATATGAATTACCTGACAAAGAAATAAAAGTAACTGTTTCAAAACTCAATGATACAAAGGAATACAGATAGAGAGCTGAGTGAAATCAGGAAAACAATGCATGAACAAAATGAGAATATCAACAAAGAGATAGAAAATAAAAGAGAACAAAACAGAAAACACGGAACTGAATAATATAACTGAATTTAAAATTTTCCTAGAGAGGTTCAACAGAAG
This sequence comes from Antilocapra americana, assembly GCA_007570785.1. Classification (NCBI taxonomy): domain Eukaryota; kingdom Metazoa; phylum Chordata; class Mammalia; order Artiodactyla; family Antilocapridae; genus Antilocapra; species Antilocapra americana. Next base: position 40,365,930 of record ML664161.1, on the reverse strand, counting down.
ACCTGATCAAACAGAAAAAAGGGCCAAACAATTTTAAAAAAGATCATTTGAAATTACCAATTTAGAACAGAAAAAAAAAAGAATAGAAGACAATAAGATCTAAGAGGCTCATGGGAAACCATCAAGAGGACCAATACATACATTATTGGAAAACAGAGACTATATTTGAAGGAATAATATTTGAAAAATTTCCAAATGTAAGCCATGAAATGGACATCTTGATTCAAGAATCTCAAGAGATTCCAACTAGGATAAACCAAGAGAAGCCTACATTGAGGCACATGAGAATCAACCTATCAAATTCAAAAACAAGAAAAAAATCTTGAAGGCAACCAACTAGAGAAAAGCAACTTATCACACAAAAAGGAGTTCTCCTAAGGTCATTAGTAGATTTCTCAGTAGAAACCTTAGAGTACAGAATCAAATGGGATAATATATTCAAAGTGCTAAGATAAGATACAATTAAAAAAACTGACCAAGAATATTCTATCTGGAAAACTACCTTTCCAAAATGAAGGCAAAATTAAATGTTCCTCAGATAAATGAAAGCTGAGCAAGTCCATTGCCACCAGAGTTGACTAACAGGAAATGCTAAAGGGAGGTCTTCACTTGAAATGAAAGGACACCAGATGGAAATATGAAAACATATAAAATATAAAGGTCTTTGGTAAAGGAATATAAATAGACAAGCACAGAATCTGAAATTATTGTAATGGTATTGAGGAAATCATTTTAACTTTGATGTTGAATTTAAGATAAATGCACAAAAATAACTACACAAATAAAAGTATGTTAATAGATACACATGATGAGAAATATAATTTGTGTCATTAAGAACATAAAGTAGGGAAAATACAACAATTTCTCAAAAAATTAAAAGCAGAATTATTGTATCTTCTAACAATTGCTGGCTTTCCTGGTAGCTCAACTGGTAAAGAATCTGCCTGCAATGCAGACCTGGGTTCAATCCCTGGGTTGGGAAGATCCTCTGGAGAAGGGAATGGCAACTCATTTCAGTATTCTTGCCTGGGAAATCCCATGGACAGAGGAGCCTGGAGGCCACAGTCCATTGGGTCACAGACAGTCAGACATGACTCAGTGACTGAGCACAGCCAACAATCTCACTTCTTGATATATATTTAAAAAAAAAAAACCCACAGAATCTCCTTTTCTGTCTGATTTCTTCACTCAGTATGACAATCTCCAGGTCCATCCATGTTGCTGCAGATGGTATCATTTCATTCTTTCTAATGGCTGAGTAATATTCCATTGTATACATGTACCACAGCTTTCTTATCCATTCCTCTGTCAATGGGCATTTAGGCTGTGGCCATGTCTTGGCTATTGTAAACAGACTTAAAGATGGATTCATGGTTGTTTGGGGAAAGAAGGAGGAAAGACACAGTTAAGAGAGTTTGGAATGGACATGTACATATTGCTGTATTTAAAAACAACAGGGATCTACTGTATAGCACGTGGAACTCTGCTCAATGTCACGTGGCAGCCTGGATGGGAGGAGAGTTTGGGGAGAGTGGATATGTGCATATGCATGACTGAGTCCCTTTGCTGTTCACCTGAAACTATCACAATATTGTTAATCGGCTATACCCCAATACAAAATAAAAAGTTAAAAAAATAAAAACAGAATCCCAAAAGAGCTACTTGCCTGCCCATATTCTTTACAGCATTACTTATAATAATCAAGAGACTGAAATAACCTTGGTATTTATCAACACATGAATAGATAAACAAAGTGAAAAATCATTCAAACTTACAGAGGAGGAATTCTTGTTATACACTACAATATGGATGAATCTTGAGGATACTATGCTAAGTAAAATAAGTTGGTGACAAAAAGACAACTACTGCATGATTGTACTTAAATGAGGTATCTGTAGTAGTCAAATTCAAAGCAAAATAAAGTATAATGTGTTTAACAGTAGCTAGAGAGGAAAAAAGGGGGTATTACTCTTTCATGGGTATAGAGTTTCAGTTTTACAAGATAAAAAAGTGTTCTAGAAGCCTGTTGTATCACAATCTGTACTATACACAGAAAAATAGTTAAGACGGTAAGTTTTATATTGTGCTTTTCTTTTTTTTACTGAAATAGAAAATTATAGTGTTGGAACATTAACATAGTGTTTATGAGCATAAGCTTTAGATTCTAACTAACCTGGGCTTAATTTTGGATTTAGTCTCATAGTAGCCATGTGGGCCCAGAAACGTCTCTGTCTGGCAACCTTATTTGGCTAAATGGATATAATAGCTATGTCTACCTTGTGTAATCATCATTAGACATTTTTTTAGATAAGTGTGAAACTATAAGCTCAGTGCCATGCAACTGGTGAGCACTGAATCAATGGTGATGCAAGTCAGGAAGAGGAAGCATAACTGAAGGACTGTGGATAAGACAGGTGACTTCCTGAAAGTTTAAATGTTCATAGAGATTGAGAGTAAGTATTTGAAGACTGACAATATTCACAGCATTGTTGTGGCCACCTTGGGATGAATACCTTAACCTAGCAGTAGAGAGCTGAGCCATACTGTCCCTAATTCATCTATAGGTCTCTATCCAAGGTCCTGAAGTACTTTCTGCATATAATCTCTTAATTTTTCCATAAACATGATCAATCTATTCCAAAATGCACTTTGCAAAAGATTATAACTTATTTTCAAACATACTGAAAATATGTGATTACATAATTCCCATTTGTGTTTCCATATTTAATTAAAAAGTCATTTCTGGGGCGGGGGGGGGGGAACACATCAAGTTTAGGAGAGTGAAACAATAAAAACATTTACCAGGACTCAAAGAATACTGGTAGTAAGTAGGTAAATACAACTACTCACACCTTCACAATGAATTAGTCATTTGTATAAAAAGAATTACATGTCATTCAGAGAAATTAGAAATCAAATTAGAGTTCAGTGGTCTTCCGAGAAGAAAGCATTTCAGGAGTTAGTCTTCCAAAAGGTACAGTATTTCTAGTTCTGCTAATAAAACAAAAATGAGGTTATGTAAACAGGTTTATCTACTCCCTTATAAAATCTCCTGATATTCCCAAAGGAAATAAAATCTGCCTTATTTCTTTGCCCACCTTCAGTGAACTTTAAATTTGGTCTATATATATTCAAGAATCTTAAGTTCATTCTCCCTCTGGGATAGATTCAGCATATGGTCTGCTCCTAAAGCAAACATTATTTAAACTTTAAATCTAAAATGAATCCTTCCATCTTATTTCTAGTTTTGTTTCTTTTGATCCTGAAAGTAATTAACTTTCAGCGGCAGCTAATTATAAGCAAAGAGAAGTCAGAGCCTATATGGTTGTTTGTTTGGTACAGGCCTGGCAAAGTGCTGTTTTAATTGGAAAGTCATTGTGTACTATGTATTTCAATACATTTTGCACTATATTTATTATCCAGGATTCATATTATAACCATGACCTTTCATCTAATCACAGAATCTCACATAGAGAAAGAAAATAATTATTTTAACAAAGAGACATAAGACCTATAAAAGAGAAATGAGAGAGGCTGGGTGGGAGTAAATGTGAAACAAGAAAAGCCACAAGTAAATCTACTCCCTACTCTTCATCATTATAATTCCATGAAAATCTCCTCATATCAAAAGATACTTGAACTGGGAAATCCTCTTTCCCACACTTATTTCAGACAGAAATCAGTTCTTAAAAAATGAAACAGGAATGGAAAGACACATAAGTGAAGATAATTGGGGCCAAAGGTGTTCCTCACCATTCCACATTATTACTAATAATCAGGAGCATGGAAGAATCTAAAAGTTAATGAGCTACTAGTCAAATGACCCTTACCATACTACCCACTTCTCTGAAAATGACCCTTGCAAAACTCACCAATTCTTTTCGTCATCAATTCCTTACTTTTCAATAGGTAACCAGGCCTTGTAAAATATGCATTGTCTGTTCAAAATAAATATGTAATAATTTTCTTTTTTTTAAAGTAACTGAACACAAGGAGGGGACTTAAATGCCTCTCTACCTGAGAGTGGACTCTAACTTTCTTAGCCTTTTCAAACAATTCCTTAACTAAAAATAATCAGCATTCCAGAAAATCAGCCCTCTACTTGTTCACCAGAAAGGGACCTTGACCTACCTGACTGCTCTTCAGTTAAGGTAAGAACCCGTACCACAAAGATAGTTCAGGTATTACCCAACTATCTCTATGTTTATAGAGAGCACCTCAGAAAGCAATATATCTAGACTTAATTAGTTTACACCCATACAGAACACTACCTGTGAGTTACTTCTATGGACTTGGCTTATTCAAGGGTCAAGGTATAAAATAAACATATCTCTACTTCCTACATAAAGTTATTGATAAAGACAATAATCTCTATGCTTTCAAATAACCAACATGAAAATTTTCTTTCCAAATACAGTGCAAGAAAAATGTTGTTTCTCCTGAAGAACTGGCAGGTTATCTATTATTAATAAAACAAATTTTGTAATCTACTGCATATGTTTTTATTTCTGCTATTTCTAGGACTCAGAAGGTAAATACATTATCCAATCACAGTAACTAAGTTAGCCTAGATGAACTGTATATTTACTTACTCTTCCAGATTAATCTAAAATTTCAACTATATTTTAATAGATTTTAAAGTACAGATTTAATCCTCCTACTTTGGGAGGAAACTGACCTTGAATACTCATAAGTGACTTTAGAACTTAGTGAACATAAATATTTTCTATCTCTACTTGTAACTTGAGAGATACATTCTTATTGATATACAACGCTACTTCTACTTTTAAGAAATGTGTTAAACTGTAGATAATTAACTCCACACATGATGAAGAGATTCAAAGTTTTATACACATGACAAGGGATTAAAATGTCTCACTAAGGAGTCAAAGATCACACATTATAAGCCCTTATGCTGGCACCTTCATTATAGAGTTTATAGAGTTTGCTCCTTGTAAATATGATTGATTGATCCCTAAGAGGTTAAGTGGAGGAGTGTCCATAGGTTAGTAAGCATCCATTCATACGGCTGGGAAATTAAGCAAAAGTATTTGTCATTGTTAGGGCTTTGCTAGTATTACCATCCCATACAAGGTTTGTACATTCTTTCATTTTAAGAAACTATGAGAAATGGTTGCATACCAAGTCTTTATGTCCCTTTAAACAAGTTCTCCCTCTTAGTACTTCACTGTCCTCACTCATTTCCTCTCAGTCCTCTTCTATTCCTAACCTTCTGTAAGCATCTTGAGAAATCAATCTAGACATCATGGAAGGGGTGTTCTGAGGACTATACTATTGCAGGTATTTATAGAAAGCTCTGTTAATGAGCCACCTTACTCTGATCTGCTGCAGCCCCCACTTGAAACAAACTGTTAAAAAATAAGAAACTGTTGACCAGGTCACACGTATCCTTTCCAGTGAAGTTTAGCGGTGGTTTCTAGAAGAGCACTATTTTTCTCTGCAGGAGAAATCTGAAAGTAACTTCACTCTTTAATGTGTTATGAATATGTCATGCATGAATTTTAGCTTTTACAATTATTTCCAATAATTAATTCCATGTGTTTTGAGATCCGAGTATTCCATTCTCAAAATAGAAGAAAAAAATATACCTCTAAAATGCGATAAACATGTCTACGTCTAATTTACTAATATTAATACATTCTGAAAAGTTTAAACACATTTGTAATCTTTGTAGAACAAATAGTACTGAGTTTTAAAGCATTCCCTCATATGAAAGCTTATCTAAATGAAAGCTCACTTAGAAATGAAATTTCCCTCAGTAAGAAGAGTTCTTGCTAGAGAGGGTTTGCATTAAAGATAATGTAGGTGCTTACTGTTTTTTTTTTCTTGTTTTTTTGTTGTTTGTTTTGCATAATGATATGGCCTTTGATAGAATGGTACAGATTGGTTTTTCTCTCAAATAAATGTCTTGCCATGTGCTTATGCATGGTGAAATACATACACTTTATATGTAGACCATCTGTATCCATATGGAGTGAAGCCTAATTTCATACTGATGTCTCCAATTCAGATCATTATTACATAGGTTATTATTGTCTCCTCTTCCTTATTCTCTCATCCACCTCAGTAAGGTTATTTCTTACACTTATGATATATTCATATTATTTTGTCACATTCAGCATTTCAATTTGGGATTTTCGAACTTCCTAAATGATATTATTAAAGTTCACTTTTTTTTTGTGGTTTGTCTTTTTTTTTTTATTGGTTTTGCCATACAATGACATGAAACCACCATGGGTTTACATATGCTCCCCCTCCAGAACCCCCCTCCCTCCTGCCTCCCGATTCCCTCCCCCTGGGAAATCTCAGTGCACCAGCCCCGAGCATCAGTCCTGGGCTGGCGATTGATTTCACATATGATAATTAACATGTTTTAATGCCATTCTCCCATATCATCCCACCCTTTCCCTCTTCCACAGAGTCCACAAGTCTGTTGTATACGTCTACATTCCTTTTGCTGTCTCGCATGCAGGGTTCTCACTGCCATCTTTCTAAATTCCATATATATGGGTTAGTATACTGTATTGTTGTTATTCCTTCTGGCTTACTTCACTCAGGATAATAGGCTCCAGTTCCGTCCACCTGAGTAGAACTGATTCAAATGAAATTTTTTTTAATGCTGAGTAATATCCCATTGTGTATATGTACCACAGCTTTCTTATCCATTCGTCAGTTGATGGGCATCTAGGTTCTTCCATGTCCTGGCTATTGTAAACAATGCCGCGATGAACATTGGGGTACACGTGTCTCTTTCAATTCTGGTTTCCTCGGTGTGTATGCCCAGCAGTGGGATTGCTGGGTCATATGGCAGGTCTATTTGCAGTTTTTTAAGGAACCTCCACACTGTTTTCCATAGTGGCTGTACTAGTTTGCATTCCCACCAACAGTGTAAGAGGGTTCCCTTTTCTCCACATCCTCTCCAGCATTTATTGCTTGTAGATTTTTGGATTGCAGCCATTCTGACTGGTGTAAAGTTCACTTTTTGCACTGTAAAATTTTATAGGTTTAGACAAATGCTTAATGTCTTCTAGTCACCATTCCAGTATCATATAAAATAACAGATATAATTAGATGCATTTTCCTCTTTAGCCTGCTATTGTGGTGGAGTATTTGGTTTGATTGTATTATTAACTGTGTATAAGATAGATAGTCCTCCAACACCATGGTTTCAGCTTCCAGACTCTAGAAAATTCACATAGAATTCAAGCCTGTCTCTCAGCAAATTTTGTTACTTTCTAAAACATATTATAAGCATTGTGAGACTCTTACCAATTCTTGTAAATGAAACTGGAAACTGAATAGAAAGTTGCCATTTCAAGGGCAAATGATCCCTTAAAACCAGAGAATGATGTATAACTGTGACCGACCAATACATGCTTTAAAAGGCAGAAGACATACATCTAATATACTTTAAATCTCTGATATTTCTTAGCTTCTTTTAAGTTTATCAGCTATATAGCTATTTCATATTACTTTATTCTCCTCATATTTTAAGTTATTTTTTCAAAAAGAGTGGTTGTTGAATTTCATGATTTGACTGTGTTATATTTTATGATTATAAAAACACACACATTTTATTATTTGTATTTTCAGATTTTCTCATATTTTACACTGGATTTATGTATGAAAATATATCTCCCAAAAAACTCATTCACTTATTCTTTCTTACTTTGGTAACTAATTAAGAATACAGAATTTCCATTATGTGCAAAACTTAGTTTAGGGCCCTTTGGGGAATGGAAAGATGAACAGTTTTCAAGCAGAATCTTTATTACTGACATATTTTAATAATCCTACATCTAATGAGAAATTGTAAAACAAGTATTTTTGCCTTACAAGTTATCTTTCCTTTCAAAAATAAATTGTGTAGCACCATAAATGGAGAAAATATTAAGGCAGTAAATCAGTTTTAACCTTATTAACCTAACATTTATGTTATTATTCTTAGTACAATTTTTAAAAAGAAAAACTAAGACTAAACAAAAATTGAATAGTCAAGATATAAAGAAGCAAATACTCTTTCAGAAAGTCCTTGATTATTTAAGGCTTTCATTGAACTGTGTAGCCTGGCTTCATCTAGGTTAATGATATCCAAAGATGATACCAAATGCTTAATTTCATTCAATAAGGCAAGGAAAATCCAGAGACTGCTCTCTAATAAGGTGTATCACATTTTCAGGTATTTGTTCATAGCTTAATTCTCTAGGCAGTGGTAGCTTATATTTTCAAAGAACCTCCCCTCACTTATTACTATTATTATTACTTTTTTTTTCCTGATGACAACCTGAACACTGTGGAATTAAAATCTAGGCTTCTGAACATTGACTTTTGAAGAAGGCAATGGCAACCCACTCCAGTACTCTCTCCTGGAAAATCCCATGGACGGAGGAGCCTGGTAGGTTGCAGTCCATGGGGTCGCTAAGAGTCAGACACGACTGAGCAACTTCACTCTCACTTTCCACTTCCATGCACTGGAGAAGGAAATGGCAACCCACTCCAGTGTTCTTGCCTGGAGAATCCCAGGAATCGGGGAGCCTGGTGGGCTGTCGTCTATGGGGTCACACAGAGTCAGATGCAACTGAAGCAACTTAGCAGCAGCAGCAGCAGATTATTGGCTTTAAGATTTTTGGATTTTCAAAAAACAAGGTATATTAGTCACTTTATGTAGTCTTCATAAAACTCCAAACAAATTTTAAATATTAAATTTTCCTTTATTTTTAAAAAACAATTTTTATCTAACTATAGTTATAGATGCAAAGTGTTAATATACATAGGGAGAAGAAAGTGATAGCTATTTAAAGATGTAAAGTGGACAATTTGTCGGTTAATAAGTGCTATGTGTTCAGAAGATAGCTCTTCTTTTAAGTTAGCTTTCATATGTGAAATAAACTAACTTTTGAGGCTCTGTCTCCATGTACAACGTTCTTGTATATAATGACTTTATCTTTAAAACAAGGATAACATCAGAAGTACCAAAACGTCTCAACAGTTTTCTCTCATTATGATGAAAATATTAAGCATACAAAGAAGGGAAAAAGAGAGAAGTAAAAATGATTAAAGTAAGATGCTTTTACCTAGCATTTCTCATCATGGATTTTAAGCTCAAGTATTTTGGAACAAATACAAGAAATACTAGAAGTTGCTATGGCCCCATCTGTTCACCCCATGTACCCTTCTTCCTGGCCATGTTGAAAGCCAACGATGGGGCAGAATTAATCAAGTTTGTTATATCATTCCAAAGAGGGTAAAGATCATCTTTTCAAAGGAAAAATACATTTAGTAATAAATAAGATGAGGCAAGTATTTATTAATTTGTTTCTTAGCATCTGTTCACTTTAGTGCAAGTACCAGAAACTGAGGAGTTCAGTTCTTTTTCAGTTTGGCACTGAGTTTGGGTAGGCTTTGCCTACTCACACCTTCCCCTGCCCAGTACCAGGGGAAAAGCACATAATTCAAACCTAAGCCAGTTCACTGCATTCTCCCTAGAAATAAGTTTATGATAAAATCACAGATCATGAGACCCAATGGATCTCTGGCTGGGGCTACCATCAGAGGGATCCTCTGTTTTCTCCATGGGATTTGAAACAGTTTATAGAAACTAAGAGGTCAACATTTGAGAGTCTGAGATAAAGTAATTAGATTCTTTGAGCACTTCCTGAAAGCTGTGCTGGAAGACATATTTATCTCTAGTTTTTTTTTTTGTAATTTACACGACCTCACTAATTTCCTTTTCTGCTAAACTAGTTTGTATTGAATATTCTGTTACTTGCAACAGAAAAAGTCCTAAAGTATGCTGAAAGAAAACTATATAAGAGATGATTTTGTGGTGTGTGTAAGCAAGACAATCATATAAAAATTCAAGAGACCTAAGTAATAGAGCATGTACTCCATACTCTATTTTTGGATTTCCAATTTGAAGTTACTAAAGATTTGCATGCAGGAGAGTCAATACACTGCTGATTTTTTTAAATTTAGTTATGAGAAGTAATTATTACACAATATATATGACTTGATAACATAGCAACATATAACATAAAGCTATGTCTTAGTATTTAAATATTAAGATTTCTCTTTTTGTTTTCCCCCCTCTCTTTTAAAGAGACTTCTCACTAAAAACTTAAGACGGGAAACTCTTATTCTATTTCTTACGGTCCCAACTAATTCTCCTTCCATGTGCTCATTATTTTGTTTGATACCATCAAATAAATGTTGAACTTCATGAGAAAAGGTTTTGAAATAGTCTTCTGGAACAGCACAGAACATGATTCTCATATAATTATGTAGAGCACAGCAGTAAAACCAAGGATACAAAATAAAATAGCTGACAACACCAAGAATTCATCATTTCAGCTTGTTATACACACTCTCATGTTAAGGAAGATGAATCAAAATTTTTTGCAACTTGCGTCATCTCTGAATACGAAGGGCTGCAATATACAAAGCTAAATTTGAGCTTCTTTTAATGGACCATGAAGCTAATTCTAGCAGATGAAGACCGCAGTGTCAATATTCTTCATTCTGAGGCACTAAACCAAAGAGCTAGGTTTGTAATTTTTTTTTTCTCATTTCACTGTCACTTTTCACATTTCCTTTGGTAGCTTTGTCATGGATATTTTAAATTAATTAATTAATTTTAAATGGAGGCTAATTACTTTACAATATTGTAGTGGTTTTTGCCATACATTGATATGAATCAGCCATAGGTGTACATGTGTCCCCCATCCTGAACCCCTCTCCCACCTCCCTCCCTGTCCCATCCCTCAGGGTTGTCCCAGTGCACCAGCTTTGAGTGCCCTATTTCATGCATCAAACTTGGACTGGCTGTCTACTTCACATATGGTACGATACATGTTTCGATGCTATTCTCACAAATCATTGCACCCTTGCCTTCTCCTGCAGAGTCCAAAAGTCTGTTCTTTATATATGTGTCTCTTTTGCTGTGTTGCATATAGGCTCATTGTTACCATCTTTCTAAATTCCATATACATGTGTTAATACACTGTATTGGTGTTTTTCTTTCTGACTTATTTCACTCTGTATAATAGGCTCCAGTTTCATCCACCTCATTAGAACTGATTCAAATGACTTCTTTTTAGTAGCTGAGTAATATTCCATTACATATTTATACTACAGCTTTCTTATCCATTTGTCTGCCAACGGACATCTAGGTTGCTTCCATGTCCTAGCTACTGTAAACACTGCTGTGATAAACATTGGGGTACACGTGCCTCTTTCAATTCTGGTATCCTTGGTGCTTATGCCCAGCAGTAGGATTGCTGGGTTGTATGTCACGAATGTTTTAAGAAAAGGTTTTATTATCCAACATCACTGCAAAAGTATTTACCTTCTGGGTCCTGAAACCTGATACTCAAGACTGCAAACTCCTTTAACTCTCCAAACCAATCATGGACAATTTATAATCTCTGACCATCTATAAGAAGTTGAACAATCTCCTTCTAATACACAACATACTAGCAGACACAATTTTCTTGAACAACTTTCCAAAAATCCAAAGTAACAAGGATCCATCAAAGCATCAAAGAGAAAACTGCCACCTCACTCATGACAAATCATTTCTTTAGAGTTAAAGGATAACACCTAAGAAATGAGCTGATAACAAATGCAACTCAAAAAACAAAAAATAATTTCATTGCATTCTGTAATAAAACCACATTACAGGAAAAACATACTTACCATTTTCCTAAAGGACATTCTGGGAAGATTTAGAAAGCATTAGTACTTACCTGGAAAAAAAGAAAGAAAAAAAGAATAGGTTAAAACAATAAATAAGGATAATCATGAAGACACATTTTTAACACATTCTAAGGTACAAAAATTGAGCCCATGCCATCTACATAAGAGTAAGTCAGTAAAGGAGGGGGGGGGAATGAATTTATTTTCATTGTTATTGCCTTTATCTAATGCAAGAAGGAAACGTACAGTGATGAGGTGTTTATTTTATGTAATATGTATAACAGAGTCTTTTATATTATTATAATCCTCAATGAAATTGAAAATAGAGCCATTTCACTCTAAGAGGGATATGTAATTCACAGAGATGAACACAGAAACTAAGTATCTTCAATAGACTCAAGAAAGGAAACCTACAGTAGCTCTTTATTTTAGATTCCCCTATTCCCAGTCCAGGGTATATATCCAGAAAAGACAACTTAATTCAAAAAGAAACACGCACCCCAATGGTCAAAGCAGCACTAATTACAATAGCCAAGACAAGAAACAACCCAAGTGCCAGTCAACAGATGACTGGGTTAAGAAGATGTGACTAAAATGAAATATTATGTTTGTGTTAGTTGCTCAGTTCTGTCTGACTCTGCAACCCTGTGGACTGCAGCCTACCAGGCTCCCCTGTCCATGGAATTTTCCAGGGAAGAATACCAGAGTGTGTTGCCATTCCCTTCCCTAGGGGATCTTCCCAACCCAGGGACTGAACCTGAGGCTTCTGCATTGTGGGCAGACTCTTTACCATCTGAGACACAGGGAAAGCCCCAAACGGAACATTACCCAGCCAGAAAAAAGAGTGAAAAATTGCCACTTGCAGCAACATGGATGGACCTAGAGATCTTCATACTAAGTGAAATCTGGCAGAGAAAAACAAATGTTATATGATATCACTTATAAATGGAATCTAGAAGATAATACAAATGAATCTATATACAAAGCATAAACAGACATACATGTAGAAAACAAACTTATGGTTACCTAAGGAGAGGTGGGGAAAGGATGATTTGGATTATGGGATTAGCAGATATAAACAGTATATATAAGATACATAAGAAACAAGATTTATTGTATAACGTAGGGAACTATATTCAATATCTGACAATAACCTATCATGGAAAATAATCTGAAAATATATGTAGATACACACACACACACACACACACACACACGTATATATAACTGAATCACTTTGCTGTATACCTGAAACTAACACATAATTCTAAATCAACTACACTTCAATTTAAAAAAAAAGAAGAAGAAAGGAAACCTAATATCAAATGCTTTTAAAACTCTGCCAAAACACAGATACAGTGAAAGAAATCAGCTCCTTGCATACTGGAATTAGTCATTTTAGGAGTTCTTATGTAATCTGTAAATCAAATCCCTGTGCTATGCTACCATTAAAATAGGCTAGAAAGCATATGCCTACCTAACTGCAGACAGGATAACCTATTTCCTCAAAATAGAGAGAAGGAGCCAAAGAACAAGAACTGAGTTTTATCTCTAAAGATATGATATGATGCAAGTCCAGTTTACAGAATTGTTACTGCTAAAAGCTATGCAGAATTTCCTAGTCAATTAGACAGTGTTGCTGACTTGGTCTAATTTTTTTACAGTGATACTGAGCAGCCTAGCAAAAATTTATGCAGATATTTAGTTTCTACACTCTCTTTCATTTCCTTTGACTAGAGGTATATGTAAACCTTAAGTTCCTCTTCACTGAGCAAAGAAATAACAGATGAATCAGAAGGCAGGCAGAATAATTAAGTCTACTTTTGCCTCGTTTCTCTCAACTGGTGTAATTTTCTAGGCACTGAGAACTCATACACATGCTCACTTCTCACATTATTTCATATTTATTAATAATATAGTAACTGTTGTTGTTTAGTTTCCTAGTTGTGTCTGACTCTCTGCAACTCCACGAACTGAAGAACACCAGGCTTCCCTGTCTATCACCATCTACTGGAGCTTGCTCAAACTCATGTCCATTGAGTCAGTGAAGCCATCCAGCCATCTCATCTTCTGTTGTTCCCTTCTTCTCCTGCCCTCAATCTTTCCCAGCATCAGGGTCTTTTCCAATAAGTCAGCTCTTTGCATCAGGTGGCCAAAGTAGTGGAGTTTCAGCTTCAACATCAGTCTTTCCAATGAACACTCAGGACTGATCTCCTTTCGGATGGACTACTTGGATCTAGTTGCAGTCCAAGGGACTCTCAAGAGTCTTCTCCAACATCACAGTTCAAAAGCATCAATTCTTCCACGCTCAGCTTTCTTTATAGTCCAAGTCTCACATCCATACATGACTATTGGAAAAACCAGAGCCTTGACTATATGGACTTTGTTGACAAAGTAACATCTCTGCTTTTTAATATGCTGTCTAGGTTGGTCATAACTTTCCTTCCAAGGAGTAAGTGTTTTTTAATTTCTTGGCTGCAATCACCATCTGCAGTGATTTTGGAGTCCAGAAAAATAAATTCAGCCACTGTTTCCACATTTATTTCCCATGAAGTGATGGGATCAGATGCCCCGATCCTCTTTCATTTCATCAAGAGGCTCTTAAGTTCTTCTTCACTTTCTACCATAAAGGTGATGTCATCTGTATATCTGAGGTTATTGATACTTCTCCCGGCAATCTTTATTACAGCTTGTGCTTCCTCCAGCCCAGCATTTCTCATTATGTACTCTGCATGTAAGTTAAATAAGTTGGGTGACCATATATAGCCTTGATGTACTCCTTTCCCTATTTGTAACCAGTCTGTTTCACGTACAGTTCTCTGTTGCTTCCTGACCTGCATACATGTTTCTTAAGAGGCAGGTCAGGTGCTCTGGTATTCCCATCTCTTTCAGAATTTTCCACAGTTTACTGTGATCCACACAGTCAAAGGCTTTGGCATAGTCAACAAAGCAGGCTGCGACGGTGGACAAGCACTGGCTGCTGTGATGGAGCACAAGCACAGCCAAGAGGAGCCACCCCATGTCCGAGGACAGGGGCGGTGGCCAGGAGGAGCTACCCCATGTCCAAGGTAAGGAGCAGCAGCTGCACTTTGCTGGAGCAGCCGTGATGCGATACCCCACATCCAAGGTAAGAGAAAACCAAGTAAGATGGTAGGCACTAAGAGAGGGCATCAGAGGGCAGACAGACTGAAACCACGATCATAGACAACTAGCCAATCTGATTACATGGGCCACAGCCTTGTGTAACTCAATGAAACTAAGCCATGCTGTGTGAGGCCACCCAAGATGGGTAGGCCATGGTGGGGGGGTCTGAGAGAATGTGGTCCATGGGAGAAGGGAATGGAAAACCACTTCAATATTCTTGCCTTGAGAACCGCATGAATAGTATGAAAAGGCAAAAAGTTAGGACACTGTAAGATGAACTCCCCAGACCAGTAGGTGCCCAATATGCTACTGGAGATCAGTGGAGAAATAACAACAGAAAGAATGAAGGGGTGGAGCCAAAATAAAAACAACAAACGTTTGTGGATGGGACTGGTAATAGAAGCAAATTCTGATGCTGTAAAGAGCAATATTGCATAGGAACGTGGAATGTTAGGTCCATGAATCGAGGCAAATCGGAAGTGGTCAAACAAGAGACGACAAGAGTGAACATCGACATTCTAGGAATCAGCGAAGTAAGATGGACTGGAATGGGTGAATTTAACTCAGATGACCCTTATATCTACTACTGTGGGCAGGAATCCCTTAGAAGAAATGGAGTAGCCATCATAGTCAACAAAAGAGTCCGAAATACAGTACTTGGATGCAATCTCAAAAATGACAGAATGATCTCTGTCCATTTCCAAGGCTTCAGCATTGGACCTTCTAATAAATAATTAGGATTGATTTCCTTTAGGACTGCCTGGTTTGATCTTGTAGTCCAAGGGACTTTTAAGAGTCTTCTCCAACACCACAGTTAAAAAGCATCAATTCTTCAGCATTAAGCCTTCTTTATTTTCCAAATCTCACATCCATACATGACTACTAGAAAAAACATAGCTTTGACTACACAGAATTTTGTCAGAAAAATAATGTCTCTGCTTTTTAACATGCTCCCTAGGTATGTCATAGCTTTCCTTCCAAGGAGCAAACATCTTTTAATTTTGTGGCTGAAGTCACCATCTGCAGTGATTTTGGAGCCCAAGAAGATAACGTATATCATTGTTTCCATTGCTTTCCCATCTATTTGCCATGATGTGATGGGACCGGATGCCATGATCTTAGTTTTTTGAATGTTGAGTTTTAACCCAACTTTTTCATTCTCCTCTTTCACTTTCATCAAGAGGCTCCTCCATTCTTTTTCACTTTCTGCCATAAGGGTGGTGTCATCTGCAGTATCTGAGGTTACCGATGTTTCTCCTGGCAATCTTAATTCCAGCTTGTGCTTCTTCCAACCTGGCATTTCCCATGGTGTACTCTGTATATAAGTTAAATAAGCAGGGTGACAATATACAGCCTTGACGTACTCCTTTCCCAATTTTGAACCAGTCCATTGCTCCATATCCAGTTCTAACTGTTGATTCTTGACCTGCATATATGGTTTGCAGGAAGCAGGTAAGGTGGTCTAGTATTCCTATCTCTTGAAGAATTTTCCACACTTTCAGTGATCCCCACAGTCAAAGGCTTTGGCATAGACAATGAAGCAGAAATAGATGTTTTTTCTGGAATTCTCTTGCTTTTTCTATGATCCAGTGGATGCTGGCCATTTGATCGCTGGTTCCTTTGCCTTTTCTAAATACACCTTAAACATTTGGAACTTCTCAGTTCATGTACTGTTGAAGCCTATCTTAGAGAACTTTGAGCATTACTTTGCTAGCATGTGAGATGAGTGCAATTGTGTGGTAGTTTGAACATTCTTTGGCATTGCTCTTCTTTGGGATTGGAATGAAAACTGACCTTTTCCAGTCCTGTGGCTACCGCTGAGTTTTCCAAATTTGCTTACATATTGAGTGCAGCACTTACACAGCATCATCTTTTAGGATTTGAATGAGCTCAACTGGAATTCTGTCACCTCCACTAGCTTTCTTCATAGGGCTTTCCTAAGTACCACTTGACTTCGCACTCCAGATTGTCTGCCTCTAGGTGAGTGATCACACCATTGTGGTTATCTGGTCATTAAGAAGTTTTCTGTATAGTTCTGTGGATTCTTGTCACTTCTTAATATCTTCTGCTTCTATTAGGTCCATACCATTTCTGTCCTTTATTGTGCCCATCTTTGCATGAAATGTTTCCTTGGTATCTCTAATTTTGTTGAGGAGATCTCTAGTCTTTCCCATTCTATTGTTTTCCTTTATTTCTTTTCATTGTTCACTTAAGAAGGCTTTCTTATCTCTCCTTGCTATTCTTTGGAACTCTGTATCCAGATGGGTGTAACTTTTCTCCTCTGTCTTTTGCTTCTCTTCATTTCTCAGCTATTTGTAAGGACTCTTCAGACAGCCATTTTACCATTTTTTCATTTCTTTTTCTTGGGGATGGTTTTGATCACTGCCTCCCACACAACGTCATGAACCTCCATCCATAGTAACTATACCAAAGAACAAATACATCTTTTTTATTTTTCCCCTCCCAAAGGGCCTCTTTACCTGAATTAAGGTTGAATGAGTTTTACAATAGGACCTAAAACTCCAAACATAGGAAAGGTATGTGTTAGCATGTGTGCTCAGGTGCTAAGTCGTGTTCCACTCTTTGCAATCTCTTAGACTGTGGCCCACTAGGCTCCTCTGTCCATGGCATTATACAACCAATTTGTAACTGAAGTTAGTTTAAAACTGAACTAAATAAATGATAACTAATTTATAATTTACAACATAGCAACATGCATTATGTAAATGAATATGTGGCACAGCTAGGGTATCATCTAGGAATATGGATATTTAATCTTCTAATAACTGAACACACATGTGCACAGTAGTTTTTGGTCCTGTGTATTTTTTATTATGTTAATTTTCAGTAATGTCTTCTAAAGGTTTCAGCATAATTTTTTTTACCAACTATATATATTTAACAAATATTCTTTTTTTTAGGTCAAAGTAAGCCATTTGACTTTCTCTACAGCAAGTAAGTCCATAGGGCACACCCGTCAAGTAGCCTTTCTAAGGACTGACTACAGAAGTCTCTATCATTTAATTCAACAGTCCTTATACAATGGCAGGAACAGGAATAGTTACCTCAGGTTAGTGACAGGGAGGCTCACCATACCAGAACTATTCCTATAATTTTCTCTCCATGAGACTGTTAACCAGCTATGCCACTCTTTTTCACTCTTTTTAAAAATACTGAAAGCCATTGTATTATTGACAATGTCATGCAGTTTTTCTGTTTGTTAGCAAGGTCTTCACCTGCTGAGAAATGGCCAGATCATAAGCAGAAATCTAACTCAGAACCATGGGTAGCTATTACCTTTCAGTTCATAGAAATAAATTACTTTATTTAGTTGTGTGTTTATATAAGCCTGATGGTCATTTGAATGTCATTTCCACCGTGGGGGGAAAGCTATGTATTTGTGTATGTGTATATATATATATATATATTGTGTGTGTATGTGTGTGTATATATATATATATATATATATGTGTATACACATATATACATATAAATGGTTCACATATTTATGAGAATTATTCTACCCATTCCTATTATTTAAAAAGCATGAATCATCAGAAGTCTATTTCTGTTTAATCAGAGTAAAGTCATTTCAGGCCAGGGTTTCCCTGGTGGCTCAGATGGTGAAGTACCTTCAATGCTGGAGACTTCGGTTTGATCCCTGGGTCAGGAAGATTCCCTGGAGAAGGAAATAGCCACCCACTCCAGTACTCTTGCCTGTAAAATTCTATGGACAGAGGAGCCTGGTAGGCGACAGTCCATGACTAAGCGACTTAACTTCCACTTCCGGCCAGTAAGGGAAGGTTTATTTTTAAGCCTAGGTTAAGACATTTGCTAATAATAATTAGAGAAATGGATGCTTTTCTCGAGATTTCAATTTTATAGTGGAAAATTTATCTTATTGTCTATTGCTGTCTTGAATATGGTAGGGCTGAAAATTCACTATTTTGATACATCACAGTGCATAACATACTAATCATTATAAATGACCAATTGTTTAAGTGTGGGCACTTTAATTGTTCATTAACTCCTTAATTAATTGGCATAAGCCAATGTTACTGTTATTTAAAAAGCAAACAAACAAACAAAAACTATATGGGTCCCTGGGGGTTATTTGGGCTTGCCCTAGGGAGTTAATTAGGCAGAGAGCTTGAATTGCATCTGATCTTTTGACTTTCTTAGGCACCACTCAGGTGCCCATCTGATGCTCTGTGCTCTCATGAAGTACTCATGGGACAGATGGAAGAATCTGAGTCACTCATAGAATACACCAGTTGAGGGCCAGCATACCTGTTTTCATGACACTAACGGTTCGTCAGCCACTTCATAAAGTAAAACCTCTTCTCTGTGGGTTTCAAGGTCTAGCTCTGTCATGATCTATGACCCTTAAACACATCCATCTCTCCTCCGTGTCTGATCTAGGCCCTTCATTCCACATAGATTGACTGACACACTTACATAAAAATCCCTTTCCTGCAGCCCCTCTTTTCCGTATATTTTGCTTCCCCTTAGCCTATCTGAATCCCTTTGACTCTTTTTGCATTCAGCTCTTCTCTAAAGATACGCTTGGGTGAGTCCCCAATACATGTCAGTTCCTGCCCCCTCCCATCCTCACCAAGTTCCCTCTACTCCACTGCCTCATCTCATCTTTTGTCACTTCCTGCCACATCCTCTCCTCTGTTCCAGATTTACAGATCCACCTGAAGTCTCCCAAATATATTTTCTTTCTTTACATCTCTTTATTTTCAGTCATACTTTTTTGGTACCCCTAAAAGTCAAGTTTTCTGATTTCTCAAGGTTAATTTGTACATTTGTTTTCTCTTCTCTCTTAGACTTTGACATCTCAATTTTAACCTTCTAATAATTGATAATAAATACTAATAACTAGTATTTCAGATTCCCAGAACATTGACTAATAGAGAGCATTCAATAAATGTAGAGAGAATTAGTAAGACTCAAACTCCCAGAAGTTTTCAGTTCCTTAAAAGTAGGAGATACATTTTATTCACTTTTCAATCTTTAATGTGCAATCCAGTGTTTGGCTTAGAGTTGGTATAAGATGCATGTATTATTAGAAGAAAGGAAAGGAATGGTAATTGTGCCTAATGGACCTTCATTTTTGGTATACTTCAATAAATAACTAGCATTTCTAAATACTATTGTTTTTGAAGATTGTGTCTGTGATTATTTACTTTCTTACTAAATGCACTGATGGCAAATTTGGTCAGTAGGCACCAACTACCAAAAAAAAACACAAAAGGCAAAGTTGGAATATCTCAGAGGTTTCTAAAGATTTTTAGAATGAATGAAGTTTTTTTTTTTTTCCTTAATGATTAAGACATAAATAAAATTGTCCTGTTTGTCTCTGGCTCTCAGGCTCTTTCTACATTTATGATCAATTAACTATAAAAATATGGTAGTTCCCTTCAGTTTCATTCCTTATCTTCTTTGCTCAGATAATTGAGAGTATAATATTTTGAATACCTATACTCTAAACTCTGTGTAACTACCAACTTCTTCATTTGGCATCATACAATTCCATATAAAAAACACAATAATTTATTTTGATTTTTGACAGAGTGTTTTCAAATAAATTTCAATTTAAAAATTGATACTATATTCTTCTACTCTTCTATTCATTTTATTAATTTTTGAGAGTTTGATATTAAAACTCTAACCAAAAATCTTAATTTATCTACCTAAAAGTAACTTTAATATATAGTGGAACTATATGTTACTTTGTTCTGTATTTTCTAAGTCTCCTGTAAATGTGTTATCATACTTCATAATTTAAAAAACAAAAAAGGATGAAAAAAGAAAAGTGACCCTGAAATCAAAAAAAAAAATAAAAAGAAAGCAACTGCTTAAGGAAAAACTTCAAAAGAAGAGGACAATGTTTTGTTATATCTTGATTATAATAACATTCAAATGCCATTTTTGTTTTTAGTTAGGTTTGGGCAAGACAGTCCTTATTCCTCTGTTTTACCTTTTCTTCCTTCCTCTCTCTCTCCTTCCTCCCCTTCCTCTAAGTCTATTCTTTTAAAGTGTTAAACAACAGGTGTACATAATGTTTCAGTATCCACAGGATGAACCATCTGGAACTTTGATCTCTTACCTTTTTGGACTTTTCAATTCCAATGACTTTTACCTCCTTTAAAATTGAGTGACATGCAATACCTTTCATTGAGTGTTTTGTCATTCTGAAGAATGGGTCTACCTCCAAGATCTTAATGTTGTGGTTCTATCTCTTTCCCATCTTCTCACCCCCTTCTCCTGCTCTTTGCCATCTCTTGAATCCACTCTCTGCCCTCATTGTGAGCCTGATGCTGCCAAACCCTGACAAGCTTCAGCTGCTCATTAGCCCTTGTCTGACTTTGCTTTCTTACAAGCCCAACTTGTGCCAGGCATGGGTCAGTCTTTTCAAAAGTGTTTTAGTAGTCAAAATGAAGAATAACATTTTTGGCAAGCATGTTCCATAGGGAAAATATTTTTCTCAAAATATTAATAGGTGTTTTGAAGGGAAAATTAAGTTCTCGATAAACTTCAGCTAAGTAGTATTTTTTGTTCCCATAATGAAAGTTCCTAGCATGTATTCACCCACCAAAGGTTCTATCTAAATCACTTGGAGCAAAGAACCTAAATGAATGCAATCTAATGCCTGTTTTCCAAGTTTCATAGCTCTGGTGTCCTCTTTTACCAGTTAACACCCTAGGTAATTTATGTTGTGTAGGAAACAGCTTGGGAAATTATTATAAAGTGGAAAAAATACTGAATTTTAATTTAGAATATCCAGATGATATTCATGATTATGCTGATGATGGTATTAGCAGTAGCTAATATGAAATACACCAAGTACTGCTGTGATTTACATGTATTAACACATTAAATCTTATATAAAGTAACTGAAATAAGTGATACTATTAGTTCAATTCTACAGATATAGAAACTAAGATTCTGAGAGATTAAGGGATTTGCCTCAACTTACATAATGAAACTGGGATTCAAATTCAGGCAATTCAGTTCAATTCAGTTGCTTAGTTGTGTCCAGCTCTCTTCAACCCAATGGACTGCAGAATGCCAGGCTTTTGTGTCCATTACAAGCTCCTGGAGCTTGCTCACACTCATGGCAATTGAGTCGGTGATGCCATCCAACCATCTTATCCTCTGTTGTCCCTTTCTCCTCCTGCCTTCAATCTTTCCCAGCATCAGGGTCTTCTCCAATGAGTCAGTTCTTCACATCAGGTGGCCAAACCATTGGAGTTTCAGCTTCAGCATCAGTTCTTCCAATGAATATTCAGGACTGATTTCTTTTAGGATTGACTAGTTGGATCTCCTTGCAGTCCAAGGGACTCTCAAGAGTCTTCTCCAACATCATCAAAAGCATCAATGCTTTAGACCTCAGCTTTCGCTATGGTCCAACTCTCACATCCATACATGACTATTGGAAAAACCATAGCTTTGACTAGATGGACCTTTGTCAGCAAAGTAATGTCTCTGCATCTTAATATGCTGTCTAGGTTTGTCATAGCTTTTCTTCCAAGGAGCAGGTATCTTTTACTTTCATAGCTGCAGTCATCATCTGCAGTGGTTTTGAAGCCCAAGAAAATAAACTCAGGCAATTAGCCTTCATAATCTAAGATCTTATGCTCTTCTGCTTCTGTTATCCAGCAACTGTGTAACTTGAGGCAAATTACTTAGCCTCTCTAGATCTTTTCTTATTGCTCAAATAGGATTAATATTTCTGATGTGGCTGCTATAAGAAAATAAGCATTTAATAGAGCCTAGGGAAGTATACAGAAATATAGGTACTCAGAATAACTGTTTATTAAATAAGACTCCCAGGTGGTACCATGGTAAAGAATCTGTCTGCCAACACAGGAGACGTAGGTTCAGTCCCTGAGTTGGGAAGATCCCCTGGAGTAGGAAATAACAACCCACTCCAGCACTCTTACCTGGGTAATCCCATGTACAGAGGAGCCTGGCAGGTCACAGTCCATGGGGTTGCAAAGAATTGGACACAACCGAGTGACTAAGGGCACACACACACACACACACACATACAAATAAGACTCAGGAACTCCTGATTAGCTTATCTTCCTGACTGTGCACACAACTGCTGGTCATCTACCATAGTGAGAGGAACAGACACTAAGTGTGCTGAACTGCTGATTGGCAATCTTCACTCTGGAACTTCAGCTAGCTCCTTAGAGACATTTGTTCCTCCTAGATTCATTCGTGTTGATTGTCTACTGCAATTCAGGCATTTCAAACAATGTACGTACTCCTCCAGCCCAGGGTATTCAGGGAGTTTCTCAAACCTCTCCACTGAGAAGTTCTAGGACAGCCATACCCTTTCATCAAATGTCACTTCACTTTCATGATCTTTTCTTTCTCAGAGGAAAAAAAATTACCTCACTCCAAAGCTAATACTCCAAATATTTGAGTTTATATTTCATTTCACTTCCATTTCAGTCTATATACCCCCATGACTCCCAGCAACTGGCTCTCTCAACCACTCTATCATTCTATGGATTCTCTCCCTCTTGCCTCTTCCTCCATCCCTCCTTTATATTCATATAGACACAGTATATATATATGGATCACAACAAATTGTGGAAAATTCTTAAAAGGATGGGAATAGCAGACCACCATACCTGTCTCCTGTATGTGAGTTAAGAAGGAACAGTTAGAACCAGACATGGAACAATGGACTGGTTCAAAACTGGGAGTAGGTCAAGGCTGTACATTGGCACCCTGCTTTTTAACTTACATGCAGAGTAATGCTTGGCTAGATGAATCATAATTTAGAATCAAGACTGCCAGGAGAAACAGAAACAATCTCAGATGTGCAGATGATATCAGTCTAATGGCAGAAAGTGAAGAGGACCTGAAGAGCCTCTTAGTGAGGATCAAAGAGGAGAGTGAAAAAGGTGGCTTAAAACTCAGCATTCAGAAAACTAAGATCATGACATTCAGTCCCATTATTTCATGGCAAATAGATGGGGGAATAGTGGTAGCAGTGACAGATTTTATTTTCTTGGGCAAAATCACTGTGGATGGTGACTCCAACCATGAAATTAAAAGACCTTTCCTCCTTAGTAGGGAAACTATGACAAACCTAGCATATTATAGCATATTAAAAAGCAGAGATATCACTTTGCTGAACAAAGGTCCATCTAGTCAAAGCTATGGTTTTTCCAATAGTTGTGTCTGGATGTGAGAGTTGGATCATAAAGAAGGCTGAGTGCCCAAGAATCGATGCTTTCAAACCAATGTGCTGGAGAAGACTCTAGAGAGTCCCTTGGACAGCAAAGATATCCAACCAGTCAATCCTAAGGAAATCAGTCCTGAATATTCATTGGAAGGACTGATGCTGGACCTGAAGCTCCAATATTATGGCCACATGATAGGAAGAGCCAACTCACTGGAAAAGACCCTGATGCTGGGAAAGGTTGAGAGTACAAGGAGAATGGGACCACAGAGGATGAGATGGTTGGATGGCATCATTGACTCAATGGACATGAGCTTGAGCAAACTCCAGCGAAGGACAGGGAAATCTGGCATGCTACAGTCCATCGTGTCACAAAGAATCAGACATGACTTAGCAACTGAATTAACAACACAGTATATTTCTGTTTCCAAAACATATTTATAAACATCCCACATCCACACTGCATTTCACAGCAAAGCACACACAATATTTTATATATAATCCCATTTCTCTATTTTTCCCCCTTAACACCAAACTTCTCAAAAAAATCTACTTGCCTAATCTTTTTCCTCACCAAACATTCCCTCTTAAACCCTATGAAACTCAGCTACATTCCCATGATCTATAAACCACCTTCCTCAATGATACCAACACCTTCCTAAATTGCCAAATGCAGTAGGCTTTACTCAGTCATGATTTTATTGGTTTTTCTGAAACTTTGTTACGCCTACCTCCTTCTTGCAACTCTCTTCTGAGCACTCTGTGGCATTACACTATTGTGATCCTCTTCCTGTCATTTCAGCCCATTTTTAATCTCTCTCTCACTGGCTTTTCCCCCCTCATTTTGCATTTTGATCATGGCTCCAACCTCTGTCTTCTGTTATTTTCATATTAGTCTCTCACTAGGACATTATCCACTCCACAGCTCTAACAATTACTTTTATGCATATGTGCAAGAAAGTACTGAATTATAATTCTGAAGAAAGGGAACATATCTAAATCATCATTCTAATTTCCATGGTGTCTTGTACTTAATGGGTGTGTGTATACATACATGTTCAATTTGTATATATACATATATATGCATATGTGTGTGTGTGTGTGTGTGTATATATATATATATATATATATATATATATATATAAACTGAACAAGTTATTTTTTTGATCTCCCTTTTCCAAATAATCAGAAAATTATGTTTAGGTACAAAATAATTATTAACTTTAAAACAAATGCTTGGAAATTGCTGTTCTTCCTCTTAAAGGGCTCATGAGCTCAGATGGTTGATGAACTGTGAGTTGGACAATCAGGAGTGTATAAAGGGAGGGAGCGATGGGGAGACAGGAGGAAGTAGAGGCAGGAAGAAAACACTGCAGAGGTGCACATGAGTTCTTTGGCTACGAGTGGTACCACAGAGGCAGAGGATGACAGAGTCTGACTAGAGAAGAGAAGGAAAGGAACAAACCATGTGCTCAAGGGTCCCATCCCTCTATCTCCTTTTCCAAATGTTCATACATGTCTCTGTATGTCACATTCAAGTATTAAGACTATTCAGATGTTTTTCAAGTAATTATTTTTATCCATATGGAAATTGACACTCGGAATCTTTGTTTTGTTTGCCTCTTTGAGCACAATCCTCAGAGCCTGCTGGAGCAGAAGGAACAGAATACCCCTCCTGCCCAGGTCACAGCATGTCCCCACGCAGTCCAGGGCTGCCTCGGAGCAGTTCAGCTGTCCTGTCTGTAGGCATCCGGGGGCCCAGGTGCTCAGAGCCGGAAGTTTCTACAGGCTTCACTGAGGGGATGCTGCACTGCGTCAGTACGCCTTTTAATCTCTTTATCTCCTGTGGCAGGGCTGCATGTGCCTCACTGCAGCTCTCCAGTGTCTCAGACTCCAGGGAGTTGGCACCTCCTTCCTGCTGTGCCAATTCGTTTGGTTCTGAGATCTTCAAATAAACAGGATGTAACCACAATCGGATATTGCTCTCTCATTTCAAAAGGCCACTGATGCAGTCCAGATAAATCTGCCCAATTTCCCGAAAACTCTCTCATCATCCTTGGTCAAGGTGCTTGGTTAAGTTTTGGCTTCAGAATACTGAGAAATGGTTATAGAGAAGAGCAGTAAAGCAGCATTGCAAGGGAGTTATTCAAAAGGTTAATTGCCATATGAACAGAGAAGGGCGAAGGAAAAAACTTAAAAAATAAAAAGACATCTAGACTGCTAAACAGCCCTTTCTTAATCCTCAGACTCTATCATGCTTAAATTTATGTTAGGAAGGAGAAAAAGAAATTCTGGAGAGGAGGGGCAGTCAGGCTATTTATTTGAACATTTAATAAAACCTCATTATAGTCCCTTCCTAACCCTGCATCATTAGGAGCAAAACGGTATATATGGAGATCATTTAGGTATAAATGCCTGTAAACTTCCTATCAGACCTGCTGACTTTCTTTTACTTTCTTTCTCACTCTCCCTTTTTGTTACTGAGGCCAATTATGTTGAGACACAATTTTTCAACCAGGCCATCTAGCACTGGCATCAGGGAACCCACAATAGCCTGGCTGTCTAATATCATTGTATTTTGGCAGAGTCATTATTACATTAATAACTGGGGAAAATATCACTATCACTATTCGGGGGAAAGAGAAAAACAAAATAAAGCAAAACAAAACCCCCCATTTTAACATGAATCCTACCATTTTAACATGAATCCAAAAGAGGAAGCCTACATAATATGAAAGTGAAAGTCACTCGGTGGTGCAGCTCTTTGCTACCCCATGGACTATACAGTCCACGAAATTCTCCAGGCCGGAATACGGGAGTGAATAGCCATTTCCTTATCCAGGGGATCTTCCCAACCCAGGGATCGAATGCAGGTCTCCTGCATTGCAGGCAGATTCTTTACCAGCTGAGCCACCAGGGAAGACCAACAAAGTTAAGGTTAATTCTTGAAATTAGTACGGATAATCAAAGAATGAAAGAGGCCAACTGTGTTTCAAATTACTGGGTCAAATCCAGTCTTTCCCTGGGATGCATATAAATATTGCCTTACATGTCAGTTAATGTGCTAGTGAATGATTCAGTTCACAGTCTGCTGTGGTTTAGCTTAGAAACTGTCACTTGCATCTGGGGTACTTCTCATCTGTATTTTAAAACTCAATCTGTGACTACAAAGGAGTTAAATGTCCTACACTCCTGGTTGTAGTTTTCAGTATCTTTTGGGTCTGTGCTTCTTTTTCCAGCCTCAGAGGCAGTATTCAGAGTAATGAGAAGTGCTTTCTCAATGTTCCAAGTCTAAGAGTCCTCGGAAAATGACTTACCTTGGTAATTCACAGAATTTATTTTCAGTACATATGCACCCAATACCACAAGCAATGATTTCACAATATTCCCTTATACATACCACACAGATAGACACACACACACACATGACTTGCAACTGAGAGGCTATTTAGTTGTTTGACAGAGGAAATGTGTTGGAATCTATCTAGTGGTAAAATGTGTTTTTAACTCACATTCCAACTAACTCAAACCTAAGTCAAGGAAAAAGAATAGGAAAGGGGAAAAAAAAATGAAGCAGAGCCCAGTGCTGTTGGCCTAAGCCCAGAATCCTCAGATTATAAAAAGGGTGAGCTGGGGCACAGCACAGTCATTTCTGGCCTAATAAGTAAGGCTGGCAGCCGGCATTATGCAAAGCTCATTGGAAAGAAGCAAAGCCTCCTTGGCAAAACAGTGATAAAAAATTAGAATTTTCTGGAAATAGTAATAAGACCTCAATACAAAGACCTGACCAATCCCAGCACATACGGCAGGGGACAAGGAGAAAGCATACCATACTGAAGTAGATATGCAGAACTTAAATATAGAATCAACTAGAAGGGAAGTTAACCTTTTGCCCATTTCTGTGAGTGTTAAACAGTGTCTGTAATTAGCAGCATGTTTAAACTATCCCACTCCAGTATTTTTGCCTGGAGAATTCCATGGACAGAAGAGCCTGGTGGGCTACAGTCCATGGGGTCACAAAGAGTCGGACACGACTGAGTGACTAACACTAACACTTTAAATTATCTGCATGATACCTGCAGGCACTTCTATGACATGTGTGTGTTTAGGGTTTCTCAACTACTCTATGTGTTGCTGTCGTGAAGCCCTTATAGTATGCTTTCATGTATTTTTATACACAGACACTGGTGATGGCGGGAACTCTGTAAATCTCAGTAGAGATTCTGATGCCCCAAGCAAAAAATAATTATGCTTTGTGTGTGTTTATGTATGCACATACATGTTGAGTCACTAGAAGGAAGGAAGAGGGCAGACCAGGAAAGAATATCTCATGATGGTACTTCCTGCAAACTTCACTATTAAAAATGGTCTTCTTACTACATCTTAGTATTGATTAGTTAGCAAATAACTCTTTAAAACTCAAGCTGATAGATCCCTCAGGTGTATCAAAAGTTCAAGACAGCATTATTATTTAGAGAAATTATAGTCTGATGTTACTCACAAAAATTAGAAGGAAAAAAAACTGCAAAAACAAAGGATAACTTACAAGGTTATAACCAATTCAGAAAGTTTTATTGATTTCCTACACTATTCAAGTTACAGGGGAATAATTGTACAAGATAGGCTTCACACTCTAAGAAAGCTAGCAACATTATTGAGGACATCGGACGAGACACATCCAACCATAAAATGAATTGAAGAGGGAAAGAGATTGGAAAAAGGAAAGAAGTACAGGAAGATGGATTCAGCGTGGTACCAATGAGAGTCATTGAAGGCTTGTGAGTAGGGTAAGAACATAATGAAAAGGGTTTAGGAAGATTAATATGGAAGGCCAGTTACAAGATAATCACTCAAACAGGCAAGACGTGCTTGTGTCGAGGGCCTTCTCCTCCTGATCAATCAACCAGCCAAGTCTGAAGTGCGCAGCCTTGAAGTAGAGCCTCAGTCTAACGCTGTACTTGTACTTCCTAACAAAAGCCAGTCTTAATCCTCTTCTTCCTTCCTTCCTGTGTGATCTATTGTAATGCTTTCCCCTTCCAGGTTAACACCTCAAAATACAACAGTAGAGAACTCATTGTGTTAAACTGGCAATTGTGGGGATGGGGGAGTCCTGTCAATTATATAGGAGCCCATAAAAGTGCAGATACTTTAAAATGAAATGAAATTGGAGGTATAGAAGGAATCCTTAGGATTGCAGGCTCTGTTGTTGTTTTTTTTTTCCTTTTTAATTTCTAGATCCTGGCATATACCTTGGAACATCATCATCAGTTCAGTTGCTCTGTCTTGTCCAACTCTTTGCGACCCCATGGACCACAACATGCCAGGCCTCCCTGTCATCTCCACTCCCAGAGTTTACTCAAACTCATGTCCACTGAGTCAATGATGTCATCCAACCATCTCATCCTCTGCTGTCTCCTTGTCCTTCTGCCTTCAATCTTTCCCAGCATCAGGGTCTTTTCAAATAAGTCAGCTCTTTGCATCAGGTGGCCAGACATCATAAGTATTATAAAATATACTTGTGGTATTAAATTGGGTTAGTTATATTCAAAGAATAAAAAAGAAATATGTTAGCATGGAGTAATTATTAATTGATAGACCTGTAAAAAGATTCATTTCTTTTTTATCAGAATATGTTAGATTGTTTTGAACTCAGAAAAACCTCAGAAACTATTTATGGTAAATTCTTCATTTGATCCTTAGAAACTACCCATGGAGCTGGTCAAAGAAACAGCATCTCTATTTTTCAAATGGAGAAACTAAGACTCAAAGTTACGTGACTGCCTCAAAAATGTAAAAGTGAAAGTGTTAGTTGCTCAGTGATGTCCAACTCTTTGCAACCCCATGGACTGTAGCCTGCCAGGCTCCTCTGTCCATGAAATTCTCCAGGCAAGAGTACTGAAGTAGGTAGCCATCCCTTCTTCAGAGGAGAGTTAGACTGGAACTCAGTCACCTTTTGTGACTGATAGTTTTTCTATATTTCATGATCTTTTTACATAACACTTGGGGCAATACACAATGGACTGTTTATGACATAGAATAGCTTAAGAGAGTCTGAAAGAATGTAAAAGATACAAGACTGTTTGGATTATAATATATGCCTTTTTAAAACTGAAGCATAGTTGATGTGTAATATTATATGTTATAATTATACAACATAGTGATTTGCAATTTTTTATACTCCATTTGTAGGTATTATATAATATTGGCTAGATTCTGTGTTATACAGTATATCCTTGTAGCTTATTTTGTACATAATGATTTGTTGTAATGTATGCCTTCCGAAACTATTAAAACAAGATTTGGTTTTAGCGTTACAGTTCATATCTGCAAACATATAGATAAAATTTTCAAGAGATTTCTATCCATACATTTTGATAACTCCTTCTAGGAAATATTTAGATAACCTATGGAAGCATCCTATGTCTCCTATAAGTCCTTTATTCTTCTTCTTCTTTTTTTTTTTTTTAGCTTGCTTTTCCCATTTTCTGTATACCCTCCCTCATGATTGCATCTCCTTTGAAAAATTACTTCTATTAAACTAAATTTCTCTGTCACTGCAAGAGACATAAAATTAAAAACTATCTGTCTTTAATCATGCCAGGCTTATTTCTTGTCTCCCGGGCTCCATTTATCAATAATTAATATATAAAGAAGACTGAAATCCATTTCAATTTCAAAGGCCCAAAAGTTTCACTGATTAATAAAAAACTGTGCTCACAAAGCTGGCCGGACACGCCATGGTGAAGTGATGGAGGGCAGAACATCAGCAGGGAATGGATCTGCAGGCCACATGTGTCACACGGCCTGCCTAGATGAGAAATCAGCCACATGCACATGGAAGAACCGTTCTACAGGGGGACCACCCACCAAGCCTGACATCTCTATATATGAGAATCTCTGGCTGCAATTATCATCTTGCTCTATTCCATTTACCTCTCTATCTGGAATCTTGTAAAAACAATAAAAGGGTGAACTTACATCTAATAACATACACTCTAGAATTACAGATGCATCAGATTTACCATGCAATTAGTCTACATGTTATTATACAGTTGACCCTTGAACACGAAGGGTTTCAACTGCACGGGTCCACTTATACATGGGTATCTTTCAACAGTAAATACTTTTTCACTACATGGTCCATGCTTGGTTGAATCTTTGGATGCAGAGGAGCCATAGAAACTGGCAACAAGAGGGCCAACTGTAAGTTATACATAGATTAAACTCCACATCATTCAAGGGTCAATTGTATATGTAATACTGTGATCCTACACTGTATGGGTTGGTGAAGCCTATAGTGATGGGGTCTGAGAAACAAAGGTTGGGTCTTACTAGCTTTCTGGTCTACTGAGTGTGTGTCCCTTCTAGATCCCTTGTTAGTCACTTCTCATGCTACTTGCTGTCAGTATCTAGGGCTTCCATATCTAGGGAGTTCTAACACTAATTGCAGGGAACTCAGATGGTTTAAGTGTCCCAGTTCTACACAAGTGTGACATTTTCATCAAATGCTTAAGGTGTAGCACTGCATGGAACTGTTAATAGAGACTGTTCCCTCTCCTATTTTCACTTTCCGCAACATATCCACAGCAGTTTATTCTCCGAATTCTGGTCTCTCTGTCGAGAGGTTCAGTTCCCAAATGTCTCTGTGCTAAGTAGCAATGGGAGAAATTCGTTCAGCCCTAGGATCTTTGATAGTATAAAGCAATTTCACGTTGGAGAAATTTGCAGGGAAGCAAAATAGTACCTAGGTGAAAATGGATAGATGAAGGTTGCACAACTTAAAATCCTTTCTTTAGAGAGGTCCTAGAGAGAGAAATCTCCACATTCCTCACACAGATCCTTGGAGGAAGAGGATTTCACATACCTCGCGGAGTTTACCTCAGAACAGCTTGTTCTCATTTGGCTGCCACTTCAGAGTTTAATTCTGCATGAAGGGTTGTAAATACCAGTGTTAATGGTGGCTGGATTTTTCTTACTTCCTCCTTGATCAGTCTGAGGTTTTCTCGTCTTTTGTTTCTACCACAGCCAGAATTGAGAATTCAGATTTACTGGCTGTGTTGCATGCAAAGTGGAAAAGTGAGAAAATAAGACATTTCAGGTTAAGATGTAGCCCTAATTTTACATGTGTGTGTATGTAGGGGTGTGTGTGAGTGTGTGTGTGTCTGTGTGTTTTCTGTTTTTTTTTGGACATAGCCACAAATGCAAAATGTCACTGAATCAAAGATTTGGGCAGACAGATGGAAGCTTAAAGAACCAGTAACACTTTCTTTCCTATTAAGACTCAACAAGTTGATCAATAACCATAGGAAATATTTCATGACAATTTACTTTACACGCGTTTTGTTAACTATCTGACGTAATCCTCTCATGAAATATTGTAAAGTTTAGAAAGTGAAAGTGAAAGTCACTCAGCCATGTCTGCCTCTTTGCGACCCCATGGACTCTAGAGTCCATGGAATTCTCCAGGCCAGAATACTGGAGTGGGTAGCCTTTGTCCTTTTCCAGGGGTTCTTCCCAACTCAGGGATGGAACCCAGGTCTCTCTCATTGCAAGTGGATTCTTTACCAGCTGAGCCACCAAGGAAGCAATAAGCTTGGAAGCATGTACTGTTCCTCCCCATCCCTTTTATAAGTGAGGCTCAAAGAGACTAAGCCATTTATCCACAGATCCACTATTTATCATTGCAAAGCTGGGACTCGAACCCATGCAGTCAGACTCCAGAGTATGTATTCTTTAGCATCAATCTCTATGATCAAGTTATATTTCTATAAGGGTAGACAGAGCCAGAAAAAATTATACATTCTGTCCCTCCTTCGCAAAACACTTCTCTGCACCTAGAGGGGCCAGATTTCCCCTAATTAAAATCAAGAGGGGAAAGTGACAGACTCTATAGTGAAAACAACAGGATCCATGGGGCTTTTTAATCAGTGATGTGGACAATAAGTCAGAACATTTTAAACCAAGACAGTTCTCTGTATTTACAGGATGTAAGGTCAAATTGCAACACTGGCCAGTTTGAGGCTTTGTTCTGTTGACTATGTCAGTAGTCCCCAACATTTTTCGCAACAGGAACTGGTTTCGCGGAAGACAATGTTTCCACCAGGTGGGAGGATAGTCTGGGGATGTTTCAAGTGCATTACATTTATTGTGCGCTTTATTTCTATTATTATTACATCAGGTCCATCTCAGATCATCAGGCATTAGATACCAGAGTTTGGGGACCTCTGGTATGTCCTCTTGATAGATAAAGGGGCACTATTCTTAGAATCTAAGGAGAAGCATGTAGATGCAGACTATTCAAATACAACTGGTAAAGCGTAAAGGATGACTGCTTGTGAGAAATCTATTTTTTGCCTCCTTCCTGCCATCCCTTCCCTCTGGCTTACACGGTGAAGATTGACCAACGGTATAAACACAAAGGCAACCGTACTTCCACGACCCAAGAGAATCAACATCAAACATGATGGTATGTGAGTCAGTGATAACAAGTCTATAGTTTCACAATTACATATTCTACAACCAAATGAGAATCGACATCATTAAGCTACAACAGCAAAAAAATTAATTACTTAAAAATTTTTTTAAAAACTCACCTTGTTTTATTCAAAGCAAATACCCTGGGACATAACACTGTGTCATTTGATAATTACTATGGAACAATATAGGAATAGGTCATGATTAGTGTCTCACAAAACAGCAATCACATTTTGTGTTCTAATTATGACAGAGCTCTCAGGGAAACACAGCAAGCAGTGCACCCTGCTGTTTCACCAGGGCAATAACACTCATTACCCCAGTAAATACTATGGAAATGCGCAAACACACAGGGGCCTCCCTGCTGCAAGGCTGTGGCAGACTCACTCATTAGATTGGGAAGCATCACTCAATCGCCTTTAATTACTTCCAAAATAATGTAATAACCTGTCCACTGCTCCTGTGCAGTGATATCACTCATTATCTTCCCAGCTTTTTTTTTTTTTTAACTTACTAAGGAAACCTGCAGTAACCTTATTTTAACAATGATGTGTTGTAACTTACACGAACTTAATCACATAGATTTGTGTACTTTTTATAGATACGAAGACTCCTGGTGTGAAATGAGAGTAGAGAAAAATATGCAGAACCACTGATATCTTTCTGGTAAGACTCCCTTTTTCCTGTTACTGAACTGTGGCAACACTGTTCTAATTCCTTCCTTTTATCCTGGAAATGAGAGTGATAATTGCACCGTAGCCCTATGGAATCCAGGGGACTTGTAATTATATCCAGTTACCAAGGAACACAGCAATTTCAAACCTATTACCCACAGGTATCATTTATGTTTATTGCCCTCTTTATGCAGCCATCACTTTTACTCTGAATTCCAAGTGGCAAGATGCTTCAGAAAGGTGCCAGTACAATGGAGAGGGGACAGGAGATAAAAAGCATGTCTGTTCCTTCTCAGAAGTTTGGGTCTGACCTTTACTAGAGAGGGTTTGTCCAGGCTGTTTTTAAATGGAAAACAAACAAACAAAAAACAGCCTTTGGTTTGGGGCTGTTTCCCAGTTCAGTGTGGAGAGAAGTCTCAAAATTTGAGGGCTTTGTGTTGGAAACTTCACATGTCCTTCCATGTGCTGCAAGTACCCACATTCAGAGCAAACTAATTCTTGAGCATGACTTGCCCTGGCATGTGTATTAATGGCTTTCAGAATAATAGAGAAGTCATTAAGCCTAGGTGTAGCTGTTTTCAAGGGAAAGAAGAAAATAACTGTTCTGTCAATGTATTTATCACTTCGGCTTGAACATTCCAAAAAATCCCTACTCAGGGGAGGTTTTCATTATTCCATTCATATTCGAAAAGAGGGAGTGATGGATCAGTGTTTCCCTTTCCTATGTCAAGAGTTTGAGTTGATTTGTAAAGTTACAGGTCCATAAGGAAGACCAAGTCCTAGGTTTAGAATAGTCATATTGAATATGTACTGAATATTTAAGTCAAGTGCCACTTAGCTGTAATAATTACTCAAAAATAACATTGTTGGCTCTAGTTACAGATGAGGAAACCAAGGCTCAGAGAGGCTAAGAAGCGTGTGCTAGAGATGAGGCAGCTGGAAAGCAGTGCAGTCACATTTGCTCTCAGTCCCTTAAAGCCCCAAAGCTTGCTCTTTACTATCAGACTTCCTCCCCCATCTGCCTTTGGGTCTATTTCTATTGGCTTTTCATTCTACATTGCTTCCTAACCAACCCAGAAAACTGGTTCAGAATGTTCAAATAGTGAAAAAATGTCCTCATAAAATTGATCTCTCTTTTAGGTGGGAGAGACTCAGGGTACTTTTAAGCCACACTATTAGTGGTGGTTGTCTGTCTGTTCCTTTTCCCTGTATTAACAGCCACTTGAAGAAATATGAAGGTTACATCTTTGCCCAAAACTGGGCTGTTGGTCTTATTCATCATCCATAGCCTTCTCTAGAAGGCCAATACAAAAATAAAAAAAAGAAGAGAGAGAGAGCGAGAGAAAAGAATAAAGAAGAAGGTAAAAAAATATAGAGCTTCTAAAAGTTGAATTTCAGAGTCTGTTACCAAATTCAAGTATGGAATTTGAAAAAAAGGGCAAGATATTTTGTTTGTTCAATTAATTAAAGATCAGACATCCATTTTCTTATAGGATAACATTTTATATGTCATTTTATTTTTCATAATTTCATATTCTATAATAATAGTATTTTTTGGTAATTTTTTTTTGCTTCAATAAACAAAATAGTTCAATTTCAGAATGACCACTCGATTTCTTAAAGCACAGGTAGAGAAGTAAATCTAATTCATTTTAATAGAGAAAAAACCCACCATAAATGTGTACATATTATACACATTTGTCTGGGATCTACTGAGGTTAAAAAAAAAAGTATAGTTGGTGGGTTACATACCTAAACATTATATTTAAACACTTCTATGCACAACATTTATTGCATGCATAATACGTTTGACAATGAAGAAATTACTTTTCTAATGTTTCTCCAGAGTGACATTATATAAAGATTTGAAACCTACGAAAGTGTCTTGAGCTTACCCAGGGAGTGTGGGTTGCTATAGCAGGTCATTCAATGGGACTTGAATCACAGTCATTTTGAAAGCAGGGCTTCACACTCAATGGTGGATTTCATGGATTTCAAATCACCAGGCAGACAGCAAGTTCTGTGCTTGGAGAGGGCTGCATTTACTCCTGGTCAGGTCACAGACAATAGGTCACCAGGCAAATGTTTCCTTATCCCCTAGGGTAAATAAACTCAAATCTCCTAAGAAGACATGCCCCTATTTTTCTGAGAAGGCTATTACTCAAAGTAGCCAAGAAAAGCAGCTATCTCCTTATTATTTAAAACACTGCATTGAAACATGTTAATTATCATATGTCTAATCAATTGCCAGCCCAGGATTGAGGCTCGAGGCTGGTGCATCAGGATTTCCCGGGGGGAGGGAGGAGGGAGGAAGGAGGGAGGGGGATTCTGGAGGGGGAGCATATGTAAACCCATGGTGATATCATGGCATTGTATGGCAAAAACAATAAAAGGGGAAAAAAAATAAAACACTGCCATTGTAGAGAGGAACTACTTTACTCAGAGTAAGAAAATTTGCTCGAATCCTAGAACTAATATCTCCTAGCCAAAGGCACTTTACATCTCTAGACACTGTGGCTTCATTCATAGGTGATAAAAATATCATGACTACCCAAAATTCTGAGTCTATATTAGACAAAGGAATGAGGCCTATATTTCAAATTTTGCCTGGAAAAAGATATTTATCTGACACGTAAAAAGTATGCTTGTTGTTCCTTCCTGTAGTATATATGAACTTATATCAGACCACTTCTTTGAGTTTAGTTAAGTGACTAACTTATATTTTGGTATGGATCCTTGATTCTCTGAAAGCAAAGCTGACTTCAGTCTGTAACACTTTGATTCCAAATGTCATATATCTGATCTGTGAAGGTGTTTCAGCTTTCATTTTAAGATGAGAGCTGGTGTTAAGTATCTCTTTTCTCTACACCACACTCCATACTGCGCCCCACTGCATCCGCCATTCACACTTTTTAAAGTTATCTATGGCACATTTGGAAGCTCACCAATTTTCAATAATAATTTTGAGATCATCAGGGCAATCTAAATACTAACAGCTTGGGGCTAGATGTTTAGCATTATGTCCAGAGGGCACAAAGTCATTAGTTCATTAAATTTTGGTTTAATTAATGCTAGCACAACTTTGTAAATAAAGTATACTCTGGTTTACAGTAAAGCTTGCTACCTAGAATATATTTGCCTTTTCTTCATCCACAGCATTTGTCCTTGCAATTCATTCTAGTTCGCTTTTAACATAAATCAGACAATCAAGTGAGAAGTGGAGAATTCAACTGCTTAGTTGAATTTCATAAGAAGCATATTTTAAAATACTGTCACTTCCAACCACATTTCACCACCATCAAATCAAATCAACAAACAGTAACTTGCATGCAACAAAAAATGAGCACCCAAATAATAGGAAGTTGATTCTATTTCTAATAGTCTACACTGCAGGACAAAGTAACAATTAACATGTGTGTAGAGTTCACAGTCTCAAGCACTATCTCAATTCTTGTCCAGCTTTTATAAGAGAGAGTATAATGTTCCCATTTTGAAGATAAGAAGATTGTGGTTCAGATGAATTAAGTAACTTATCTTACTACGCAAACACTAAACAAGGAGGTATAATACGAATACAATATGACTTCAACTCTGAATACGAACCTAGACACCCCCTGCCATACACACACAATGGGGTAGAGTTCTCTGAATTGTATTTGGTGAAAAGAAACATAAAATGCTTTGATTTAAAACCCTAGGAGGGGGAGCATATGTATACCCATGGTGGTTTCATGTCAATGTATGGCAAAACCAACACAATAAAGTAAAGAAAATTAAAATAAATAAATAAATAAATAAAGACCTAGGAATATTCCCAAATCTAATATTTCATGGTCTCTTCAAGTCACTAGCAGGTATTAATGATTATTTTCTGAAGTCTTGAGGGCGTTCCAAGAGTGAGTACTCAAAAAACATTTCTTGATTTTGGAAAAACTATGTATTTTCTTTCACTTCTTTATTACTTTCCCAATATAGTGTCCTATTAACTTAACTATATGTATAGACAGGTAAAAATGCTTGTTCTACATACAGTCAGTGCACAGAGATCTTGAACAGATCTTCGTCAACTTAGAATGAGATTATGTCCAATAATAGTCATTGTAAATCAAAAATATTATAAGTTGAAAATGCACTGCATACATTTACATTACTAAACATCACTGTTTAGCCTAGGCTACCTTCAAGTTGCTCTGAACACTTCTGTTAGCCCATAGTTGGGCAAAATCATCTGACATAAACCTTATTTTACAATCAAGTGCTGATTATTTTTATTAAGCACTTTCAATTCTATTGAAAATGAGAAATAGAAGGGTTGTATGGGCACTGAATGATTGCAAGTGTTCTTTACCTTGTGATGGCATGGCCAACCAGGAGCTGTGGCTGGCTGTTGCAACCCAGAATTAGGAGAAAATATTGTAAAGCATATCATCAATCCAGGCAAAAATAAAAATTCAAACTCCCAGGTATGATTTCAACCAAATGCTTATCTCTTTCACACCACCATCAAGTCAAATAATCTTAAGTCAAACCACTGTAAATCGGAGAGCATTTGTAGGTTTCACAAATAGACAACTATTATATATGTATGCTCTGGAGAAGGGCATAGCGACCCACTCCAGTATCCTTGCCTAGAGAATCCTATGGACAGAGGAGCCTGGAGGGCTATAGTCCATGGAGTCACAAAGAGTTGGACATGACTGAAGTGACTTAGCACATACACATATACGTGTACTAGGCATCCCAGGGAGCTCAGTGGTAAAGAATCTGCCTGTCAATACAGAAAATATGTGTTTGATGCCAGGGTCAGGAAGATCCCCTGGAGAAGGAAATGGCAACCCACTCTAGTATTCTTGCCTGGGAAACCCCATGGACAGAGGAGCCTGGTGGACTGCAGCCCATGGGGTCACAAAGAATCAGACATGACTTAATAACTAATCAACAACAACAAACGTAAGCATAGTACACTGATTTACTCTGGCAAATCATTATATTACCTAATGTAATAATGTGGCTTTTAACAGCCATGTCTATTTTGACTTCATTTGAAGCTGAAACTATTATTTTCAAATTTCTCAGAATTAAAGAAAGCAAACCTTTGTCTGTCTTCCATCTTATCAGCTACAGTCAAATATCCAGTGCACACAATTCTGGCCTGTTTTTCAACGCCATTGAAACCAGGATGATTGCCTGTAAAGAGTCTCTTTTTTGTTACAAAGGGCAGATGCCCAAGAGAGACAACCACCCTCACACGAGACATGTTTAGTCAGTTCAGTTCAGTCACTCAGTCGTGTTCGACTCTTTGAGACCCGAACTGCAGCACACCAGGCCTCCCTGTCCATCACCAACTCCCAGAGTTCACCCAAACCCATGTCCATTGAGTCAGTGATGCCATCCAACCATCTCATCCTCTGTCATCCCCTTCTCATCCTGCCCTCAATCCTTCCCAGCATCAGGGTCTTTTCAAATGAGTCAGTTCTTCGCATGAGGTGGCCAAAGTATTGGAGTTTCAGCTTCAACATCAGCCCTTCCAATGAACACCCAGGACTTATCTCCTTTAGGATGGACTGGTTGTATCTCCTTGCAGTCCAAGAGGCTCTCAAGAGTTTTCTCCAGCACCACAGTTCAAAAGCATCAATTCTTCGGCACTTAGCTTTCTTTATAGTCCAACTCTCACATCCATACATGACTCCTAGACATGTTAAGAATATGTAAAAGGAAAGGATAGGTTGGAAATGAGATGTAGAATAAAAATGCACAGACAAATGCAAAAACTGGAGAAGATAATTTGTTTATAGTTAAGGTCAAGGACAAAACACCTTTGACTGTGGCAAATGACTATGTGAGAAGACAATTATAAAGCAATGAACATCTCTAAAGGAATTCAATACTTTGGTATGAAATTAGTGTCTAGAAAATGAAGTTATGGCTTAAGAGCAACAAACTGCAAATAGTAAAAAAAAAATAGAATATGTTACATTAGAAAGATATTTCATGATATTTTAACACAACACTCTTGGAATCATTTTTAATGAGAAAAAATGGAAAAGCATGTAGCATTTTGTGAACTTTGGCTTAAATTCTCAGAAATATCTCTGACAGATGATGTCTTCCATGTTCTATATGGCAGATCCCTCAAATCTGTTAGACCTCAAACACTCAGAGGATGCCCTCACTGTAGCACTAAGTAGAACATGTCCTTGCTTTTTATACCTGGAGATCTCACTATCTGTACATGCTCCTGCCAGATAGACAACAGGATCAGAGTTACAAGTGACAATAGAAGCTTGGTACAGTGTTATAATAGATGTCTGAGATTAGGAGAAAGGCAGAAAAGGAGAAAGCAAAGGCTCTGGAAATCTGATGAAGGATTCTAGAAGGTAACACATTTTAATTAAGCTTTCTGCAAACCAGCGGCGAGAGAAAATTCAACCAGTATTTTTCTTTTTTTCCCAATCTATTTCTTCAAGGAACACACCTAGAAACTGTTTTGAGGGTGAGCTTTGATATATCTAAAGGACACAATTTGATTATGAACAGGCAGGAACTTGTGAAACATCAATTTTCATTATACCTGCCTTTGAAACACCTACAAAGAACCTTATAAAACTTTACAAAGCATCATCTATTCCAACCACCAGTCAGCTGATATTTCAACTGTTCTAAGTCACTAATGCTTAGGGAAGCTAAGAAAGATTTGGTTAAATCTATAAGGACAAATTCCTTTGCAATTTCTTCCACTAGGCATCTAGCCAACTTCTATCACCTGTACATATGCATGTATGAATGCACACACAGGCATGTACATGCATGCACACTTATAGAATGCACACATATACACACACCTAGACAATGCAGATAGTTCTGAGTTTATGTTCCAATTTCTTTATCTGTTCAGTTCAGTTTAGTTGTATCTGACTCTTTGTGACTCCATGACTACAGCACGCCAGGCCTCCCTGTCCATCAGCAACTGCCAGAGTTTACTCAAACTCACGTCCATTGAGTTGGTGATGTCCATCCAGCCATCTCATCCTCTGTCGGCCCTTTCTCCTTCTGCCTTCAATCTTTCCCAGCATCAGGGTCTTTTCAGATGAGTCAGTCCTCCGCATTAGGTGGCCAAAATATTGGAGTTTCAGATTCAACATCAGTCCTTCCAATGAATATTCAGTACTGATTTCCTTTAGGATGGACTGGTTGGATCTCCTTGCAGTCCAAGGGACTCTCAAGAGTCTTCTCCAACACCACAGTTCAAAAGCATCAATTCTTCGGTGCTCAGCTTTCTTTATAGTCAAACTCTGATATCCATACATGACTACTGGAAAAACCATAGCCCTGATGAGAAGGACCTTTGTTGGTAAAGTAATGTCTCTGCTTTGTAATATGCTATCTAGGTTGGTCATAACTTTTCTTTCAAGGAGCAAGTGTCTTTTAATTTCATGGCTGCAGTCACCACATGCAGTGATTTTGGAGCCCAAAAACATAAAGTCTGCCACTGTTTCCCCATCTATTTCCCACGAAGTGATGGGACTGGATGCCATGATCTTAGTTTTCTGAATGTTGAGCTTTAAGCCAAGTTTTTCACTCTCCTCTTTCACTTTCATCAAGAGGCTCTTTAGTTTTTCTTCACTTTCTGCTGTAAGGGTGGCATCATCTGTATATTTGAGGTTATTGATATTTCTCCCAACAATCTTGATTCCAGCTTGTGCTTCATGCAGCATAGCATTTCTCATGATGTACTCTGCATATAAATTAAGTAAGCAGGGGGACAATATACAACCTTGACATACTCCTTTTCTTATTTGGAACCAGTCTGCTGTTCCATGTCCAGTTCTAACTGTTGCTTCCTGACCTGCATACAGGTTTCTCAAGAGGCAGGTCAGGTGGTCTGGTATTTCCATCTCTTTCAGAATTTTCCACAATTTATGGTGATCCACATAGTCAAAGGCTTTGGCAAAGTCAATAAAGCAGAAACAGATGTTTTTTTGGAACTCTCTTGGTTTTTTGATGATCAGCAGATGTTGGCAATTTGATCTCTGGTTCCTCTGCCTTTTCTAAAATCAGGTTGAACATCTGGTATTTCACAGTTCATGTATTGTTGAAGCCTTCAGGGTGTTGATAATAATCTTTATCTGTAGGATGTTTATAATAATCATGGTTGCAGAATTATTGGAAATATATACTTGCAATGTGCTAAGTCGTTTCACTCATGTACGACTATTTGTGACCCTATAGACCATGCTCCACCAGGCTCCTCTGTCCATGGGATTCTCCAGGCAAAATTACTGGAGTGAGCTGCCATGCCCTCTTCCAGGGGATCTTTCT
The DNA here is from genome assembly GCA_007570785.1 of Antilocapra americana. Classification (NCBI taxonomy): domain Eukaryota; kingdom Metazoa; phylum Chordata; class Mammalia; order Artiodactyla; family Antilocapridae; genus Antilocapra; species Antilocapra americana. The sequence goes on along the minus strand of ML664161.1, from coordinate 40,323,393 downwards.
GACCCAGAGATCGAACTGGCATCCCTTACATCTCCTGCACTGGCAGGTGGGTTCATTACCACTAGCACCATGTAGGAATTCCAATGTATTCTTTAGCATGCCACAAATATAAGATGGACTGTTCGCTTCCAATTTGACTTGTAGGATAAGACTGATAGAGGCTCCCCCACTCCACTTTACCACTCCCATAAAAAGACTTTCTGGAGAAAGCAGGGCAAGATTCTAAGGACATCCAAAAATGGCTTGAGATAGCACAGCAGGGTCCTCAGCTTAGGGTTTTCTGATGGGAAGGGAGAGGGCCTGCAGTGAGAGTTGCCCTGCACAGGCTGGGGCTTGCTTGGTTTGAATCTCCTGCTCTTGTCAAAGGACAGAGCTCTCATACTTTCTTACCAATCTGCCCAAATGTGGGGCAGAAGCGTAAAGGCAAGTAGTTGGGCTTGAAAGCTGCCAGCCATCAACCTCAAAAATGCCGTCAGTTTCACTATTAAAGCAGAGAAAGAATTCAGCACAGTATACCTTGTAGATGCCCAATAAATGATAGCTTTTATTAACATCGTTCTTATAATTATCATGTCCATGTCTGCTTCCTGCTGCCTGTCTATCATGATGAGAAAGGAATTTCAGGGCATGGATCTAAAAGGAAATAAGTATAAATAGGACAGAATTTGAGAGATGATGTGACCCAAATATTACACCATGGTATGGCAGCTTAGAGTTACATTTAACATCATAGGTATGAAGTATAGTGGACTTGGGTTCACTCCATCTGAGCTGAAACCTCAGCTCTGTTCCTAAGGGGCTACATGATTCTCAACATTGGCTTAGATGCTCTCAAACTTATCAGCTCAGTACAAATAATACCACCAGTTCCACTGAGTTGTTATGAATAGGAACAGAAAGATAGTAGAGGTGTTAGCATGTAGCACACTACCCAGTACTTATTAGATACTCAGTGAATGACAGTTGAATATGATTCCTAATATTACTTACCTAGCCACTCAACTTCTCTCAGATTAATTTTCTGCATTTATGAAATAAGGATAAGAATGCTTATCTTACCTATCAGGAAAGAGTGCGATCATCAAGATCAAAAGGAGATTATGTATCTGATTGTACTTTCTAAATGGAAATTTATACATTGATGGGAGACATTATTACTAAATACACTCTCTATCACAAAAGCACGAGAGAGAAAATGCTGAAGTATGACTGTTAGAGTCCTGACAGCACTCATACACATATGGTACCCTCGTGGTCCCAAACTCAGGGAAGAATTCTTACATTAGGTTCACTTTTTAAAATATTTATTTATTTACTAAGGTTTTTTTATTTCAACCCGTAAATTCTTTTGTTATGTACATACATACTATGAAATGATTACCACAATCAAGTTAATTAACACATATATGAATTCTCTCCCTAATGAGCCTCCCTCCCACTCCCCCGTCCCACTCCTCTAGGTCATTGCAGAGCACCAAGCTGAGCTCCCTGTGTTATACAGCAGCTTCCCATTAGCTATCTATTTTATCCATGGTAGTGTATAATGTCAATATTATTTTCTCAGTTTGTGCATCCCACCCTCTCCTTCCTTCAGTGTGTCCACAAGTCTGTTCCCTATCTCTGCATATCTATTCCTGCCCTGTAAATGGCTTATCAATAACATCTTTCTAGATTCCATATATATGTGTTAATATACAATATTTGTTTTTCTGACTTCCCTTGTGGCTCAGCTAGTAAAGAATCCACCTGCAATATGGGAGACCTGGGTTCAATTCCTGGGTTAGGAAGATTCCCTGGAGGAGAGTATGGAAACCCACTCCAATATTCTTGCCTGGAGAATCCCATGGACTATATTGTCCATGGGGTCGCAAAGAGTCAGACACAACCGAGCAACTTTCACTTCACTTCACTTCACTTTCTGATTTACTCCATGCTGTATGAAAGTTCACTTTTCATTGTATACTGGCTAATCACATTATAGCTGAATGTTCTCCAAAGCCCTAGCATTTTCAAACAGGGCCAAGTAAGATACATTTGTTTAAGGATCCCACATATTCATTCCCTCTCAGCCAAGTATCTCCATCTGTTGGTTCTAGTTAATATTTGAGATAATGTGCTCCCAGGAACTATCCATATTGAAATTCTGACCTCAGGAAACAGACTCAGAAGATTCAAAAACTCAAGTTTTCATCAAAGGGGAATGACTGAAGAAGAATGAAAAAGGAAGAATTGTAATGAAAAGCAGGAAAGATCGAAAACAAAGATGTTAAGTGGACAAAAGTTAGAAAAGAGCTTTGGGAAAAAAACAAGAATGGTGAACAGGGCTTCTGCTGCTGCTGCTGCTGCTAAGTCACTTCAGTCGTGTCTGACTCTGTGCGACCCCATTGACAGCAGCCCACTAGGCTCCCCCGTCCCTGGGATTCTCCAGGCAAGAACACTGGAGTGGGTTGCCATTTCCTTCTCCAACGCATGAAAGTGAAAAGTGAAAGTGAAGTCACTCAGTCATGTCCAACTCTTAGTGGCCTCATGGACTGCAGCCTATCAGGCATCTCTGTCCATGGGAGTTTCCAGGCAAGAGTACTAGAGTGGGTTGCCATTGCCTTCTCCAGTGAACAGGGCTGAGAAACATCCACTGCACACTTTAGATTCATTCTAAGATGTTCGGGTTATTAGTCCAACCTCTGGGAGGAGCCAAAACACAGCCATTCCCTCTTTCCTTCTTTCCTGTCCCGTGTCTTCATGCCTCCTTAGCACTGAAACGTCATTTCAGAGATATCCATGCCAGCTATGGATTGCCTTCTAGAACTATCACTCGTACCTAATTATCACAAGACAATTGAAGCAGACAGAGGCAACCCATATACGCTCTACTATGGCCATGTTCTCTTCCTCAACAATCATGGTGGTCAGTGTCCTGGAGGGAAGTGAAGCACCATGGGAGCTTTCCCATCTTCACTGTTGCCCCAACAAAATGAGATAATTTCTTTTTTGTTGAGGACTTTCACATCTCTCCTCTTTCTCACTTGAGGGATGACTCAGGAAGTCATCTTACCCATGACTTTTCTCACTTCCTCACTTTCACTGGTCTATTCAGTTAGACATTCTGGCAGCCACATGCTTACTTGTCCAAAGAAAATATTAGTTGCTTAAATTAACTACTCAGAAAATATACTGTTTTATTAAATTGTAAGAGGAAGAGGTACTTGCTTATTCTCATTCAATCTTAGTATGTGGAAACCCAGTGGAAACTTTGTAGTAAAACTTCAGTCTTGACACAATGTCCTAGGCCTGAACTCACCAAGTCACGATTTTACTCAAGGATAAACCACATTCTGGCATTTTGCATTCACTCTTTTTCTTGTCCTATAAAAATTGGTTAATGTTGAAAATGTCATTAATTGCTTGGATATAGTCTGCCTTCCCAAATGAAGAAACTCCTTGGAGGCATAAACTCACCTTTTTCACACATGATGTGTTCTGAGTCTAGTAGGTACTCAAGAAATCGTGTCATCAGGCTGATAAAATGACTGGCTGACAGCACCACATTTGATGTTTTTTAAGAAGTTAAATAAGATTCATATTTCAACAAGGGCTTGTTCCTCTGTAAATGATTGATTTAGAAACACAATTGACAACAGTAGAGCTCACCTGCCAAAACAACTTCAAATTAAATAGTAACTTTTGTTACAATATTTGGGAACTACATCTGTAAAATACAACTGACACTGGCATAGAGCATAAATGGTTTTAACATGGCAAGAAAAGGCATATTGACTGACAGGAGTGTGCTCTGTTGCCTTGACAAACAAGTAAGAACCCTGCCAGATTGCCATCTTTGTGCTGAAGGCAAAATAACCGTGGCGCCTAGAAATGATAAACTGTGGATGGCTGGGGTGGGAAGCAACTCATTTAATGTCTCTCTTTTTCACTCTGCAGGTTCCAACCATGAAATCTCCATTCCTGCTAGGAGAGAAGAGTTTCCATTCTTAACTTTTGGTGGTAAGAGTCTCATTTCTCTATTCCCGAGTCATCTTACCCATGACTTTTCTCCATAATCTATATTGGGTTCAGTTTGTTGCTAATATTCATAGAAGAGGCTTCTGTGACTCCCAAAGGTGGGTAAAGTACCAATTTTTAGCTCTTTATTTTCATATACCCTTCTCAATCTGGCTCCTCTATCTGTCTATCATCTTGTTGTCATTTGAGGTATCAATGCGTTACTGAGCTTTTACACCGAGTCAGGTCCTATCCTAAAGACCTTACCCTGGGGGGTTGTTCTGAAGATAAAATGAAAAGGGTTTTAAATGTATAAAGCACAATATAAATTGTCTTCAAGGTATCAGTCCTGGAAAAGTAGACTCATTTTTAATTCTCTTGTTTAACTTGTCAAATCAAACAGCTATGAATAATCATTATTTTTAATAGCATTTTTCCCCTTAAATTGACCATTATATAAAGGACAAAGGAATAAATCTTATATGAAAGTTAATCATAAAAATTCAAGTGACCACAGTTTCTATTTGTTTTCTTTTATCTGACTTTTATCCTATACTTTCTTTCCCCTTTCCCTTCCTCCAAACATAACCACCCCCCCACCCTACACACACACACTTACTGTCTCCTAATTGGTTATTTATAAAAGTTCATCACTGTCATATTAAAATCCAATATGTCACAAGTCAAAACTATACTTTCTTGAAAAAAAATCTCAAACTCTTCCTATTTTACTCTCACCACTGACTCTCACGATGCATGTCAAGCTGGTACTAAGGTTTACTTCAACCCTGGAACCAGGGTATATTTTCAAAGCAGATCCCTTCTGGGACCACACTTGGGATCAATACAGAACAGACTTCTGTCCAGAATTCTGTCTCCTCATCTATTCACAGGCTCTGCTCTATTCCTGAACTCATTCTTGTACTTTAGAGATCTTGAGGGAATAATTTTTATTTTAACACCATAGTTTAATCTACCTCTACAGTGATTACTTCTCAACACATCCACTGCATACCTTTGCCCATTTTTCTGAATGCCATCCCTGTAGAATGAACAAGATATTTTCATTGTACATTATTCAGAATATATCTTCTAGGAAGCCTTTTTATTCCTTATGTAGGCAATTCTAAACAGCTCTTTATATTCAAAGTTCTGCTTCAAATCTTTAACTTGAAATTCATCTTTTTTTCCTATTTTATCTTTATCCTTATATATCTCTATTGTCTCTTATGTGTTTATTCTTTTATCTACCACAAACAGAAGTAGTTTCTTTAAAAAGCATTTTAGTTTCCCATCTCAAATGGATAATCAATATATATTCTTATTTATTATAGCATTGCAGAAACACAGAACTGAAATAGATATCAAGATACTCAGGTAGGCATTGATAATAATGGCTGAAAGAATTAAATGGGGGCATACTAGTAATGTTCAAGCTGGTTGCCACATTTTTCACAACACTCGGTAGGTTGTTGGCATTTCTGAGGGTGGAGAACACACAAGTCTAGGGGTAATAGCTCTTTCCTAATCCTTTAAGAATCTCTGTTACAGAGGAAACAAAGTAGCCCGATTCTGGAGATCTCAATATTTAGAGGGAGGGAAAGCATAATTTTGCAACACAAAATACTGAGTACTGAGCTGAAAATAAATTCCTTCTTATTTTAAGAAGGTTTTAAGATGGTCACACAAATATCTCTCTTAGCCTGTTTGCTATTGCCGTCACTTTTATGTCAATGAGTCTTAACTGATTCTGTTTCTTAGAAGACACAAAAGACAACACATCTGAATATTCTGTGTAGCAATTCTTTATTTCAGTTGGATTAAGCATCTTCTCAGATATGCAGATGACACCACCCTTATGTACTAAAGAGCCTCTGGATGAAACAGAAAGAGGAAAGTAAAAAGGCTGGCTTAAAACTCAGCATTCAAAAAACTAAGATCATGGCATCTGGTCCCATCACTTCATGGCATATAGATAAAGAAACAATGGAAACAGTGAAAGACTTTGTTTTCTTGGGCTCCAAAATCACTGTGGATGGTAACTGCAGCCATGAAATTAAAAGACACTTGCTCCTTGGAAGAAAAGCAACGAAAAACTAGACAGCTTATTAAAAAGCAGAGATATTACTTGGCTGACAAAGGTCTACATAGTCAAAACTATGGGTTTTCCAGCATGTGAGATGTGAGAGTTGGACATAAAGAAGGCCATGCACCAAAGAATTGATGCTTTTGAATTGTGGTGTTGGAGAATACTCTTGAGAGCCCCTTGGACTGCAAGGAGATAAAAGCAGTCAATCCTAAAGGAAATCATACTTGAATATTCATTAGAACGACTGATGCTGAAGGTGAAACTCCAATGTTTTGGCCACCTGATGGGAAAAGCTGACTCACTGGAAAATACCCTAATTCTGAGAAAGATAGAATGCAGGAAGACAAGGGGATGACAGAGGATGAGATGGTTGGATGGCATCACTGACTCAATGGACATGAGTTTGAGCAAGCTCCAGAAGAAGGGGAAGGACAGGGAAGCCTGATGTGCTGCAGTCCATGGGTCACAAAGAGTTGAACATGACTGAGTGACTGAACAAAAACAAAGGCATCTTCTAGTTTTCTTTTTCTTGGAAAAACATTCCAAATTTTTACCACTTCTCATAGTCTCTCTTCTCTATTCCTTTTTTTTTTAAAATCATGCTCTTTAGCAGCTATCTATATTGTAAATACTCTTTTGTATTAAAAAAAACAGAGATGAATTTTGGATACAATCTTTCTTTTATAGCTTCATACAAACTCTTTATAATCCATTGCATAATTTTATGGGTATAAATAAGGAAAAACATGCCTAAAGGTGAAGTTGCTATTGTTTTTCAGTTCAGCCAGTCTCCAACTTCTCTCTGAAAGTGTCCAGCAGTAAGCCGATCCCTATCAGCACTGAATGGGTCATGTAATCACACTCTACTACATGGTCTTAAGTAAGGTTTGTTCTGCCAAAAGTATAAATATCACTCCCTATATCCTAAAAAACAAATCTCAAAGCAATAAAAAAGAGAAAAAAAAAGTTTCTTTTCTTTCTGAGTGCAAGGTGCTTTTTGCCAGTAGGGAATGAAAATTTCATAACAACTGCAGCAAAATTAAGCAGTGAGCAGAAAAAGTTGTCAAAATACTATAAGATATTCAGCTGAGAGCTACAAAGTATAATTGGTTTGATGAAGACGAGAGAAGAGGAGTACTATCAAATTTCCCATGTTTGATATTTATTGTAGTAAAGCAGTTTATGGGTCCAGAATCTGGGTTAAAAAGAAAACTCAAAACCAGGACTTGAGGCTTATTTCTGGAACTCTGGCCATTATCATCCAGAACCTTCATGTCATCAAGCCATTGAATCCAGCAATGACCTTCAGATATGACTGGATGTGTTTAAAAATAAGTGCAGAGCTGAAATATACATGAAGCCACACATTCTGATAGCCGTTCATTCTAAACATCAGTTCACTTCAATCCAGTTGCTCAGGCATGTCTGACTCTTTGCAGCCCCATGGTCTGCAGCAAGCCAGGGTTCCCTGTCCATCACCAGCTTCTGGAAGTTGCACAGACTCATGTCCATTGCGTCACTGATGTCATCCAACCATCTCATCCTCTGTCGTCCCCTTCTCCTCCTGCCTTCAATCTTTCCAAGAAACAGGGTCTTTTCCAATGAGTCAGTTCTTTGCATCAGGTGGCCAAAGTATTGGAGTTTCAGCTTCAACATCAGTCCTTCCAATGAATATTCAGGACTGATTTCCTTTAGGATAGACTGGTTGGATCTCCTTGCAGTTCAAGGGACTCTCAAGAGTCTTCTTCACCACCATAGTTCAAAAACATCCATTCTTTTGTGCTCAGCTTTCTTTATAGCCCAACTCTCACATCCATATGTGACTACTGGAAAAATCAAAGATTTGACTAGAAGGACCTTTTTTGGCAAAGTAATGTCTCTGCTTTTTAATATGCCATCTAGGTCGGTCCTAGCTTCTCATACAAGGACCAAGTGTCTTTTAATTTCGTGGTTGAAGTCACCATCTGCAGCAATTTTGAAGCTGAAGAAAATAAAGTCTCTCACTATTTCCATTATTTCCCCATCTACTTGCCATGAAGGGATAAGACTGGATGCCATGATCTTTGTTTTCTAAATGTTGAGTTTTAAGCCAACTTTCTCAATCTCCTCTTTCACTTTCATCAAGCAGCTCTTTAGTTCTTCTTCACTTTCTGCCATAAGGGTGGTGTCATCTGCATATCTGAGGTTATTCATATTTCTCCCAGCAATCTTGATTCTGGCTTGTGTTTCATCCAGCCTGGCATTTCACATGATGTTCTCTGCATACAAGTTAAATAAGCAGGGTGACAGTATATAGCCTTGACATACTCCTTTCCCGATTTGGAACCAGTCTGTTGTTCCATGTCCAGTTCTAACTGCTGCTTCTTGAATTGCATATAGGGTTTTCAGGAAGCACATAAGGTGGCCTGGTATTCCCATCTCTTGAAGAATTTTCCACACTTTGCTTCAATCCACACAGTCAAAGGCTTTGGTATAGTCAATAAAGCAGAAGTAGATGTGTTTCTGGAACTCTTTTGCTTTTTCAATGATCCAACAGATATTGGCAGTTTGATCTCTGGATCCTCTGCCTTTTCCAGCTTCAACGTCTGGAAGTTTATGGTTCACGTACTGTTGTAACCTGACCTAGAGAATTTTGAGCATTACTTTGCTAGTGTGTGAGATGAGTGCAATTGTGTGGAAGTTTGAATGTTTTTTGGCATTGCTCTTCTTTTGGATTGGAATGAAAACTGACCTTTTCTAGTCCTGTGGCCACAAGTTTTCCAAATTTGTTGGCATATTGAGTACAGCACTTTCACAGCATCATCTTTTAGGATTTGAAAGAGCTCAACTGGAATTCCATCACCTCCACTAGCTTTGTTTGCAGCAATGCTTCCTAAGGCCCACTTGACTTCACATCCAGGATGTCTGGCTCTTGGTGGGTAATCACACCATCATGGTTATCTGGGTCATGAAGATCTTTTCTGCTTAGTTCTTCTGTGTATTCTTTCCACCTCTTCTTAATATCTTCTGCTTCTATTAGGTCCATACCATTTCTGTCATTTATTGAGCCCATCTTTGCATGATATGTTCCCTTGGAATCTCTAACTTTCCTGAAGAGATCTCTAGTCTTTCCCATTCTATTGTTTCTCTCTATGTCTTTGCACTGATCTCTGAGGAAGGCTTTCTCATCTCTCCTTGTTATTCTTTGGAACTCTGCATTCAAATGGGTATATCTTTCCTTTTCTCTTTTGCCTTTAGCTTCTCTTCTTTTCACAGCTATTTCTAAGGCCTCCTCAGACAAACATTTTGCCTTTTTGCATTTCTTTTTCTTGGGGATGCTCTTGATCACTGCCTCATGTACATTGTCATGAACTTCCGTGAATAGTTCATAGTTCTTCAGGTATTCTGTCTATCAGATCTAATCCCTTGAATCTATTTCTCACTTCCACTGTATAATCATAAGGGATACGTTTTAGGTCATACTTGAATGGTCTAGTGGTTTTCCCCACTTTCTCCAATTCGAGTCTGAATTTGGCAATAAGGAGTTCATGATCTGAGCCACAGTCAGCTCCTGGTCTTGTTTTTGTTGACAGTATAGAACTTCTCTATCTTTGGCTGCAAAGAATATAATCAATTTGATTTTGGTATAGACCATGTGATGACGTCCATGTGCAGAGTCTTCTCTTGTGTTATTGGAAGAGGGTGTTTGCTATGAGCAGTGCATTCTCTTGGCAGAACTCTGTTAGCCTGTGCCCTGTTTCACTTTGTATTCCAAAGCCAAATTTGCCTATTATTCCAGGTATCTCTTGATTTTTACATTCCAATCCCCTATAATGAAAAGGACATCTTTTTGGGGTGTTAGCTCTAGGAGGTCTTGTAGGTCTTCATAGAACTGTTCAACTTAAGCTTCTTCAGCATTATTGGTCAGGGCATAGACTTGTATTACTGTGATAGTGAATGGTTTGCCTTGGAAACCAACAGAGATCATTCTGTCATTTTGGGGATTGCATCCAAGTACTGTATTTCAGGCTCTTTTTGACTATTATGGCTACTCCATTTCTTCTAAGGGGTTCTTGCCCACAGTAGTAGATATAATGGTCATCTGAGTTAAATTCACCCATTCCAGTCCATTTTATTTCACTGATTCCTAAAATGTCAATGTTCACTCTTGCCATTTCCTGTTTGACAACTTCAAATTTGCCTTGATTCATAGACCTAACATTCCAGGTTCCTATGCAATATTGCTCTTTACAGTATCAGACTTTACTTTCATCACCAGTCACATCTTCAGCTGGGCATTGTTTTTGCTTTGGCTCTGTCTCTGCATTCTTTCTGTTGTTATTTCTCCACTTGTCTCCAGTAGCATAGTGCGTACCTGCTGACCTGGGAAATGTATCTTTCAGTGTCATATCTTTTTGCCTTTTCATACTGTTCATGAAGTTCTCAAGGCAAGAGTGGAGGCCATGTCAGTAGGTTAGCTGCAGCTCTCCTATAGATTCTACTTGTGGACATCAACACTGAGAAACTCCAGTTCCCCTCAAGGAAGCTGGCCCTGACAGCCCCAGCCTTCCATCTCCTGTAGTAGCACGCTTTAGTTCCATGTTACTTTGTGATGGGCAGACTGGACTCTATTTTGGCTCTACTGGTTCTCACATCACTAGGGGCTAGAACTACCTTTCCTGCATGCTATTATCTTCCAGAGCACCAAGCATTGGACAGTGCTTGCTGAGTACTTGTTGGATACAGAGTATGAGAGATGTTGGGGCTCCAGGACAGTTGGGGCAGGCAGGGCCCAGAAGGGGACTGCCTCCCCTCAACCTTGGGGGACTGGGTGGGCCACAGACGGCAGCCATCCAATAGCTGGAGGAGCAAGGTCCATGCTTGTTCCTTCAACATCCCAAGCTGGGGGCTTCCCTGGTGGTCCAGTGGATAAAACTCTATACTCCCAATGGAGGGAGCCTGAGTTCCCATATGTATGAATTCCCTGTTTATGTATTAAACCAGGAAAGTGCTCAAGCATGTTTTCATGGATTGTAATTGGTACATATAAAGTTATACTATGACTGTCCATATATCTGTCTTCCCACAAAGATGCATCCTCCTTAAGGACCAAGAAAAAGTCCTTTCATTTTGTTTCCTTAGTCCCAACAAACACAGTGTGACTGACTGAGTATTAAATGAATGGCTTTACAAGAAAGAGTGTGGCTTATACCTACATGTGCCGTTCTAACTTTGAGTGAAGTCTTTCATCTCTTTGTGCTCCATCACATGTCCTATTTCGTGATACACTTAAATGGATTAAGAGGCATGCATGTTTGTGGTGCTTAAGGATTCAACTTTGACACCACATTGCCTTTAGAAGTTTATGATCAGATAAGTAAAACTAATCTTCAAAACAGATATGATCTGAATAGAAATGTACTTCATGTCTATATGTATTTCCCTTTGTGTCTACTCTAAGCTTTTCCACCTATGCTGTAACATTCTTAAATGGGTTTATTTTACATGAGTAACTTTGATCTATTCATTCATCAGCTTTTCTGACTTGGAGATAATAAAAAGAAACTAATTGACAGAGATATTTATATACCAACTTTCACCTTAGAAATGATAGTTTCCAAATACTCACAAGTGAAGATACCATAAACTTTAGTGACTTAATTAAGCAAGTGGTAAAAAGCCATACATCTGGGAGGGTGTTAGTTATACAAGCGGGGGGATTATATGATTTTCAGCAAAGTGGTCTGAAAAGATTTAGGCTTACAACTAGATTCAAAATTCAATTCCTCCTTTGAATGGTATTTTCCTGTAGCTTACTCTTTATGTTATTTTTCTCATACAAAATGGTGACATTATTATATATTTTGAAGAAATGTTGGGATATTTTGTAAATCATCCAACATCATGCTGGCTTGTTTTCTCCCCACCTCAACTGATATATGAGAGAGACTGATAGAACTCTGTGGCGTCAACAACCATTATAATAATAGACGCTGCCATACAGGGCTGAGCCATAAAAACCATAAACTGGGCTCTTTTCTCTGATGTGTCTTTAATTCTATAGAGTACTATTTAAGTTTATCATCTCTGAGCAAGCAATTATAACAACTGATTTTAAATAACCAAAGAAATAAATATTTCCATAGAAATTTAGTGAAATGTTACTTAGCAAGTGTCATTCATATGTGTGTGTGTTTCTTAATTTTCTTCTTTTTTTTAATCTTTGAAAAGAGTAACATATTTGCTTGCAAAGCAAGAAATGCTATGACTGACCAACAAGATCTGGTTGCCTTTTGCATGTTATTTGTTGTTACGGCAAAGGACGTTCTAAGAGTGACAAGAAGAGATAACATGGGAACATGAATAAGAAATAAAGCCAGTTGTTATGGCAACCAGTTCTCCCAGAATAAGGGGTTGAATGAGCTCTCTCCTCAGTACCTTCTTCCTATTTCCCAATTTTGAACTAAAGAAGACATATCCTTAGGCAGACACAAGGGTTATTAAAAACCCCCTTCGGCATACATATTTTTTGATCTCAGAAATTCTCATATTTTGAGTAATACTTAGATTGTGGATGTATTGTTTTGTGATCTAAGCATTTTTTTATTGCATTCTTTGCAGTGGAGATGAAGGCTGGTACTGATCAGATTCTAGAAGAATATGCCCTGGACTTCTGTCACTGAACTTTGGTGAGATGGAGCTAACAGTTAGTGATTAGTGCAGTGTGACAACAAATAACAGAATACCACTAGGCAGCTTATGGATCACAAGGGATCAAGGCAAAGTTATGGCAGAATAATTGGATAAAGTATCTCTGAACCCAGGTTATAAGATTGAAGAAGCATGGTTATACTTTCTAGGTTCCTACAGTATCTGAGCTGTCTACAAGGCAGCATAAAGAACTGGAGTCAAAGGGTTAATGCTTCACAGTTTCTTGGGCACTACAGATAGGAATGTGGAAACAGCCCATGATAGCAGCGACCCCAGTAGTGTCAGGGGAATTCTACTGAATTTTATATAGAGACATTGGGCCCTGGATTTAAAGAACCTTGCTGAACTCCGAACGGGTCCTCTCCCCCATCCATACGCCATGGCAGCAGCAACTGCTCTGTATTAGTAGGAAAGTAGGGTCCCAAACTCAGATAGGTTAGAAATCGAACTTTTCGTTGCTTATCAGGGGTTCTTACAAACTTTCGGCCACTAGAGAGATACAGGCGCTAGGAAGCAGGCTTGACTTCTCAATGAGCAAACTGAGCTTCAACAACCTAAAATGTAAGCAGTCTCAAAGAGGTTCCTCTTCTGCTGCTATAACAGTTACTAGCCCATATCTTAGAAGAGAGCATGCTGCCCCAAGAAAGCCATGTTCACCATATCTGGGGATGGCTTCAGATGATGTCAGTTCACAATGCTGGGATTTCTCCCCCTATCCAGAGCATGCCTCATTCCAGGGTTCCTCATCCCCCTACCAGGGCTATCATGGTCCTCTGCTAGTACTCAGTTCTGCTCCGTCACCCTGCACATGATAGAGAAAGGGTGGGGGGTGGTGCTATTACATTTTGCTATATGTTTCAGAAATAACCAATTTTCTCTCTACAGAATCATGACTAGGTTATCTGCCTAACAAAGCTCCCACTCTCCTCTGAGTCCAGGTATCAAATCTTTCTGTGATTTATTTCAACAAGTACTTCTTGAAGCACCTTTATATAATGGTATGAATCAAATGAACAATCAATAAATATTGGATGATGATGGATAAAGTTTAAGCCACAGAGTAAAGACTGTGCTGCTGAGCTGAAGGAAGTCAGTTTTTCTCTGGCACAATAAATAATAATTTCATTTTATGTACAGACTTCAGATGGTCAGATCATTCAACAGTAGAGCATAATTGAAACAAAATTCCCTCAGCAACCACTGACCACTGGTGAACTTTTAAACATATGATGCAGTTCAGTGTGACTACAATAAGCAGGTAATGAAATGCTGGCCTCTGACCTTCCATGACTATTCATTTTAGCTCCTTTTTTGCTCCAGGAGACATACCTTTGGATATGTGTGAAGGCAGCTATTCTCTGGGATTTTCTGGCAGTCATTTGCAATCAGTGGTCCTGTCAGACCCAGTGCTTCAGTTTCATAACTATAATTGGATTGTCTGACTTCCTATTCAATTGGTACATGATTCTTATTTCTCTTTTTTAAAAAATCAATAAATAGTTTGTGATGCCTTTAATAGAGAGAATCAGGTTTTACCATTTTATGGAGTTGACATTTTCAACATTTATCCCCCCAAAAGACCATCAAGTCTGTCAGAACCAATGCACAGGTTTTAAATTAATTGGATTGTCTGATCCCAGGGATGTACAATAATATGAATACATTTCATGGTGGAAATCAAAGGGCTATATCACAACTTCTTTGAACTATAATGCCCTGAACACTACACTTAAGAATAGAAACATTTTTTTTCTTTTTCTTTTCCTCCATTTGCAAATCCTTTGACTTATAATGAAGTTACAGAATTCATGAATTACTCTATGGTTAAGCCTGAGGCTGATATTAAAATTACTAAAGCACTATGGGTATGAAGATGTTTATATATTTATATGTATATGTAAAGTACACATGTTTACACATATATATCAACTTAAAACACACATTCACACATGCATATGTGACACAAAGACCTGGATGCTTCCATTTTTAAGAGTAAATCACATGTGGGGCATTTCCACAAATACTATGTAACTATATGGAACTCTGCTGAGAGATGAAGATGCAAAAATGAGTAAAACAGAGTAACTGCCACCAGAAGTCCTGAAGGAGGATAGATGGTTTATGCAAAATAATCAGTAAATCCACATCTCTTAGCTTATGGTTAATAGCTTGGTTCATTTTAGAATCAGGTTTGCACCACTGATTCTGTACTGACTTGAATAAAAATACATTTCAAAATAATACAGGGTTTTGACTTGGGGCTACTTGTTTAAAATCAGATTCATTACACATGTCATTGCTATCTGTGAATATTCATTCTGCAGGAGATAGTTTTTCCACTGGATAGAGATCATTATCAAATGTTTCCATCTTCCTCTGAAGCATTCACTGTTAACTGCTGTTGGAAGCAGGATTCTAGACTGAGTGGGCCATTGGTTTGTTCTGGTAGGACAGTTCCTGAGTTTCAATGGGCATACACTGTTTGGAAGAAAAGAAAAAAACTATCGGAGATAAACTTTAACATTTTGAGTAGCACTTAACTGATTAATCTAGTGTGTAAAATTTACCATTTCATTTTTAAAAATTAAAATTCAATGCTAAACATGAAACCTTGAAGTTCAGGAGTACAAAAAGAAAAAAAAAAGTCCAGGTCATGATAAAAAAACAAACAAACAAACAAACAAAAAAACCCTTATCTAGCTCCACTTGGAAGCCAGATTTGCACATTTTCAAGTGGCTTACTTATTGGGGTAGGAGTTGATTTAGAATAAGGCTCTGTAAAGGGTAGCAGGCACTTTCAGGATTTCAACTTCACTATACCTCATTCATCTGTGTGGGGACTATGATTTGCCTGAGTCAGTTTAAAATCAATTATGGAGAAAATATTTTTAACAGAGGCCTGAATTATCTGGACTTGATATTTATTTTAGAAAAATTCAATAGATATACTATTGAACTATACTAGTCCATACTATTGTATTATACCCATCTCCTACAGTTGAAAGAATGACAGATATTTTGTGCTATTTGATTCAACCATATGATATAATTATATTCTTAGGACAAAAATTGTCAAAGCCATGTCTCCCATATGGTGAAGGAGCTAGTGTGGGGCTAGAATGCTGGCAAGGATCTTTATATTTTACAAGATATTGCATGTAGTTCTGTGAAGAAAAAATTCCATGTGCAATAAATGTAAAGTTACAATACATTGTGAAGGAAACCCTCTTCATGATCCACTATGACCAGTTTTACAGTAAAAGCTGTGGAAGACTCTGCAACAAATTAAATAATTTATTTAAATGAATTCCTTAAAGAATGTTGTGCTGGACCATACAGTACCTTTTCTGATCAAATGCCTATCTGCATTTCAGAGGATAGCAATGTTTCATGATTCCATGTAATACAGTCTGGGAAACTCTGCCCCAGGCCCAAAATTTCTTGAGGACCCAGCACTTTCTTGCCCTTGAATCTCCAAGGGTTAATACAGTGCCTGGGACCACACACAGGGTTAATTTTCCCAACCTAAAAAATGAAAGCTTTAGAAACACAGTTTGTAATATAGTTCTCATATGATGCATGCTGTTTTAAAGGAAATTATATCTCCCCTTCAGCAAACTGGTATTTCATAAAATAAGCTACGCACTCTGAGTTTGAATAAATTCAGATATTTTTCTTAGAATGCATTTCACAGCTGGGGGATAGCATTCTGAACAATGTAACGTCCTCCATCCTTAAAAGGTGTATGTCTGTCTTCTCATGTTAAACTTCCTTTTTGTTTTATGTGTGTCTATAATAATGGTCTATGATTTTTAGAATGGGTATATTATACAGGTGTCTTTTATTTTTCTTTCCCTTAAATTATTTTTAAGCACCCAATGTGGAAGCTTACAGCCTGTGGCACTTCCATGAATATTATCTGAAAATATCAAGAAATCTAAATCTATCACCAACAGTGATTACTTTCTTTATCCTGGTGGTGATAGTGACATTATTTAGACGCAGTTGTAGAGCAAACAACAAACAGAGATACCTTCCTACAGACTCTAGTTTCTAGGCTACATTAATAACAGTGGTACGAAATCACTGCCACAGAAGGATTTTCAGTCTGTATTCTGTTTGGCAGATACGTGTGAGCGGGGCTGCAACTTCTTTTTCCCTGTTTGGTCTTGGGAGTTGGGGTTGTCAGTCATGCCACAGGCTAATTCTTCCTCCCACTGTTTCTTCTACCACTTTTCTCCCTTTCCTCTGTCTTCCACCTCTCCCTCTGGATCAGTTTCCTCCTCAGAGTACGGGTATACTCAAGAATCTCCTATCTCCTTTCACTGCTTTCTCCTGTTTTCTCTCTCCTGTATCTCTCATGGATAAGCTACTTGAACTTCTTTACTTCCTCATCTCCCATTTGCTACTGAACCCAGGATGTATGTGCATGCTAAGTCCTTCAGTTGTGTTCAACTCTTTGTGAACCCATGGACTGTAGCCAGCCAGACTCCTGTGTCCAAGGGATTTTCCAGGCAAGAATACTGGAGTGGGTTGCCATGCCCTTCTCCAGGGTATCTTTCCCACCCAAAGATCAAACCCATGTCTCTTTATGTCTGCTGCATTGGCAGGCAGGTTCTTTACCACTAGTGCCACCTGGGAAGCCAGAACAACACTTACTAATCTCTCAGGAGAAGAGATTAAGAAGTCTTCCTTTTCTTTTCCTGCCTCTCACTTTAGGTTTGGAAGTGAACCCCACACAGGGCTCTGATTGTGCTTTAAACCCTACCCTCTACTGAGGAAATTACCACCCAATTCTGCAATGCTTTTCATGTCTGCTTGTCTTTGTAAAAGGCAGAACCTATGTCTTAATTATCTTTGTATCCCCAACATCCAGCATAGTGCCTGGAGACAACTATAGGGACTTAATCATACCTATTATTAGCATGCAACTTTTTGGATCAGATTTCTAAAGCTAGCATGGAAGAGGAGAAACGAGAAAGCGCCCGATTTGCAAGCGTGCTTTGTGTTTTGTGCTGAAAGCCTCTGATAAATTCAGCCGTGTGATTCAATTAACTTTCTAGTACTCAGGAGAGAGAACTATGGGTTCTGCCAACTTGCCATCGACTAATCTTAATTGTCTTTTGACCTATGCTAGTTGCATTGAGGGAAGGGGGATTATTGGTAATGTCACAGTTTAAAGTATTAACATTATACAGCATATAGATTATATAAAGGAGATTTGACCCCTTTTAGGAAAAGGTAAGGGAAGTTAATAAAGTATAGGCACTAATTAAACCAGTACCTCAGAATATTTTAACATAGAATTTTCCTCTAAGTCTTTGGGCCAACCTGAATGATATAGTTAATGCTGCTTACTACAGAATCCTGCTTTATAATATATAAACAACATTTTTTTATCCTTCTACAGCTTGAGCAATATTAATGAGCTAATGCACACATGCTAAGTAATTCTCAATTAAAAGTTTAACAAGTATGCATCCCAAGGTCTTCCAGTGATAACTACCTTCCTACCAAATAACACAATCACACATTAACTGTAGGTCACTAATTCTTACCCTTGTTCCTAAGCTTTGACTGCTCTGAGATGCCATTTGTAAAGAGTTCTCCTTTTTGATCCTTGAGTCACCCTAAGAAACACAAGTCACTCAGGGAAGCCACTCTTTCAGAAGCCATTGCCTCACACCCATGATCACTCCTCCTCCCAACAAGTCATAGAGCATCCCTTCTACAAAAGAGGTCACAGAGGGGAGGGTCACGGGTTGGGGGGGGGTCACTCCAAGATCTATATGTGAGTTGGGGAAAGTGCTGCTTTCTTCAAAGAATGATGGAATACAGCTTCCTCATCCAGGAAGCATAGGCAGCAGTGTTCCTGGTGTCCTCAACCGGAACCAAGGAGGCATTGACCCAGAGACACTGTGAGATAAAGTATGGCTCAGTTTTCCAGGTTATTGCTATAGCTCTACTACAGTATCTATTCATCCGACCTCTTTAAGCTAGCAAGGAAATTGAATCCAAATGCCTTTGAAAGTGAAAGTAAAAGTGTTAGTTGCTCCGTCATGTCTGATTCTTTGTGACCCCATAGACTGTATGGCTCCTCAATCTGTGTGGTTCTCCAGGCAAGGATACTGGAGTGGGTTGCCGTTCCCTTCTCCTGGGGATCTTCCTAACCCAAGGATTAACCTGGGTCTCCTGCATTGCAGGCAGACTTATTACTGTCTAAGCCACCAGGGAGCTCAGATAGAACTTCATAAGCAATATTGAACCCAATTTTCTGACCCATAGGTCTATGGTTCTGTTTGTCATAAATTATAAAGAAGAACCACCTGAAAGTTTATACCAACAGGGATCTCACCTGCCCACCTCACCTCCCCCCATTAAATTAGTATCCCAAGATGCTACTAAATGAGAACTGGGCTAATGATGGGAAATGCTCAATAGAGATGACTGACCTTCTCAACATGAAAAGGATTTTTTCAGATTGAAATAATGAGCCACAATCTTGAAACTAAATCCTCAGCCCTCTCAGATTTCCCTTAAGTCATTAGAATGAAAGTCAAGTCTCCAAAGTTTAAGGGTATAACAGCCTTCAGAGAAGTACAGGGTCAAAGTATCACTTGAGTAATTTACACAAACCACATATTTTATCTCAAAGGGAGGCTTTTTCAGATACCCATGCTAGTTGGACCTAAATTCTCTGGATAATTCTGCCAGTTCTCCTCCCTGTTATGTGTAGATCAAAGCATAATGACTTGGCCTGGGACAATTGAAAAATTAATAACCGAAGCAAGGGTTTAAGAAATCCATAGTAATGACACAAATGAGACCCATCAAATTAGAAAACCAAAATGAAAACACACTAAACACTTTGAAATTTAATTAGAAAAGGTTCCAAGTTCAGACCTCACTGAGGCCATTTCAACACCAGCACTCTAGATTGGAATCTGAGGAAGAGAGTCATTATGGTGAACGTGACCTTGGGGAGGAGGAAAGATCTGCTTACTGCCTCCTTTACTCTGCCTGCCTTTTAGGACTTGCCCCTTAACATCTTAAAAAAGGCAGGACTACAAAAAGAAACAGGCGGGCCTCTCTTCAATTTATCCTCTACAAGAGACAATTTCAGTCTTTTTTTTTTCTCCCAATAATAACAGTATCACAATTGATTTGAGACCATTCACCATAAACCACTTGAAAATATTTTCCAAATTAATATATAAACTATGAACCATAAATTGGCTGCTGATCCCTGTGAACCATTTCCATTGACTTTCAAGTCCAATATTGTATATCAGGTAAGACTCACTTTTCTCCTTTGCAAAAGAAAAGGGGTTTTCAGGTTATATATGTTTAGAATGAATCATCTTTCTTTTCTATAGCCTCTTTCATACAAATTGTATATCCTCTGAACACTTTATAGACTTCTATAATATGGGAGAGTGTAAAGAATAAATTACAAGGAACAAGGGAGAAGACAAGCTTCTATTCCTCTGTGAAGTTTATGTGGTACCTATCTCTGAAGGCTCTATATGCTTTGCATTATTATTTTACATCTTCAAATTTAGCCCATTATCATTTAGTTCTCAAGTTATTGCTGTGTGATGTCCAACACTGCCATTAATCACATTTTTATCAGTGAGGAAGCTGAGACAAACTGAGGTTTCTACAAGGTCACATAGTACATACAATGGTTAAAGGTCACTCAAACATAGGTTGCATTCAGCACACTTCAGAACATAAGCACAGGCTGACTTTGCAGGGAAGGGGTGATACAGGCGGGTTATTATAAAACATAATGTATTCACATTTCTCCCCAAACTAGCTTTATGATTTGTAAAGTTGGTATGTAGCAGGTATTCACACGCAGTTTCAGTTATAGGAAACTGCTGGATCCAGTTTTATGAACTGCCTGTATATCTGCATTAAAGTTGTCTTGGATCCTGAACCAAGTCTGGGGCAGCCTTGTGACCATCTGTAAGTTAGTGACTCCTTTCCTAACTATCTTTGGAAGTTTCTGCTCTCCTTTTGCCCTGGCCAACCCAAGCTTTTCCCTCCTACTCCTGGCTGTTATTTCTCATTCTTCCATTCCATAAAATTCTTCAAAAATGTAGTTTGTTAATAGACCTTCATCCTTATATTCCTAAGATAAAGCTCTAATTAAAAATATGTTGCTAATGATTTCTTTCCTCCTCCTCCTTTGGAGAAACTGCTTCACAGGGCTGACCTAGGTTGTGTTTCTTTGGTACACACCAAGTTTAAATGCAGCAAGAGTGAGGAGTCCCTGCTTTCTAGTTCTGGGTCCCTACGTCCTTCTGTCAGGGTCACAGACAGGGTGACAGTGTTGGATGGGAATGCTTGAGCAGGGATGGAGTACACTGAGAACCAGCCAGGGACTGCCTGAGAAAGGTCAGGGTGTGAGTGTCCATGACCCTGGGACAGAAAACTCGATCTGTTCAAAAAATAGAGCTCTTCCCTAAAGCAGGCACAGCTGTTAACAACCTCAAGAGCTGCCGCATCATGAGTAGTGCCAGACCCTTCTCTGAAGATAAAACCAACAGCGGTATTAACTGTCCTATTTAAAGACGCAGACTCTAGCTTCTTTTAGCAAATTTTACACCTTCACCTGGAGAAGCTGGCATTTTCTATGTGCTACAGTTCCTTCCAGGGTTATGTATACAAGAGGACACTTAGTGTTTACACACAAACACACTCATACACACTCCCACAGTTTCCTAGTAGAGACAGCAAAATTTTGGTGGGCTGAGGGTGGCCAATCCATGAACACATACAATACCATACAGAACTCTCTATATCACTGAGTAGACACAGACTATTTGTTTCCTTAGTGAGATTTTTCAGCTACAAAGAAAAATGTTTCATGGAGACCATGGGTCCATGAAGTGGAGCTTTCACACAATTACACTGTAATAGTGTGCTGTAATTCAACTGTGGTTGTGACTGCCAGTGGTCACAACGGGGCAGGGTTGGCAGGAGATCTCCTTCCCACAACTCCAGGAGCCTAGCTTTATTTGAGTTCCACCTCAAAGGAAAAGGGAAAGAATGGAGTAGCTCTAGAGAACCCAACTACTGTTACTCTGGCCTGGAGACCAATGGAAGGAAGCTGTAAATCCATATCCCAAAGCTGGAGTTTCTCCCTCTCTGACCAATCTGGTTAGTGAAGTAGAACTATGGTCACCAGACTGTTATTGCTTCATTGCTCAGTCATGTCTGACTCTTTTGTGATCCTGTGGACATAGCCTGCCAGGCTCCTCTGTCCATGGGATTTCCCAGGGAAGAAGAATGGAGTGTGTTGCCTTTTCCTCCTCCAGGGGATCTTCCTGACTCAGGGAACGAACCTGTGTCTCCTGCCTTGGTAGGTGGATTCTTTACCACTGACTTGCCTCTGAAGCCCATCCTCAGACTAGCAAGGATGCTAGTCACCTGTTAGTGTTGGTCTGCTGTTGACCAGAAGCCAGACGGTGTGCTCCCAAGAACCAAGAAACCCAAAGGTGCTGCTGATGGAGCTGAAGGTCTTTCACGATAACAAGAACAAGGTTTCTGAATCTGAAAGACAGAACTATTCCCTCCATCAACTCAACCAGCTTCAAATGAATAAAGCTATGACTTTTTGACATTGTAGTCTATAACTGCAAGACAACCCTGAGTGACAGGTAAACAGCAGTGAAAGAATGGGTTTCCATAAATACGTATTTATTTATGAAGAGTATGTGGCATGTAGAATAAATAAATCTGCACTCATTGTTTCTTTTTGAAGTCTGTAACCTGTCATCATAGGTTAAATAACTGTCAGGAGAGCTCATACCTGTGAAGTTTTAACCAGGAGTTGAAATTGGTGTTTCTCTATGGTAGATGTATGTTTCTACACATTGCAAATTCTTTCGTTTCTACAAAAAGTTATATTTAAATGTACAAAAAGTAAATCAAAATATGTATTCCATGAGGGGAAAGGTATCAGGGGGTGGAAGGGAGTTGAGGATGAGTAGGAGGGAGGTCAATTTATATGACTACTCTTTTTTAATACTTATTTTTATTTATTTGGCTGTGACTGATCTTAGTTGCAGCAGGCAAAATCTTCGATCTTCATTTCCCTATGTGGGACCTTTGTTTGCATCACCCTTGAACTCTTAGTTGCAACATGTGCAGCTTAGTTCCCTGACCAGGGATCAAACCCTGGGCCCCTGCATTGGCAGTGTGGAGTCTTAGGCACTAGACCACCAAGGACGCTCCCCACAACTATTTTTTATCTGCAATTAATATCATATATTTTCAGTGCTCCACAGGTTAATCTAATTTACTTGCTACTGTTCCTTACTATTGATTTTAATTGCTCCCCAACAATAGTCTATTTTATTTAACTGGTCTTTAAAAATTCCATGTAACCATATTTAGAGGCATTGCTCACAGCATCTTTTCTCTCTTCCACTCAGCTTCTGTCCTCTAAATGGGCTTCTGTTCCAGCCTCATTTGCTTTTTATGTTTGCTTGTCTTCCCACTGTCTTTGTCCTCCTCGCTCTCCCTTTCTCTCTATTTTTATACCCGTCCTGTTGACTGGATCCTCTTCTTTCTTGTTGCAGCTGCAGCTTTTTCCAGTTTTCTCTATGCTGGTGCTTGCTGTTGTCACTAAACACTCTTTTCTTCCTGTCTACATTATTTTTTTCATGCTTTCCTCATTTATCCTCCCCTTTCCTGTATCTCTGTCAACTTGGAAGTTTTTAGAAAAGCAAAAAGAATATGAAACTTGAAAGTTTCAAAGTCACAGAAAAACAGAACACTCAAGCTTGCCTCAGCAGAGACTGAGTCTCCATTTCTGCAGAATTACATGAGCTAATGTAATTAGTTCTCAAAAATGGAGAGGATATAAGGGAAGCTGCACTGGTTCATGTACCATTTAGGTGAGAGAACTTAATGTTGAATTAATTGCTCCCATGAGTAGTCATCTTAGATTATTGTCCCCGATAAAGGAAATGAGGAAGTTTCTACCCTTTATGAGAAAAAGCATAGTGACAAGTGTGTCTCACATCAACAAATAAGGTCCAAAAGAAGGAGGCAGTCATTCCAGTTTTATCATTCCAATTCTATCTAGTTTATTTAAACAGTCCTGAAAAGTAGAGGATCCCAGGACTCCCATTTGAGTTTTTAACTAAACGGATGCTTCATACACACACACACGGCCATATCCCAAGAATATCAAACTCATTGATGAAAGCTGAAAGTTAATCAGATAACCAAGTGAATGTGCATCTAGTGTGTTTATCCTGTAGACTCTCTGTTTGAACCATTTTCAGATTTATTTTCCAACTCCCTTAAGATGTCTGATGCCACATAGATTTCTATACTATCTTGTATGAAACCTGTTTTTTTCCAGGCCTGCACATAATCAAGTAAGGAATTCACATATTCCCTCCTTCTTCTCTCTCTTCTATAAGCAGTGCTTATAAGGGGACATTCTTACATCCTACCCTTATCCCCTGTACTACATAGGTGGTTGTCTTGATACTGTATGTGTATGTGTAAAGTTACATATGTTGTTAAGCACGAAAGTTCTAGTGAAATACTGGCACCCTTACAAGGAAGTAAAGGAACCTATTCAATTTGTCTGATTCCAGTATACTGTGTTATCCATGAGCTGAGATAACACAAAGATAGTGCTGAATATGGAGAAGGCAATGGCAACCCACTCCAGTCCTCTCACCTGGAAAATCCCATGGACGGAGGAGCCTGATGGGCTGCCGTCTACGGGGTCACACAGAGTCGGACACGACTGAAGCAACTTAGCAGCAGCAGCGGCAGCACTAAGTATGACAAACAGCCCGTGGAATGGCAGAGTTCCACAAGGACAATGCCTGCTGCCCTCTCACTCCCACTGCTCCACGGGGAGGATACAGTGACTGAGAACAGAAAAGGCAGGCATTTATGATGTCCCCAGGGCACAGGGATGAGGAGGACAGCCTTGTTGGACACAGTTTCCTGCCTTCTGCTTCATTCAGGGAACATATGGATTTTGAAATCTACAGATTATCAGTTGAATAAAATATTGAATAAGATACAAAACTCTAGTTTGCCCGTGACCTCTGCCCCAAGCCTCATGATCTGATGAGCTCCACCTCTCCCATTCTACTCCCACCCTCCACAAAACCAAGAACCATCACGGAAAACAGTTTTGCTATCATAGCGCCTCACAGTCGGATGGTCATCCTCTTGCTCTGATTTTGAGAAATCCAAGTCATTACCTTTGAGGAACAATTAACGTCTATTTCCGGTCCATTATCCTTTTTCAGGACAGTGGGCAGCATTTTATGGGCTTTTAAACAGGATATGGATACCCCATCAAATGTTGGTGGTCTGAGCTACAGAGATGGCACCAGGCAAACTGCCAAAGATGTGGCCAAGTTCAAAACATTCAAAGCTAAACTATACTCCTCTCAAGAAGAGTCTAGGCCTGGTAAGGCGTACCCAGGCTTTCTATGTGGGAAATTTATCATTCACGCCCAAGATGGAAATTGTGATTTCTCCACGATGTGTGGGAACTAGAAAGGCACTGAGCATCTGAAATAAAATGAAAACAATTTAGCTCTGTTGAATGTCACCCTCTGTTGTTGATTTCCACACATCTGTGCATTTTCCCTTATATGAGACTTCATTTAAATGTGCTAGTTTTTTTACAAAGATGAAGAAAATCCATAATCAAAATTCTCTTGCTCATGGCATTCCTAGTGTCATAGACTAGGTATCTCTCTGAAGGGAGTTACCTCTTCAGCAAGTCCATACTCAGATAACATGTGTGTGCATGTATGTGGGTATGTTTCATAATCTGAAAGAGCAAACAACTCGGCTGGAAAATTCCCTACTTTTCAAAGACTATCACTTCCACATCATCCTGGTTAACCAGAAGCCAGGACACAAGCTTCAATGGGGAGAAACACAAAGACCCTCATGCCAGAACGGAGCCAGTGCAGCATAGGACTCAGAGCTCCCATGGAGGCTGGAGATGGGGGTGTCCTTCTCCACTCCTCCATTCGCTGTTTGCCCATGAGGCCAAGGTGTGTCTCCTATCTAAGTCCTGACAATCTGAAAATGATGAGAAATTCATCTCAGCCCCCTCCCCAGATGACAAGCAAGTTATAAGCTGTATTCACGCCCGCTCTTCCCTGTTTATCTGCCCTGACAGTTCACTGCAGCTCTGGGTAGCTGGGAGCCCAGAGGGAATCCATGACCTTTTTCAAGCTGTTCCCAGCTGTCATCAGTGCCTCTGTCTCTCTTTCATTTTTCTATCTGTTGCTTCTTTCAGGTGCCTCCTCTCTCCTTCATTTCTAGTCTCTTACTATACATCTCTCTTCCTCCTTCAAATCACCAGCATCTTTCAACCGTATCACTTTACAAATTGCTACTTTATTTTCCCCTGCCATTCTTTCCTTTCTTTCGTTACTTTCACTTTAGAATTTATTTATGTTTTTCCTCTTTAATTTTTGGCAAGAGGAGCTCAGTACCTGACACAGTACATGGAATGATAAAAAAGAAACACTGAATGATAAAAAAGAAAAGAAAAACAACAAAAAACTCAGGTGATTATTTTCCTCTTCGTTGTCACATGCTGCTGATCCTCAAATATCTTACATCTAGTTCACTATTCTTGTTTTCTATACTTCCTCTCTTTAGCATTATTTCCCTCCACTTATCTGTTATTTTAGATCATTAAATATCACACAGTAGTCAGGATGTGACAGAGTACTGGCCTGTGATGCTTACTACCAGAAATATTCTGCAAGTTCAGGCTTTTGAAAGAAACAACAATATATTATGTTTTATATGTCCATTTGGAAAACTTAAGACATATGGGGGCTTGGCAGAAACATCATCAACTTTAGAGTAGTGCTCAATCATTCCCACAGAGAACATTCTTACAACCTATCGCCGCTTCTAGAAAATGGGTACCGACTCTGATGGAAAATAAATGGAAACAGGATAGCTTTAGAAAATGCTTCCAAGTCTTTTGTAGGAGGCCTAGATTAATAAAAATGGTCAGATTATTGGGGTAGGATGGGCGATTTTTGTGACACAATATACCATTGAACCATCACCCTTGCAAAGTTTGATCTGTTACTGTATGGGTATATTGGAAAGAAAAAAAATCTTTTTCTGATAGTCAGGACTTAAAGGTTCAATTTTGCTTTTTTGAATTTTTTTATTCCTCTTGTTGGCAGAAAAAACTGTTTCAGATCTTATTTTTTGGTTTAAAAATATTATCTCAATCCAGAAAAGTTCACTCTAAACCAGAGATGACATTTCTGTGCTATGAAAAAACAGGAACAAAGATTAGATTCAACTACTTCTTTGGCAATCAACATAGGGAGCTGCTTTGCACTCCTCCTCTTTCCCCTTCAATACATTTCCCATGAATGCTCTTCTATATTTGGAGAAGAGCTGGGGGTGAGAAAGACTGTACACAAGGAATTGAGTAGGTTTTTATTAATGTAACCATAGACCTGTGACCAGAAATTCAAAACTTTTCCTTAGTTTTCTTTTCCCCATCATTTATTATAATATTTTTCCTTTCAGAGTAATTTTGTTTTGCTTTATTGCTTGGATTTTATGAAATTCTAAAGAATTTGTTTTCATCACATCAAGTGATCAGGGATATTCTTGTCTGAACAGTTTCAGGTCTTTCTCCAGTCACTAATGCTGATTTTCAAACAGATTATGGTCCAGAACTCTCAAAGACCTGGTTATTCTTGAACTTGCGGCCATTGTCATTGATTAAAGTCATTATGCTGACAGTTAAATATTTAACAGATTGTTGTGAATCAGGCACACTAGACAAAGGCATTCCTTAATGATAAGAACCCTGAGAGATTTCTCCTTTGTTCCCAGGATAAGGAAGTAAAATGACAAGCTCATCTCAGCCAGAGCCGTGATGACCAACAGCTCTTGTTGGCACTCTATATGCTGATAGCACTTTCTTGATATTTTTTGCCACTTCTTTTTGTCTTCCTATTTTTCTTTCTGTATTAAAAATGATAGTCATTTTGCTACTAGGTGATGAAGGAGAAAGAAATGCCTGTTTCACAGATAAAAGCAAGGCACTACTTTACAGCAACACTGGCTTAGTGTCTTGTATCATCAATCTCTCTGGCTTTATCCATCACCACCACCATTTTATCTCTTGCAGTCTGAGGTTGATGGCAACAAGACAGATATCATTACCTGAATACAAAGAAACATAGGGAAGAAGCCCTGATTCCAGAACACTGCTGTGCCAACACTCAAACTAAATACCTAGAGACTTGTAGTCTTCCAAGAGTGTGCACAAGTGCATTTACTTATTCATTTAAACAAGTACTTATTGAATCTCCACTATTCCTGGACTCTTAGAATTGTCTCCTAATTGGTCTCTCTGCTTCTGCTGGAGCCCCTTTTCAATCTATTCTCAGCTCAGCATTCAGAATGATCCTGTTAAAACTCATTAGTCTCTCCTTTTCTCCAGACCTTCTTGGCCCACTGCGACTAAAGTCATCACTTCCTTACAGTAGCCCTATACATGGTCCTCAGTCAACTCTCTGACCCACTTTGAGTCTCTCCTCACTTGTTCCGCTCCATCCCACAGACCTCCTCCCTATTTCTCAAACACTAGCTGAGCTCCCATCTCAGGGCCTTTGCACTTGCCCTTCTCTCTACCTCTAGCACTTTTCCTGAATCTGTCCACAGCGAGACCTTTCCTGGCCCTTCTATCTAAAATTGAAGTCCCTCCTTATCCCTTTTCCATGATTTATCATTCTCCTTAACACTTGCCAATGTCTACCACACCATATAGTGATATTTTAGTTATCTTTTATGTTCCCAATTAAAGTGGAATGAAGGCAGGAATTTTCCTGTTTGTTTGCTATATCTACAATGTCTAGGAAAGAGCTTAGCATAAAACAAACCCTTAAATATATAAGGTAAATGAATTGGGACAGGAAAGTCAATGGTTAGTAAGACAGGAATGAGTGCTGCCCACAGGATATCGTAACCCACTGGGACAGACCAACCACATTTAAAGAGACAAGTAGGCAATCATCTCAAACTCTGATAAGCACTATAAACAGCAAACAAAATAATGAGATGGAACACAAAAGGAGGGAAGATGTCATCAGAATCATTGGTCATGAAAGTCCTTGTTGTGAGTGAGATGTGAAGGATGAGATAAAGCTGAAACATATTAGAGTAGGTGCTGGAAACAAGGGAGGGTGGTAAGGAGAGAACAGGTGTTTTGAGACAGGAAAAATGTTGGCATGCTGCAAGAATAGAGAAAACTCGTGGGGCTGGATCTGAGGAGCAGTAACGTCATCGGCCTCCTTTATGAGGCTTTATTGGGGTGCCAGACTCATTTTAAAGGCTCTTACTATCTTACCAGCCCTAGGCGGTAGAGAATATCCTATCATCTATTTCACAGGAGGACACGGGATGTACACCTAGCAAGTGGTAGAACTGGCACTGCAGAATCTAGATTCTGCCTTCCTGTGCAGCAGAAATCTATGCTCAAATGGATGTGTTGAGGATCCCAAAATGCATGTGTTTCGTTGCTACAAATCTTCGCATGGAATATTTAAAAATCAGGCAATATAATAATTTTTTATGCTGTTCATTTATTTACATATTTTTGGAGTTATGTTACAATGTTATTTTGGTTTCTGCTGTACAATGAAGTGAATCAGTTATGTGTATGCTTAGTTGCTCAGTTGTATACAACCCTTTGTGACCCCAAAGACTGTAGCCTGCCAGTTTCCTCTGTCCATAGGGATTCTCCAGGCAAGAATACTGGAGTGGGTTACCATGCCCTCCTGCAGGGGATTTTCCCAACCTAGGGATCAAACTCAGTTCTCCCACATTGCAGGTGGATTCTTTTACTGTCTGAGCTACCCCCCCCTTCCCACTCCCACCCCCATTCCATCCTTCTGTGTCATCACAGAGCAATGAGCTGAGCTCTTCGTGGTTTATAGAGGTTCCCACTAGCTAGCTAGTTTACACATGGTAGTGTATATATATCAATGTTACTCTCCTAATTGTCCCCACTTTCCCTTTTCTCTACCATGTCTACATGTCCATTCTCTACATCTGCACCTCTATTCCTACCCTGAAAATAGGTTCACCTGCGTTATTTTTATAGAGTCCACATGTATGCATTATAATGTAGTTAAAATTAATAAGGAATATTATAAGAATAATAAATTTGGAGTTTGGGGTTAACATATACATTGCTATATATAACATAAACAACCAAGAAGGGCCTGCTGTGTAGCACAGGGAACTCTATTCAGTATTTTGTAAAAAGGGGAAAAAAATCTGAAAAAAATAAGATATATATGTGTGTGTGTGTGTGTGTGTGTGTGTGTGTGTGTATATGTATAGCTGACTCACTTTACCATACACCTGAAACAAAAACAACATTGTAAATTATATGCAAATAAAGAGAGTAATGTAAAATCAGTTTAACAAAAGTAAATCATGCTTATTATTATTTTTACCTCTGAGCCAACAAATATACTATACTATCTTGACCTTACAGAGAAGAAATTAGTGTTTTAACTTCTACAGGTTTACAGAGACAAAGCAGCACAGTGTCAAAATGAAAACCTATCTACCCTGAAACAGCACAGGGTCTCTGCCCTGGATCAATCCATCGTGCCGGTTACACGGCCCAGCACACTGGCAGCTAGCGTCTCACACTTGAGATGCAGGGGCGACATGCACACAGGCACACACAGACCTGCTCAGTCACCTCCTTGAAATAACCAAGACTACAATCTGAAAAGAGTTTTTGTGTCTCTGAGAATCCTCAAAGACACTTTGAAAGACTTGAAGAGAAATGATCTTAACAAAAGAACCAAAATAAAAAAAAAAAAAGGAAACTTGAAAGTGAACAGAAGTTCTGAAGTGTGTGGGGGTGGAGAAGGCTATCTCAGAGAGGAACAGGGAAGGGAGCGCTAACTCAAAGCAACCAGAATAGCTTAGTGAGCTAAGGATCTGTGACTTGGTGATTCTGCGCCCCAGGGAGACCGCTGCTTGGCAAGGGACGGATGGAGCTTACTGCGCTGAGATGGTTGGTTTCTGCACTTCCTACTGTGCACGAAGGGCTAGACCCAGCTGGCTGGGGATTTCCATCTCACTTAATCTGTTGTTCTTAGAAAACCAAGGACCTGAGCTGCCTGACCAGAGGGGTTCCTTTGTGAGAAATAAAATTACACTGAACTCCACCAAGCCATGTACTCTGCCAAGTTCTATGAGGGCAGCCCTCCCTGCTAACTTCCTGCCCTCCTGGCCAGCCTCACTTCCACCTGTTGGCTTTCCATCACCCCTGCAAGTTCAAGCACAAGCCCCTCTGTTGGCCACCAGGCTTATGCAGTAGTCATTCCTTTCCATCAGTGTTTATTGTTAATTATAGCAGAAACAAGCTAACAAAAGAAATACAGGCAGAAAAAGGCCAGGTTTGCACAATTAAAATGGAATAAACAGCCTGGCAGTACCACAAGGTGCTACAGATACAAAGAGAAAGTCAAAGAAGTGACCTGTGATGTTGATGTTTATTTGTTGGTACAGCTGAGAATTATTTCCTGACCTATGTCACATCCATAACAGGTGGCCCTTTCTGGGTCCCATGGCACCTGGCTAGAGTGAGTGTGAAATCTTACTCATGCAGAAAACATGAACACTGTTCTCCCTTTAAGGAAACACACACACACACACACACACACACAGGGCATATATGATTGGCTCTTCAAGTGTAGTCATTTTCTGTATTTGAATTTCTCTGTGAGAAAGGCTGTGTCCTTGTCTATTCCTTAGTTTGTGCATTTGTAAAATAAGGAAACTACCAATTGCTCTATTTCCCTTCCTGGAGTTTTTAGGGTTGCCAGGCAGTAGCAAAAACAAAAACTGAAAAACATGTTGTGAATACAAAGGACGAAGTTGCAAATCAGGTTAAAAATATCAGCAGAGAGTAAAGTACAGTTAAGAAAAATGTCACTTGGTTTCAAGAAATCCATGCCTGCAGCTTGTTTGGTTAAGAACTTGTTTGCTAGGCAGTCAGAGGTAAGTATTGTAGGACTGTATTTTCCAACATTGATGGCAATTTTGCACAAATCAGAAAAACTTTGAACTGCCATGTCACACACAAGCCTTCCTAATACTCAGTACTGGAATCTGTACAGTGGGGCCACTGTGGTCAGTTGGATTCTGATGGGCAAGGTCTTTGGTGCTCCTTTGTCACCAGAGGAGGTGGAGGGTACCGGTGTTCCGGTAGTACTAGGGAGTGAAGACTTCTGGGCTAGTCGGGTCAGGAGGTACCAAGAAGGCAGACAGAAAAAAGAGGTGGCGGGGACAGGGGGAGGTGGGAACAACCAGATACCTGCCACTAAGGAAGATCATGAGCACATTGGTCAGAAAAGTTGACATCATTAAACTCTTACCAGAAAAGCAAGAACAGAAAGGGATGAGGGACCCTGAAATATCATCTTAGTTGAAGTCCCACAGTACTCTTGGTGACTTGAGGACACAGACTCTATGCAAAGGGCTCAGGGTATGACGTGGACATCTGGCCTCCATAGCAGCCTTGTCCATAACTCCACACTGTCATCCACTGGCAAGCAGCAGTAGGGCCCCATCCCCGAGGGAGATAAGCCATGCTACCCCCAAAGAGAGATGGAAGCTGCATTCCTCTCCAAGCACTCTGGGGTCAGAAGAGGCTTCATCTGAGAGGCCTTGCCCTCAAACTGCTGACACCTCTCCTCACATTTTTCTCTTTTGAATCAGAGTTAGCACCAGGAGAACCTTACAGGGTCATGGTTGTCAGAAAAGGCACCCTAGCATGACCTACCTGGCTATGTGGTCTGACAGGCTGTCTGTGTGCCTTCACTGTCTACTCAAAAGACATGCCTTACTACAAAGTGACTGCCAGAAAGAAAAGGAAACATCTGCAATTTGAATAAAGAATGGGGAAATTGCAACCTAAGAAGCCCATCAAAATAGACACTGTCAATGGTCACAGACTGAAAAAA
Source organism: Antilocapra americana (assembly GCA_007570785.1). Lineage (NCBI taxonomy): Eukaryota > Metazoa > Chordata > Mammalia > Artiodactyla > Antilocapridae > Antilocapra > Antilocapra americana. Next base: position 40,290,570 of record ML664161.1, on the reverse strand, counting down.
AATGTAAATGAATCAATAGGTAAAATGCATTGACAGTCATGGACATACACCAGCCACCTCCACTTGTTCCACTCGTGAAAGCACTGTGTATACAGACATTTAAGTGTCATTAGCAGTATTTTATGAATCCCTTCCATGTGCGGGGTTTTACTTTGCAGATCAAGTGAAGTAAGGAGAGAGTAAGAGAGACATGCTGAGACTCCATGCTGCTGGAAGAAAAAAACCCCTCATTTGTATTCTAAGCCCTTTGCCATGAATTGCTGATGTCCCCAAACAAAAAGAAAGCTCGTGGTTTCTGTTCTGGTAGATTAAAAAGCCCTTTAGTTTAACAGCAAAGCATCTGTCTACCTTGTTATACATATGGCATCTAATCAGAATGCAGAATGCTAAGGCAGAAGGGAGTGAAGAAAGTGAAAATATTGGGGTGGGAAGCTAAGGAAGGTATTAAAAATAAGATTTAGGGAGTAAATTAAGGCAAGAAATTCTATAAAAGAAGGAGCAGGCATAGGAAACGGGACTCCGGAAAGGAAGCGAAAGCTAATGTCAGGAAGAGGTGCACAGAAGGACAGGGAAAAAATGTGTAAAAGTGAAATGAAGTTGGATGAAGACGGAGAAAGAGAAAGATAGCCCAGCAGCAGATGGAGAGCAGCTGGGGAGAAGGAGAAAGGCTCTGATCGATCGATAGTCTGCAGGAGCTCAGTCCTGGGGTCGTGATGATCTTTTCAATGGACTGAACTCCGCTCTGGGGGTTAGGATCCTGGCAGAAAAATTTGATTGAATCACGATTCTTCGATTGATCACTTCATGTCAGCCATCTTTGCTGCTATGAGTCATCACCCCCCAGAACCCTGCACAAAAGACACCATTCTGTCTTGAGAACTTTGGTGACATTAATTATTTTTTAAAGAGTCTATTAAAACTTGGACAGTCTCTGTTGACATTCCTCAAGGAGAGAAATGCACTAGATACGAATAGCTGCTCTGTGATAACGTGATGATAAAAAAAGAAGTGAAGTAGAAAAAAGGAGGCCTGGGAGACTGTGAGTCCATTTCTTCAAGAGCAGAACTAAATCAAAGGTTTATTAAGAATTATATGGATGCTGGTATGCTTGGTTGGTGTCCACTTGCCCAGTCATCTTGGGCTCTTAAACAGCTTCTCTTTAATTCTCCGACATACAATTTCCTATGGAGATGAAGGTCTTTGGGGTGGAATGACAGGCAGCTACTCCAAGTATGCCTTGAAGTCTTTAGGCCTATAGACTTGATCACAACCTAACCAGAGTTAGGGAGACAAGATCCTTGTTCAGCTAAGACTCTTTCTCAGAGCATAGGCTCTGTTTTCTCTTCTCATTAAAAAAAAAATATATATATATATATATATATATATATATATATTCTGCCTGGGTGGGAGGAGCTGGCTACAGCCCAGTGGAGCAGATTATTCACCAATTTCAATTATCTGCACTAATGCTCCCCTTCTTTGGTGAAGGTAATTGAGAGTTAAATGTATATGTCAGGACGGGGCTGTAAAGCTGAAACAATTTTACAGGTGTGGTGCGGAAATGAAGAAGTAGAAAAAGCATTGGTCTAGACAGTGCTTTTGGAAAATATCTTTCACATAACTCTGGGAAGATTGCTAGGTCCTGAGGGGAGGGGAGGTATTTCAGAAGAGCTATTAGAAGTGCTATTAGGTTTTCAGAGATTTTGGTGGTTATTGAACTTTTTGTATTGTAAGTGAGGATGAGGGTATTATCTCTGAATCCAATTCCTTTGTCTCCTTCTATTTCCAAAGGCACTCTGGGCTTCATCCTGCCGTGGAGTTGCTCCCAGGAGCAATCTAGCATCCCCGTGGAAAGTGGCCGACCTAAATGTGGCTCTCCAAAGACAAAAATTTTATTCTGGGTATTTTACGATGACCCAGATATGGTATAATATAAAATAGAGAGAATATATTACTGTAGGCCCATAATGTCTATTTCAAAGCTTCCTAACCTAATATCTACTTATAGTGTTATTATTTTTAGGTCCTGCCTCTCCCTTTACAAGGACTAATGACCACAGGGTAGCATACATATCTAGCCTTTTGTATTAACACTCTGAATAAGAAGCCAAAAGTTTTCTCTTGTTTTCTTTTTTTTTTTAAGTACACAGATGGCATCTATTTTCAAAAATACTAAAATCATTGGGTTTATAATTTCTTGAAGTGCCAATTAGTTTGATGATACAAATATAAATCTACACAAGTATGAATTCTTCAAAATTATAACTCCTGATTTGCAGCAGGACAATTTCCTGTTGCTGCTGATCATGATGAAACAAACCACATGTCTCTCCTGCTCCAAGCCTTTGCGCGTACTCTGGGTGCCTCCAGCCACCATATGGTTGGCTCCTTCATATCCCCCTGGATCTCAGCTTAAAGGTCACCTCCTCAGTGAGGCCTTCCTTGATTCCTCTGCCACAAGGATATTACCTCATAATTCTGATTATTCTTTATAATAGTACTATAAAGTACTATGTAGTACTTAAAGTATATAGTAATTTATAGTTCTATAGTACTGTTTCTAATTATGTTATTTATTTGTTTAAAATGGGCCTGTCCTTGTGAATAGATATATGTACCCCAGTGTTCATAGCAGTATTATTCACAATAGCCAGGACATGGAAGCAACCTAAATGTCCATCGACAGATGAATGAATAAAGAAGATGTGTTGCATATATACAATGAAATACGACTCAGTCATAAAAAATAATAATGCCACTTGTAGCAATATGGATAGACCCAGAGATTATCATACTCAGTAAAGCAAGCCAGATAAAGACAAATAGCCTATGACATTGCTTGTATGTAGAATCTAAAAAAGTGATCCAAATGAACTTATATACAAAACAGAAATAGACCCACAGACATAACAAATTTACAGTTACCAAAGGAGAAGTGGGAGATAGATTAGGAGTTTGGAATAACATACACACACTACTATATATAACACAGATAATCAACAAGCACCTACTGTATAACACAGGGAACTATACTCAGTATTTTGTAATAACCTATAAGGGGAAATAATCTGAAAAAATGTATATATATATATATATATATATATATGTAAAACTGAATCACTTTGTCATACAGCTGGAAGTAACACAATACTGTAAATCAGTTACATTTCAATAAAAAATTGAATTAAAAATAATAAAATGGGTCTGTCTTCACAACAAGACTGTAAACCCATTGAAATAGGCATATGTTTTTCATGTACACTCTTTCTTCCCTACTGCTAGCAATGAGCCTGTCCTGGAACATAGTACATGCATAAATAATGCTGAATTAAATTAATATATGAAGGAAAGATGTCTCGGTTTTCATTGTGGTTGGTGGATGCCCCTTTCACCAACACATCACTCTGAATCCCTTCAATAATTACATGTCCTGGGTTTTATAAAGGAAAGAAAAAACTCTTCACTTTCATAAATAATTAAAATATTTTAGTATTCTAGTACTACTGCTAATAATAATGAAAGTTGTTGTGACACACCTATTTTGCATGCATTCATTTATCCAATACTCACAACAAATCTGTAAGGAAGAGCTTTTATTACTTTACTTTACATGTTAGGACAAGAGAGCTAGTACGGTTAAGAAATTTGCCCATACCAGCTATTAACAAATGACAAGATAGACTCAAAACTCAAGTCTATTTGATGTCAAAACTCACATCATTCATTTACTAATATATATTTAAGTCTCATTCATATGAGAATTATGAACTATTTATTTTTAATTTATATATATACTTATTCACATATATAATTCTCATAGAACCTGTAGTCTCATAGAAATTGCTCTATTGAATTTTTAGAATCCTGGAAACTTTTAATGAGCTAATTAATTACAAGAATTAAGTAAATCTAACTGAATGCTAGCCCATTCACAGGCTCTGAGAAAAATATCAAAAGATTTTTCTTGGGCAGTAGGTTTCCATTGGGCTTACTTATCAAAAACTCTGCACCTCAAAATGTTATTTTTATTAGCATCATTGGATCTTATGTTGCATTTCCTTGCAATTTCATCTGCTGAACAACGTAAGATTTTTGACAAGTTAAATTATATTTTCCCATCTAGAATACAGAAATTGAAATATTTACCAGCCATCGAACTCTCAGAAATTGAATGAGAGGGCTCATGTCCTGGATTTGTTTCTATGGTGTCTCATGCAGGGCACGCCATATACTGTACACATAGAAGCAGTGGAAATGTTTGCAGAACAGAATTTCTGTAAGGAGGGATTCATGTCATAGTAGGATTCCACAGTAAGCCTATTTAAGACTGAAAATATTTACCCCGTCTAGTCAACCAAAGGATTGAGGATGATTTTCTTTTTTTATCCACACCTATTTCTACTAGGAGAGGCACCTCTATCATTTGGATTTATCTCAGCAAGCAATAAGATAAATGAAGATCTGACAAACTGAATGTGGTAAAATCACACAAATAGCCCATCAGAATAATATGGCTTGAAATTTTGTTTTGCACGATAGTCTTTATCTTTGCCTAAACTATCAATAATTTCACATATTGGATGACTGGAAGAAACTCAAGACCTAAAACTGTCCTGGTGTTCAAATTAACTGATACAGTCACTGTAATAATTGCCTCTATCCTGAAAGTGATTTTGCAAACATTCTTATCAAAAATAAAAGACAACTAATGACAACAACAAAAACCCAAATCCGATGTTTAAAAAAGATATTCTCAATATCAGTGTATGCATGTGTATGCATTTTAAAATTATTACAGAATGGTACTTAATTCTTGCATAAATGGTACCTTTGCTTACCTAAAGAAATACATGAGTCAATTGCAAAATAATTATGATTAATACAATGATCTCAATACCACAATGATCCGGACAGTTCAAAGCAATGGCTTAAACTTTTTCTGAGAAGTAGTTTTTAAATAAAGTTTTTAGAATTTAGTTTATTTCAACCCACCTTTTACAAGAAAAAATAATTCTTTTTTTTTTGTTTGGAAAATATTGCAATAAATTGGAAGATGAAATCTTTCCAAATGCAGAAACAATCAAATTTCAGAGCTTTAGAATAGTGTAAGCTAAAAAACAAGAAGGGCCTATATGTAGGATGGCTGTGAGCTACTAAATATTAAATACATTTAACTTACACTAAAAAAGGAGGGGGAAAAAAGGTGTTACTTGTATTACTCAACTGTTCTGAACTTACTGCTTTTTAACCTAACAATTTTTTTTGTTTATTTGTATTTCAATACAGAACTAGATCTCTCTCTACACTTCAGTGATCAGAACAATTGAAATATTTGTATGCATATGAATCAGAAGACACAGCTAATGGAAAAAAAAAAACTTTTCTAGTTCTAGTAAGAAACAGTAGAGTAGCTGTTGAAAACTGCTAGCAATTAACGTTTTCCTTTGTTGCTAGATTTTATGACCTATGTGATTGAAGATAAATACTGTATACTCATTGATTTAACATTTTGAAGCACCTATTCTGGTCCATACTCAGTGCTCCACTTGGCGATTTCATTTCACTAATACTTTAATCAACATTGTAGCAGGGGGGAAAAAAAAGAAAAAGAGAGCTCTGGAAGTAAAGCTAAAATGAATTATTTGAGGGCAAACATATTTCTAACTTCAGAATCTATCTTTCTTTTGAAATGTCCAAAGCGAATGGTATATTGATTGTTTACAGCATACCCTGCGCTTTTCACTGATTGGCATCAAGGTTGTGGAGGCATCTGTTAAGTGAGCTCAAAATTCTCTTCTACGTGTGAACAAAATCCACAGTTTTAATCAAATTTAATGTACTCTGGCCTATGTGTGTCTTGTGAAAGTCATAGTGATCTGCGTAACAGAATTGAAAGCATACGTTACAAAAACCCTCACCTTTCAGATTTCTTGAAAGCAGAGGTTATCGGAGCTAGCGTTGGTATGTTCTTTTAAGTCACCTCTGAAGAGGCAACAGGGGCATGGGGAATGAGATTTGCATTTCAGAGCTGGAACCAACACCAGTTACAGAGATATGATGAATTACAAAATATCTATATCTGAAGGACAATGAGATTCTGGGCACAGGAGTTTATTTCTTATGGTAAAGAGCAGGGGTTTCAGGCACTCACATCTCTAGGTTCCATCTCAAAAAGCTCCCAACAAGGAGGTAAAAATGCTACTTGCATACTGATGAATTCTCCTCATCCAAAAATGAGCTGGCCCTACCCTAAAGAAAACCTGTGAATGACATCCAAGAAGAATCACACTGCGTGCTCCTCAAATTCTGGGAGTACGATATCACTGAATATGCTTTACAAGTAAACTTAGTACTAGGAAGAAAACGTTTCAGTACAACTACCTTTAGTCCATTTATTAAAAATTATAGTACCTATCTAGTATCATAAACTTTCCCTAAAAATTTTTACTAACAAAAACGTCTATTGACCTGAAGAGGAAAATGGCCAAGTATTGTCAACAGGATTATATAGGGAGGATCTGTGAAAAGAATATTAAGTATTCATGTAAGGGAAAAGGATTTTGGAGTCTGTCCAAGAAAGATGGGAATATGGCATAGAATTAGAGCAAAGATAAGCATTCTGTATTAATTTTTTTTTATGTAACCCAAGGCAAGAGATGAATACTTACATGAATCTCAGCTTTCTTATCTGTTCATTTTGGGTGATAATCCAACAGCTCAACAGTTGCAGTGAGAAGCAGTTTGTTAATCCATGATTATTTTATACAGTAATGTTTCCTACACAGGAAGGTGTTTAAAAGCTATTCAAAATATATATTTTTATTAACTGCTAAGCTAACCCTGATGCTGGGAAAGACTGAAGGCAGGAAGAGAAGGGGACGACAGGGAATGAGATGGTTGGATGACATCACCAACTCAATGGACAAGAATCTGGGTGAACTCTGGGAGCTGGTGATGGACAGGGAGGCCTGGTGTGCTGCAGTCCATGGGACCACAAAGAGTTGGACGCGACTGAGTGACTGAACTGAACTGAAGCTAACCCTATGACCTACTGAGTACATTAGAGAACAGCGTTTCCATAATACCTCCTTTTCCCCCACAAATAGCTTGCTAGACATTCGGTACTGAAGGAGCAGCCTAGACACCAAGTGGTTTGCTGTAACCACTTCAGAGCACAGCTATTAAGCCGTCATGATCGTGTCTTGTCAGAGAAGAAGAGTGAAACGGGAAACAGCATAACTTCTTCCCATTATCCAAAGGAACAGAATGGCCTTATCTTTATAAATCTGCTAAAGAATCTCACTACCTTTTGGTACAAGTAACAGTATTCCATACTACTCCCACTTTTCCACACACAGAAATTAATATTGAGAGAACTCTTAACATACCATAAGGCACATACACATATGCACACGTGTGCACATCCATACAAACATGTATGTGCCCATCAAGGTCAAGTTAAGGTGTTTTTTTTTTTAATCCTGATATTTGTATTATTTCATATTTTTCTTTGTGTCTCTCCTTTTTCTCCCATGGAAGTGTAAGCTTTGCAAAGGCATTAAGGAGACCTGAATTTATCTGTTCATTTCTATACAGCCATATGTATAAGCATCTATAAACATGTATCCTCAAATGGTACACTGGGCTTCTTTCTATTATCTTCCTCTCTCTTTTCAGGTCCTTGAAAACAGAGATTATAACTTTTTCAGTTACCCAAATCCAGAGCCTAGCAAATATATACACAAACACACATACATACATATACATCCCCTCCATGGATCACTGCCTTGTCATGGTGAAGGGACTTGTGTAACTCAGTGAAGCTCTGAGCCATGCCGTGCAGGGCCACCCAAGATGGATGGGTCATTGCAGACAGTTATGACAAAACATGATCTGCTGGAGGAGGGAATGGCAAACCACATCAGTATACTTGCTGTGAGAACCTCATGAACTGTATAAAAGGTCAAAAATATGTGACACCAAAATATGAGTCCCTCAGGTCTGAAGGTGTCCAATATGCTTGTGGGGAAGAGTGGAAAAGAATTACCAATAGCCCCAGAATGAATGAAGTGGCTGGGTCAAAGTGGACATGATGCTCAGTTGTGGTTTTGTCTGGTGATGAAAGTAAAATCTGATGTTGCAAAGAACAGCATTGTATAGGAACTAGGAATGTTAGGTACATGAATCAGGGAAAATTGGATGTGGTCAAGTGGGAGATGGTAAGAATAAACATCGACATTCTAGCAATCAGTGAACTCAAATGGACAGGAATAGGTAAATTTAATTCAGATGACTATTATATCTACTATTGTGGATAAAAATCTCATAGAAGAAATGGAGTAGCCCTCAGAATCAACAAAAGAGTCTGAAATATAGTACTTGGGTATAACCTCAAAAATGACAGAATGATCTTGGTTTGTTTCCAAGGCAAGCCACGCAACATCACAGTAATCCAAGTCTATGCCCCTACCACCGACTCTGAAGAAGCTGAAGTTAATCAGTTCTATGAAGACCTAGAAAACCTCCTAGAACTAACATCTAAAAAAGATGTTCTATTTATCATCACGATGGGAATGCAAAATTAGGAAGTCAATATATACCTGGAGTAACAGACAAGCTTGACCTTGGAGAACAAAATCAAGCAGGGAAAAGTTTAACTTAATTCTGCCAAGAGAATGCACTAATCATAACATCAGTTTTCAAAAACACAAGAGACTTTACATATGCACATCACCAAATGGTCAATACCGAAATCAAACTTGTTACATTCTTGTAGCCGAAAATGGAAAAGCTTTATACAGTCAACAAAAACAAGACCAAGAACTGATTGTGGCTCAGATCATTAGCTTCTCATATCAAAGTTTAGGCTTAAAATAAAGAAAACTGGGAAAAACAATAGGCTAGCCAGACATGACTTTAATCAAATCCAGTACAAATCTGCAGTTCAGTTCAGTCGCTCAGTTGTGTCTGACTCTTTACAATCCCATGAACTGCAGCACACTAGGCCTCCTGGTCCATCACCAACTCCCGGAGTCTACCCAAATCCATGTCCATTGAGTCAGTGATACCATCCAGCCATCTCATCCTCTGTCATCTCCTTCTCCTGCCCCCAATCCTTCCCAGCATCAGGGTCTTTTCCAGTGAGTCAACTATTCACATAAGGTGGCCAAAGTATTGGAGCTTCAGCTTCAACATCAGTCCTTCCAATGAACACCCAGGACTGATCTCCTTTAGGGAGAACTTGTTGTATCTCCGTGCAGTCCAAGGGACTCTCAAGAGTCTTCTCCAACACCACAGTTCAAAAGCATCAATTCTTCAGCGCTCAGATTTCTTCACCATCCAACTCTCACATCCATACATGACCACTGGAAAAACCATAGCCTTAACTAGACAGACCTTTGTTGGCAAAGCAATGTCTCTACTTTTCAATATGCTATCTAGGTTGGCCATAATTTTCCTTCCAAGGAGTAAATGTCTTTTGATTTCATGGCTGCAATCACCATCTACAGTGATTTTGGAGCCCCCCAAAATAACGTCTGACACTGTTTCCACTGTTTATCCATCTATTTCCTATGAAGTGATGGGGCCCAATGCCATGATCTTAGTTTTCTGAATGTTGAGCTTTAAGCCAACTTTTTCACTCTCCTCTTTCACTTTCAGCAAGAGGCTTTTTAGGCCCCTTTCACTCTCTGCCATAACGATGGTGTCATCTGCATTTCTGAGGTTATTGATATTTCTCCCGGCAATTTTGATTCCAGCTTGTGCTACTTCCAGCCCAGCGTTTCTCATGATGTACTCTGCATATAAGTTAAGTAAGCAGGGTGACAATATACATCCTTGATGTACTCCTTTCCCTATTTGGAACCAGTCTGCTGTTCCATGTCCAGTTCTAACTGTTGCTTCCTGACCTGCATACAGGTCTCTCAAGAGACAGGTCAGATGGTCTGGTATTGTCATCTCTTTCAAAATTTTCCACAGTTTATTGTGATCCACACAGTCAATAAAACAGAAGTAGATGTTTTCCTGTTCAGAAAAACATATTGCTTTTTTGATGATCCACTGGATGTTGGCAATTTGATCTCTGATTCTTCTGCCTTTTCTAAAATCAACTTGAACATGTGGAAGTTCATGGTTTATGTATTGCTGAAGCCTGGCTTGGAGAATTTTGAGCACTGCTTTACTAGCATGTGAGATGAGTGCAATTGTGTGGTAGTTTGAGCATTATTTGGCATTGCCTTTCTTTGGGATAGGAATGAAAACTGACCTTTTCCAGTCCTTTGGCCACTGCTGAGTTTTCCAGATTTGCTGAGTTCTCCAAATTTGAATTTGCAGTAGAGGTAACAAATAGATTCAAGGGACTAGATGTAATTAACAGTGTGCCTGAAGAACAAACAAAGCCAATCCAAAGGAAAAGAAAAGCAAGATGGCAAAGCTTCTCTGAGAAGGCTTTACAAATAGCAGAAGAAAGAAGAGAAGCAAAGACCAAAGGAGTGAGGGAAAGGTATATCCAATTAAACATGGAGTTCCAAAAAAGAACTAAAAGATATAAGAAGGCCTTCTTTAATGAACAGTCCTTAATAATAGAAGAAAACAACAAAAATGAAAAGACTAGAGATCTCTTCAGGAAAATTGGATACATCAAGGGAGCATTCTGCCCAAAGATGGGCACAATAAAGGACAAAAATGGTAGAGACCTAGTAGACGCTAAAGAGATCAAGAAGATGATGGAAAGAATACATGGAAGAACTGTATAAAGCAGATCTTAATGAACTGGATTACTATGATGGTGTGGTTAGTCACCCAGAGTCAAATATTCTGGAGTGTGAAGTCAAGTGGGCCTTAAGAAGCATTGCTATTAAGAAAGCTAGTGGATGCAATGAAATTCCAGCAGAACTATTCAAATCCCTGAAGGAGGATGCCATCAAGGTTTTGCATTCATTATGTCAGAAAATCTGGAAGACCCAGCAGTGGCCACAGGACTGGAAATGGTCGATCCTCATCCCAATTCCCAAGAAGGGTAGTACCAAAGAATGTGCTAACCACTGGGCAGCTGCACTCATCTCCCATGATAGTAAGGTCATGCTTAAAATCTTGCATGCTAGGCTTCAGCATTACGTGAACCAAGAACTTCCAGATGTCCAAGCTGGGTTTAGAAAATGAAAAAGAACAGAGATCAAATTGCCAACATTTGTTGGATTATAGAGCAAGCAAGGGAATTTCAAGGGGGAAAAAAACCTATCTCTGTTTCATAGACTTCACTAAAGCCTTTGATTGTGTGGATCATGACAAATTGTGGAAAGCTCTTAGAGAGATGGGATACCAGACCATCTTGCCTGTCTCCTGAGACACCTATACGTGGGTCAAGAAGAAACAGTCAGAACCGTTTATGGAACAACTGATTGGTTCAAGATTGAGAAAGGAGTATTGAGACAGCTCTCTGTTGTCAACCTTTTTGTTTAACCTATATGCTGAGCACATCATGAGAAATGCCGGGCTGGATGAGTTACAAGCCAGAATAAAGATAGGCGGGAGAAACATCAACAACTTCATAAATGCAGATAATACCATTCTAATGGCAGAAAGTGAAGAGGAACTAAAGAGCCTCTTGATGAGAGTAAAGAGCTGGTTTAAGACTAAATACTAAAATAATAGTAAGATCATGGCATCCACCTCAATTACTACATGGCAAATAGAAGGGGAAAAGGTGGAAGTAGTGACAGATTTCTTTTTCTTGGGCTCCAAAATCACCATGGATGGTGACTGCAGCCATGAAATCAGAAGATGATTGCTTCTTGGCAGGAAAGCCATGAGAGGAAGGGCCAATGAATCACAGAGCATAAATAGCTGGTCCTCCATACCACAGAGTTCTGCATTTGTGGATATAACTAACATGGATAATCCAAGAATACAGAGGGTCAACTATTCTAAGTTAGGATATATATGAACTTGAACATCAGCAGAGTTTGTTATCTGTAGGGGTCTTGGAACAAATATTCCATGGATACCAATGGATGATTGTAATATAAATTGAATGGAAATAAGTTGTTGATATTCTAATGAGAAATGTATGGTGATAACTATTGTAATTGATACCAGAAAATTATAAATTCCATGGTTCCTAATTAGTCATAAAATTCTTGGAATAAAGGGCAAGTTAAGATGCAATTTAATACATTATAACCTGAAGGTCTGAGGATTCACTTTCTCAGTGGGACAGTCTTGTTAATGTGGATCAGATTTCTCTAAATAAATTTCTCCTGATCCTATGTAAGAATTTCTCCAATTGATAAACATAGGAGAATGAATAGTAAATGAGGGGAATCCGCTGTTCCACAAGCCAGAGGCATGGTATCTCTGACCAAAACATCAGGTAGCTTTTATAAATTTAAAAAAAAAAATCACTTATGCCTTTTAAGAATAAAGAGGTTAGGAATGAGGTCTCTCACTTCTTTTTAATTTTTAAAATCTGCCTGATAAAATTCTTAGATCAATGAGAGTCACTCTGGTTGTAATAAATTGCATATTTTTCTGGTCTTGACTCAAGTTGGCTTACTCTGTTTACACTGGTGACTAGTGTTAAGGTCAAGGGAAAAGTTCTAAATTCTTCAGTATATTTGTCTACACAAATAACCTCAGAAATGCAGATGACACCATCATTATGGCAGAGAGTGAAGAGGGCCTAAAAAGCCTCTTGCTGAAAGTGAAAGAGGAGAGTGAAAAAGCTGGCTTAAAGCTCAACATTCAGAAAACTAAGATCATGGCATTGGGCCCCATCACTTCATAGGAAATAGATGGATAAACAGTGGAAACAGTGTCAGACTTTATTTTGGGGGGCTCCAAAATCACTGTAGATGGTGATTGCAGCCATGAAATCAAAAGATGCTTACTTCTTGGAAGAAAAGTTATGACCAACCTAGATAGCATATTTAAAAGCAGAGACATTACTTTACCAACAAAGGTCTGTCTAGTTAAGGCTATGGTTTTTCTAGTGGTCATGTATGGATGTGAGAGTTGGATGGTGAAGAAATCTGAGCGCTGAAGAATTGATGCTTTTGAACTGTGGTGTTGGAGAAGACTCTTGAGAGTCCCTTGGAGTGCCAGGAGAACCAATCAGTCAATCCTAAAGGAAATCAATCCTGAGTATTCATTGGCAGGACTGATGCTGAAGCTGAAACTCCAATACTTTGACAACCTGATCCAAAGAACTACTCATTGGAAAAGACCCTGATGCTGGGAAGGATTGGGGGCAAGAGAAGAAGGGGACGACAGAGGATGCGGTGACTGAATAGCACCACTGTCTTGATGGACATGGGTTTGTGTGGACTCCCGGAGTTGGTGATGGACAGGGAGGCCTGGCGTGCTGCAGTTCATGGGGTCGCAAAGATTCGGACATGGCTGAGCGACTAAACTGAATTGAACTGGGCTCCTTCATCATTGATTGACACATGTCACTGCCTATTACATTAATATTTGGCATGTATCTAACATTCATTCTTTCTACAGTACAATACAGTATTTGGAGAAAAAGGTTAGGACTTAGTATACATGTGCTTTATAAGAATAGCATAGCTCGGATTTTTTTGCTATTACAAAAAGCTATCATTCTTCTATATTTTGGTTCACATACAAAGAGCTTATTCTCTTTTAATAATGTGGAGGGACCCACATTTATATTTCACACTCATAATACTTACTAGGACCCACATGCCTAACCTTGTGCTAGTCACTAGGGGTAAAAGATGACAAGACAATTTCTTTGTTTTCAGTGAGCTCACGTCATAAAAACTTCAATGAATTCTTAGAATGGTTTTCAAGGTCTGAGCCAAGAGTAGGAGTTCAGGGAGAACAAAACCACAAGTGAAGATGTTCTAACCCCATTAATATCTAAACAGCAGGGATCATTTTAACAAATTCATTAAGACAAAAATGATCTTATACTTCTTAATATCTTTTAAAGATATTGCAATCCCACCCTCACCCCAATTGTCTAGCTCTGCTTTTATGAATCCACTAGCAACGAAAACTGAGAAATGGCAGGACTGGAAGAAGTTGGCAAGTTTTTCTCTTTTTCCTAGGGGGCTTTAGAAATTCAGAAAGAGGGTTAGGGGTGGCAAAGAATGGTTTTAATACTAAGGGTTCTAGAACAAGGGTATAAAGGATACAATAGAACTGCCTTGGGGAAAAATGTGGTCTCTGATTGGGACACCCCGTTCCTGAAAGGAATGCCTTTCAAGCATAATTGCAAGGAATGAACAAAAACTAATAATTTAATAAATTCATTGTATACCTCCTAGTATAGGTGAAGCTCTGTGACGCTAAATGCTTACATGTATGTTCTATCAAGCAATTCTTACCATGACCATATTGTATAAATAATATTATTACCATTTTCTATAAATGGGGAAACTGTGGTTTATCTTGAAAACTAATTATTTGGGATTCATCTCCATCTGATTCTTAAAGATAAGATTTTTCAACCACTTGGTGATTTGGAAACCACTCTCTGGTATCCTAAGGAATAAGGTAGGCATTCAACATATTTCGTAGACGCCCAGGAAATCCAAACCTTTCCAAGGCCTTACTTGCATTATCTCTGGGACGATGAGGTAGTGACTGTTACCTCCTCTTAAACTAGCTTTAACTTGGTAACTAACTATAGGTGATTGAGTTTTTTTTTTTTTTTTCCTACCATGACAGAACAGCATGTCAACATTAGAGGTTCAATATTTGCTGATGCATGCAGTAAATGCACAGCAACAGAAGTTATTCTTGCGGAAGGAAAATAAACAATCTGAGCAGGCCTCATAAAATGTGAAAATGGAATAGTCGGATTTTTTTAAAGAAACTTTCTTTCAGCCTGAGATAAGCATGAGAGTGATTCATCCTCATGTGGAACCAGGGATGGATGCAATGTTCCCCTCTCCCTGGGACAAGTCTGAAATCCTTCTATGAAGACCCTGAGGCCTCCCTGGCATTGCCAGGCTGTTAGCAAAGGAGCTTCTCAAGGCTGATTGCAGCCACCAGATTCCACAGTGCCACCAAACCAAGCCTTTGCAGGACCTTAAGAGGCTTTCTTCTGTACAAGTTGCCCCTCAGGGCCTTTAAGACAGCAAGCCCAGGACTCAGAGCCCCAGGGGCTGGAAGGGAATTTCATCTTTCCAGCTAGCCTTTTAGCTGAAAGATGACAGTTCCTCCTCTTTTCTGTTATTCTCATGAAGCTGTTAAGCTCAAGTCACCAGAGGAAGACAAATTTATATCTCCCCCCTCATGCTCTGTGGATTTTAAATAAGTGGATGGTCTCCTCATAGTCTCCTTCTTAAATATCAGCCTATTTAAGAGAATCACAGACTGAAATCCAGAGCCAAGGGTCTGTAATTTGGCTGGGCCACTATGCCTTTAAAGTGATATACTGATAAGAGTAGAGAGTTATATATTCACAGAATTCTGTGATGAAAGAATCTGCAGACAAACCACCTGAACATGTCCAGTCTCATCTGATCTCAGAAGCTAAGCAGGGTTGGGCCTGGTTACTACTTGGGTAGGACACAGAAGTTCTACAGAATAACACCAAGGTCAGAAAATATGGAGGAAAGATGGAAAAGAGTAATAGATTGAAATACATAAATATATTATCTCTTATAAAAGTAAAATGCAAATAAGAAACTGGAAAAAAAAAAAAACAGGGATACAAACAAACTTTTAAAAAATACCCAAAGCAAATTATTTGTCAAGAAATATAAATTAAAAGAAGATGATCATTTTGTCCATTAAAGTAACAAAGATTAAAGCAAATGGTTTTCCTAACATTGATGAGGGTGTTACCAGAGGTGTAAATTGGTATAGACTCTGAGGCAGATGTGGTACTTATCAAAAGTTGTAAAGATAGGTGAAATGATTTGATAGAATAATGGCTATTTCTAAGAATTTATAATAAAGAAGCAATGAAAAGGCCCACAAAGAATTAGTTGTAGAAACGTTCACTCAAGTTTGTTTGTAATTGTGGGGCAGGGGTGGGGGAGCAGTCAATCTAAATGCCAAACAATAGGGGGTTGATTACGTTTTATAGAAATCCTTCAACAGAATGCTTGGCAGCTTTTAAAAATAGTGCTGTGGAAGTTTAATTAGACAAATACAATTAGGTTATGGTGATAACCTAATATTAAATGGAAAAATTCCTTTGCAAAATGATGTATAGGCTAATTGACCATGTGTGCTAAGTCCCTTCCGTTGTATCTGTTTCTTTGCAACCCTATAGACTGTAGCCAACCAGGCTCTTCTGTCCATGAGATTCTCCTGCAAGAATACTGGAATGGGTTGCCATGCCCTCCTCCAGGGGATCTTCCCAACCCAGGGATCAAACCCACGTCTCTTATGTCTCCTGCACTGGCAGGTGTGTTATTTATCACTATCACCACATGAGAGGCCCCAGTTTACTGTAGTTTCTGAATATACACTAAACATGAAAGAATATACACCATAATTTTCACACTAGTTATCAATGGGTAGAAACATCACATTCAATTTTCAGGACTCCTCTTTCTGCTCTTATGCATTTTCTGATGTTTCTGTAATAAGTATATATTATGTAAAAAAAAAAAAGTTAAAAGTAAAATTTTCTAGAAATTAGTCTGGAAAGAGAATCCACAAATGTAAATTTTACTTCCTCTGCTAAAATAGAAGCACAAAGTTGATCTATATCTGGAGAAGAAAAAGTCCCAAGGCTGAAGTCTATCTTCATTTAGGAGTTCTAATTAGAATGAATAAAACCCCCAATTTGAAGCATAATGAGATTGAGGGTTTGACATCTTGTAAGGAGCATGTACTTTGTAGCCATAATGACCTGAGACTGGTCTCTGATTTGTAAAATTTGTAAAACTAACAGCAATTCTCAGAGTCTTTTCTATAAATGTTATATGAAGATACTACTTATGGCACAAACGCAGTGAGAATCAAAGACAACATATTAGGAGGCATCTGGCATGTGATAGGTGCCCATGCAGTGTTGTCTTCCTCCCTTTCCTTCCTGAGGTCTTGGTGCTGGGTATCCAGGGCAGAGCAGAACATGGCTTCCTGAGTGAGAATTGAACAGGCTTCCTCAAGAATGTAGGGAATCCTCAGAGGATTTGGGAGGAGCATTTGTAGGGCCCTGGACAGCAACCTGGCCTCTTCCTTCTCACACTAAACCTGAATCAATTCTGCCACGCTTCTCTAACTTTATCTTTAGATTTTTTTCCCCCTGTTCTTCAGAAATGTCCCTCAATGTTGGGACACAAAAACTGTCCTGGTTTTTTTATATAGTGACAGGAGACACCGGTAAGGATGCTGACTAGAACTTGGAATCAAGAGCCTAGAGAGTCTTTGAAAGTAAATATAGATCTTCAGTGCTCAGGGAAGTCCCAGAAATACTATCTTAGTTACACTGCCATCTTCCCTTTTTCTCTCTCTCACTCTCTCTGATTTCACCAGAGCAGACTAGAGTGTTTTCCTCTCTGCTTTCTTCTCTATCCTCTTTCTCCCTTCCTGCTCCTCCATTTCCACTGCTGCTATTTCTGTTTTTTCTCTTCTTCCCACTCTTCTTTCTTTCCCTCTCCTTCTCTTCCTCATCCTTGTTCCTCTTCCTCCTCTTCTCTTTACTCTTCCCTTTTCTTTTTCCTCCTCCTTTGTATTCTTCCTCTTAATGGAAGGAATTTAATTTGAATAAAGGACAGATTGTCAGATTTTTCTCTACTTGGAGGCCACCAAAATCCTCCCAAACTCTGCCGGGCAACATCTCCTACTATAACCACTTGTCTCACACTTCTCATTTTCCAAAGGCTTCCCTAATTAAATAAAATGCAAACACTGCACATATTACCATTAGCAAGTCACCAATCCAGGGGGCAGCAACAGGTCAGAAATGTTTCCACTAGAAATCTAACAAATCACCTGCCATGTTCTTAGTCCACCTCAGGGTTGTGTGTGGTATCTTCTCGACAAGTTAGAGTTATCATTATCTGGTTGACACTGGATTCATGAAATTTCAAAATGAAATTAAAGCTTTATTAATTGTATTTTCTGGTGTTTTTATTAAGGAAAATCAACTAAGTTTATTACCTTCTAAATGGGGAATATAGTGACCCAGAAGAGGAAAATCAAGTCTTGCTTAATGGCTGTGGGCAGAAAAGAGGGATAAAAATTAGAATTAGAATATCAAAATACAAGATTCGTAGAGAAAATGAAAAAGAATAAGTCTAGATAATTGGGGGAAATTAGAGAAAGGGAAGACAGTTAACACAGTCTTCAGTGATTATCCTGCATGGGGGACTTTCTATGATTGGAACCCACTGAAATACTCCTCAATTCAGGCTGAATTGCTTTGAAAGACAATTTATACACTGAAGTAAGGTGGTGCCTACATCCTTGGTAACCTGAGGAAGTTTAATAGTAGTCTGAATGGGAAGCTACAAACTGGAGCTGTCTGGGTAAACGGATTTATATCAGATGATGTTCAGTGACCAGAAGGATTTTACTCATAGTCGCCCACATCTCTGATACTACTGTAAGCAGCCTGCGTGTGTGTGTTAGCTGCTCAGTCATGTCTGACCCTTTGTGACCCCAAAGTTTGTAGCTTGCCAGGCTCCTCTGTCCATGGAATTCTGCAGGCCAGAATACTGGAGTGGGTAGCCATTCCCTTTTCCAGGGGATCTTCCTAACCCAGGGATTGAACCCAGGTCTCCTACATTGCATGCAGATTCTCTACCACTTGAGCCACCAGGGAAGCTCACTATAAGCAGTTTAGAGACATTCTAGTTTTTCATTCTATTTCATTCTCTTTGATGACTCCCTTGGTCCATTTTTATCTTAAGTATTTAAGAAGGCAAAACCAAAACAACACAGTTCTAGTGTGAGGTCTGTGTCGCTTTATATAACTGTATCTACCAAACTAATCCTGAGAGCCTGATTAAGACAACAAGGTCCTAGGGTCAGTATTCTACATGCCTCTGTTGACTAATTAAATATCACAATATAATAGCTAAGCTTCCCCTTTGTCACTCCAGAAACAATCACATAGTACGCATTTCCACCTAAATAATATAAACTCCACAAAATAAAAAAAATTCATATAAATAAACACATATCTTATAGTGCTTCTAAAAATAGGATACCAATCTAAAGCAAAAATAAAATAAATTCACTTCTTAATATGACTGCCTCTGATGGACTGCCACCATCTCTTCTAAAAATAAATTGCTATTTGCCTTACCCCTAGAAGCTGTTCATTCTTATATGGGGAGCTGTGCTTATATTTGCCACCTGCCACTGCTGATGACCATTACCAAATCAATTGCTCCTGCTAGGCTAGGATCTTATCAGAGTATAAAGCACAAGGTTTCCTTCATCATCAAATCAACCTCTAGTCTCTGGGCTTTTATTAGCAAACCAAAGTTTAGTCTTTCTGCGTTGCATTCTGCTCCCATTCCCTTCGGTCTGGGTGTCCCAGGTCACTTGATGCAGGCTATCATGCCCAGACAAATATCATGGACCTCTGACTCATATCTTCTTATGTGGTAGTGATGGATGAAATGAATTTATAGACAAGGATGCTGGACTTCCTTTCTTTGAGCCTTATGATTTAAATCCCTCTCCTTTTATACATTTACAAACAATTAGTAAGAAAGCAGGATTCACAGGATAGTTTTGTTTCTTTATCCAGAACACTATTTCAGTGCATAATATATCTCAAACATTCTTTAATGCCCATTCATTTATGCATTTAGCAAACAGTTTTGCTCAAAAGCTGAAGAGGCAATCTTGGTGGTCAAGGAGTTTTTAGTAAAATAGGAGAAAATGTTAGATCAAAGTTGTATGATGGGTACAAAATGCTGTAGAAATTTAGAAGATAAAAGGAATGTGACATTTGAACTGAAAAACAATACAGGGAATGTTATTTTCAAGGGTAGACTTTCACTATAGGTGACTGTCTCTTTTGGTCTTGTAAGACAAATGCAGACCCAGAGTACAGGACACGAATCCTAATAAACAAGTTGGTAGAGAGGTATTTTCTAGTGTATTCCACAGTGATCCTGCAAGGTGCTCCATCAGCAAGGACCCTGAAGCCACTGCATGTAGGTATACACCAAATCAAAGGACCACTCACTTTGTTGATTTTGCATCATTTATTCCTTTTGGAGTAATGTATATTAGTTGTGCTTCTTACGAATACTATTTGTGCATGTATGCTCAGTCATTAAGTCGTGTCAGACTCTTTATGATCCCATGGTCTGTAGCCCACCAGGTTCCTCTGTCCATGGGATTTCCCAGGGAAGAATACTGGAATGGGTTGCCATACTTCCTTCTCTAGGGGATCTTCCCGATCCATGGATCAAATTTGTGTTTCCTTTATCTCTTGCATTGACAGGCAGATTCTCTACCACTGAGCCACCTGGGAAGTCCTAGGAATGCTATTTACTTGCTCATTTATTTAATCTCTTGCCATTTTTTGCAGATTCTTGTGGTGGTGATTCATTGTGCATGTTGAGGAGCAGATTATGTGTTAAAATCCTGGAAGTGTAAGTTAAATGGGGAAGGACAGGATATGTGCTACTGGAGTATTTCTCCATATCATTTTTAACCTTCCTCCTACACCCATCTGTTGCTAATGAGGTCTGCAGAGTGATAGCAAAGCACTAGGTTTAGGGAAGCTCTTCAATAAATATTTGATGGGTATAATCTTTCACAGTTAGAATGTGTCATTATCATTATTTTAATTATTTTCCAGGATTTTTGTATGAGAGATATAGAGGATGCATTTTGAAATCTATCATCTTCACCACCTGCAATCTTCCTGGTAAATGTCAGTGATCCCCTGGGCTTTGTCTTTTGTCCCTTTCATCTGCATCCTTACCCAGGAAGCTTCATCTTTCCCAAAGTCTCTTCTAGCAGCTTTGTCCCCTCCACATTCTCTCATTAGCCCTACATACAAGTGATGAAGAACAGGGCAGCTCACAGCAACATAAATGCATGCATCTCTGTAGCAATACTCATGACTACATCATCGGTTTCCTTGGCCCTCACACATCACCTGTCAAAACCATTTTGATCATCTGAGGTCAACAGAGCTATATTACACAGTGATTAAGAAAGTAAAGTACAAGCCAGACGTGGTTCAAATCTAAGCTCCATCATTTAAATTGAGTAACCTTGAACAAGATTCTTAACTATCTGTGTTTCAGTGTCTTTACGATGTAAAATGAAAATCTAAGGAATGTGGCCTCATAGAGGTGCTGTAAGAATTAAGGTTTGAATACTATTTGATACTGATTGGAATTCAATAAAATTTAACACAATTGAAATAAAACACAAATAAACAGACTTCCAGAAAGCCTTTTCTGATAAACTTATTGGAGTTAATTGTTGCTTCTTTGGCTTTCCTTAGTGAATTAATCCCACCTTTTATCCACTAACAACATTGTGTTTTCTACTATCTGTAGTTTTTTTTTTTTTTACTGCCATGGACTCTGAGATGTGAGTTCATGAAGGTAACAGCTATCATAGTCACCTCTGTAATTTTACTACTGGAAGTAAGTGAACACAACTGTTTTTTAATTCATGTGTGCTGATTTGAAAAATGGAGACTGAAGGGCAAAGGAAAAACTAAGTGAAGCACAATTAAATATACAAAAGAAGAACAAGTCAGACTTGGGAGAGAACATTTACATCTGGATCCAACGTAAGTGTTTATTTAGTCAGCTTAAAAAAAAAAGTACAGCATATATAATACTGTGATGTGAACTTGACCCTGTCCTCTAGGAAGGCTTCAGCACAGGTAGCTTAATGAAGTGCTAGTCGAGAAGCTGTCCCATCCCCTATTAAGCAGTGTATTGTCTAAATGAGTTTAATTACTATGCAAATTACTATGAGCTCATATGCCCAAGGCCTAAAACATATCAGATGGCAGGTCTAAAAGAAATTCAGTAAGCCATGTCTCTCTTTGTAGGAATGTTTCTTGGCAATAAGGGGAAACAAAAATATGGTGAGTGTAATAAGAATGAAGTATTATAATTCTTAGTGAAGCTTGGCTAAACTGGAGCTGGTAAAAGTTGTAGTAGATATACAATATAGTTCATTTTGAGCAAATCATATTCAAGCATTATTAACCAGTTTGTTCTTCTTACTCTAAAAACCAATGTCAAATGATTTAATATCTAAGTCCTGTGCCCATGAATGCTTGGAAAAGGACTGTATCACTCATGACACCAAGGTATACTTTGGGGTGTGGGCATGGAATGGATCTGGAAATAAAAGATATGTGTTCTAGGTCTACTTACTAAATATGTGATCCCCAGCAAATCACGTAACATCTGAGAGCTTCAATTATTTTCTTCTGTGATAAAGACTAATAATATCAACACTAGTCATGGTGTTAAGATATAGAGAAAATGATTTTTTAAGTGTTTTCATAACTCACACAAATAAGGTAACACATAAGTGTGTTTTTAAATAAAAGAAACAGAAGACATATTCCTGTTTTCCCTCCCCTCTTTACATGGAGTTGGAGTCTTTTAAAACACTGACCACATTTTAAGATCAACCTAAAGTGCCATTCAGCTAATTTCCCATTCCCTCTCCAGAACATCACAGTCCTTACAATTTAGTCTGACACACTGTAAGATATCCTGAAAGTGCTAAATAAATATGGATAGGAGGAGACGGGGATTTCATTACTATACTTGCTTGATCATCTTTCCAGATACTGACCAAATTACAATGTAATGAAATAGAACCATCTGCTATATAGTAAGTAAAATGATCTGATGGATTCTGGGAAGCAAACATATAAATTCAGATTATATTTGAAAGATTTCTTTCAGGAAAATCTTTACCAAAGTGTGCCTAGGATAAGTCATATCTTAGGAACAATATCCAAAGAGGCATGCTCCTATAGCAGCTTTCAGACTTTCTTGACTGTAACTCTCAGTAAAGTAGATATTATATTACATTACGACTCGCAGATAAAACAAAAATGTTTTATTTCACTATATGCAGTACATTTTGATATTTTTGTTTATCCTGTTTACCTACTATGTGCTACTTTATTAAACAAAAATAATGCTTCTCACAACCTGTTTTTGGGTTGTGACCCATTGTGGCTCAATTGGTAAAGAATCTGCCTGCAATGCTGGAGACTTGGGTTCGATTCCTGGGTTGGGAAGGTCCCCTGTAGAAGGGAAAGACTACCAACTCCAGGATTCTGGACTGGAGAATTCCATGGACTGTACAGTCTGTGGGGTTGCAAAGAGGCAGACACGACTAATCAACATTATTTGGAAAACACTGTTCTAATACCCAGAACTGTCTAAGTACATAACTGTTTCACAGTTCATATCCTTATTTGGAGAGGTGAGGAAATCAGACCTAGGTGCCCAAGAAGTGAGTCCTTTAAGGAATGAATGTGATGTCAGCAGTAAAATGTTTTCTTGCAGATTACAAAATGAGGACAAACTGTGAACTTCACTAAAGAGAATTTTTGTTGTGTTTTGTTTTAATGGCTGTATGCAGGGTCAAAAAGATTGATAAGGTGCCCACTTACTTCTGCAGTCACTGAAAAACATGTTTACACAGACAAAGGAATGTTAATATGGTATTTCAGTAACAGCTCCAGTAACAGGATTTAGTGAATTATACCACTCTTTTCTGTTTAGTTGGGACTACTAGGTGAAACTTAAAAAGAGGTAAATACCTCTTTAATTTAAAGAAGAATTCTGTTTGTTTGTTTGTTTTAATCTGAAGGCACCCAACTGAGGAATGCGTTTTCTTATGGATTATTAGAATTTACATGTTTCTCATCTGAAAGTATGCAAGAATTGTCTATTACA
The DNA here is from genome assembly GCA_007570785.1 of Antilocapra americana. Classification (NCBI taxonomy): domain Eukaryota; kingdom Metazoa; phylum Chordata; class Mammalia; order Artiodactyla; family Antilocapridae; genus Antilocapra; species Antilocapra americana. The sequence continues at coordinate 40,266,715 of ML664161.1, read as the reverse complement.
ATTCATCTTTGGAAAAAAGATATACCAAAGCTCTTATGGAAAAGGTTCCAACACTGGATAATAGAATAATGAAATGTAAACTGCACTAATGCCAGTTCTGTAGCTATTTTAGGCACCTGTGACTACTGAACATTGTAGCAAGTATGGCAAGTGTGTTGAGGAAGTGAATTTTTAGGTTTTGATTTGAATGGTGCTGGTGGTGGTTATTTTCTAAGTTGTGTCCGACTCTTAGGACCCCATGGACTTAGCCCACCAGGCCCCTCTGTCCATGGGATTTCCCAAGCGAGAATGCTAGAGTAGATTGCCATTATCTTTTCCATTTGCTTTGAATATAAATATTAATTTACACAGCCACAGATGATTTGTGGTGGACGTATTGGACTGTATAGACCTAGAGAAACCAATGTGCCGATGACCTGATAAAATAAATATGACAGTCATTAATATATCATGTGAATTCATGAAGCATTCTAAACACTAAAAAGTAATCTAGAACTCATGAAAAGTGGTAAATAAAGTATTGGTATATTAAAAATAGAACAGTTCTAAGACCATGGGCAAACCTATGTCAGCTTTGGGTTTTGTTTTTTACACCTCCCTGATGACAACCAGGATTTTTCTGATTTTCCCACAGAGACTACTGATCTCACTAACTCACTTAACACTTATTGGTGCTTTTCAAGAAGTCATGCCCCAAATTTCAGCTGATGCTTGCAGGTCAAACTTAAGACACTGAAAGGAAATTTGGCTAGCCCTTTGGAAATGGACCTGCTTTTTGCATTTGGATTGATACGGGAAATTAAGACAAGGGATGTTTTTGTAAAGAGGATAACTCCTTTTGAATAAGAATTCATTTGCAACTGATTCCTTCTATAGTCTAAGAAGCTCTTGATTATAGGACATATCTACTGACTTAAAAGGAGAACTCACTCCAGATACATTAAACAATTTATGATATGCCCAAAATAGAGGTGAATGGACAAGGATAAATGATCTGCTTCAGAAATTCAATCTAGGGCATTTAAAAGGACAGCTGTGCTGAAGTACAGCCAATCAAACTGAACAAACAAATCACTCTTTCCTTGATACTCCCAGCTAGCAGCAGGATACCATATAAGATACCGATTAGAAGATTTTAGCACCTCTTAGCTGGTAAAGAATCTGCCTGCAATGTGGGAGACCTGGGTTTAATCCCTGGGTTGGGAAGATCCTCTGGAGAAGGGACAGGCTATCTACTTCAGGATTCTGGCCTGGAGAATTCCACAGACTCATCCATGGGGTCGCAAAGAGTTGGACAGGACTGAGCGACTTTCACTTTCATTTTGTATGCAAACAAATCACAAGGAAATGTGCCTTTGCATTCTTCAGCCCCAGGCTAGAGAATACCCCCAAGGGATGTTTTCAGTAAGTTCTCTGGGAAATGAAAATTTTGCCTAATTTGGAGTCAGTCCTGGGGTTTAAGCAGAAATGAGAGAGGTTATTATTTAGCAATTTGTACAGGAGTAGAGTTAGAGACTGCAAGGAAATCCAACCAGTCCATCCTAAAGGAATTCAGCCCCGAATATTCATTGGAAGGATTGATGCTGAAGCTGAAACTCCAATGCTTTGGCCACCTAATGCAAAGAACTGACTCACTGAAAAAGTCCCTGATGTTGGGAAAGATTGAAGGCGGGAGGAGAAGGGGGCAACAGAGGATGAGATGGTTGGATGGCATCAGTGATGCAATGGACATGAGTTTTAAGTAGGCTCTGGGAGTTGGTGATGGATAGGGAAGCCTGGCATGCTGCAGTCCATGGGGCCACAGAGAGTGAGACACAGCTGAGTGACTGAACTGAACTGAAGAATTAGAGGGGCTTCCAAGAAGTTTGGTTTTATAGACATGGGAGGTACTAGGGGTAAGTTGTGCAGAATCCACCAAGGACCAGGAAATGAGATTGGCCTCTGAGAATGAAATGAGTTGGATATAGAGACAATGCGTGCACACTGGCCACCTCTAGCAAAAACAAAAACAAAACAACCAAACAAACAAAAAAACAGGTCATGATATTTATAAACATGTGAACAAAGAGGTTCGAGAATTCTATGTAACTTCCATCAAGGTGAACTAGGGAAAGTAGTGCAGCAGTCTGATTGGAAGTTGATAAGCTGGATTCCAAGCAATTATTGGGCATCTTGTCCAGAGAAAAGATGAACAAGATGAGAAAGATTAGCCTGCACTATAGAAAAAGTGAAACCAAGGGCCAGAAGTTGCTAGAATATCTTAAACTGCCAAAGTCAGAGTCTCTGCACCAGAAACGGGCTCTGTTTCTGCAACAGATATACACATTACAGCAGTGTGTTTAAAAACTGGAGTCTGCCACTAGATTACCTGAGCTTTCATTCATATTATTTTCTTGCTGATGTGCTCAGTCATGGCTGACTCTTTGCGACCCCATGGACTGTAGCCTGCCAGATTCCTCTGTCCATGGAATTTTCCAGGCAAGAATATTGGAGTGGGTTGTCATTTCCTTCTCCAATTATTTTCTTAACTTAATGCAAATTATTTTCATCTCTGTGACTCAGTTTTATCCTCTGTAATAATAATAATAGGATGTACCACTAAGAGTGCTGAACATATAAATGAGTTAATATATGTCAAGCATTTGAGACAGCACCTGCCCCATAGTGGTGTTATTGCATAGTCTCTAAATTGTGTCCAACTCTTTACGACCCCATGGGCTTGTAGCCAGGTTCCTCTGTCCATGGGATTTCCCAGGCAAGAATACTGGAGTAGGTTGCCATTTCCTTCTCCAGGGTATCTTTCTAAAACAAGGACCAAACCTGTGTCTCCTGCATTGGCAGGTGGATTCTTTACCACTAGCACCCCCTCAAAAAACTCCTGGTCCATAGTGAGCCTTCAATAAATGTTTATAATCATCAGAGATAAATATATATGATTTATGTCAACATATATGTGACTCACAAAATGAATTATCCGTGTTTAAAGTCCATGGATACTAAGTGACTCATTGACCCATGGGAATTGGCCTAGAATGAGGGACACACTGGCAGGCTGATTTTCCTATTCTGATCCTTCTATCACTTTAAATTTATAACTTGACATTTTGGCGCATAGTTCAGACTTCGGTGAGTTTTAGTATTATCAGTCAACCTTCTAAATCGAATCAATTCTGGCCTCTGATAAGATTGACATTTGAACCACTGAGGCTGAAAGCCAGACCCAGAACCTTGATAAATTCACTCAAAGTATGCTAAGTGTCCGGTCTTTTGGCAAACAGCTAAAAAGCCATCTCCTGAAAAACCTCATCTATCTTCTTTCAAACGCCAGTAACTGACAACCAAGATTTTCTCCCAGAGGCCTAGTGTTTTTTGGAGGGAAAAACAAAAAAATAAAAAAAGGAACAGAATATCTTAGAGGTGGTTAGACTTGCAGAAAGGTTGCTTTTGAACAAGCTATTTTGGTCCCTCGGGTTTGACATGTCTTTTCTAACACCTGAGGATTTGGCAATGCCTGGAGACTAAGACCTGAAGGTATACCAAAGAGCACACAAAGGGGTCAGTGATTTTTAGTCCACTTATAACAAGTTCCTGCTTCAAATAAATCCATTAGCATGCAACGTCAGGCCTCAGTAACTCACTGTCAAAGCCACCGTGCTACATTTCCAGTGACTAATAGTTCCCCTTATCTTCCTCTAGGAACAAAGAATGCAACAGTCTCTATTCCTATACTGTGGCCCTGGAAATCTGTGATATAACATTTTTTTTCAAGGGAGGAAAAAAATCAATTATGTATTTCTACAGCAGATTTAGGGTTAAATAGCTTTTTGTCACTTTTACGAAAAACAAATTAACTTCTGATAAATCCTTCCTTGTGTGGTATAGTTGGAAAAATTCCAGAGTCTCAAATGCAATTTTTAAGACTGCTCTGGACTTTATACTACCAGGCCATCCAACTATCCTCAGCTGAATCTCCTGGAGCTGGGCTGATATTAGCAAAGTTCTCACGGGATTCTGAGCCAAGACTATACTGGATCCCCTAAGTTATCGAGGGTTCTATTTAGTTGCCTCTGTTTATATGGGATTTTCTTTCCTTAATAACTCAAGTCTAGTTATAAGGGAGCAGAAGTGAGCCCGTGAGGTAAGGTGAGGCTGCCAAAGAGGATTTTTGACAGAAACTTCACAGCTGAGGAGAAAAGAGCAGCTGCCACTCTGGCAAAAAGGTGAAGCTCGCCCACCTCCTGCCCAGCAGTGCCACACCAGTGCTCTGAACATTAAGCTGCGTTTACTGCCTCCCCCGTGACTATGCCAGTCACATTTGAGAACATCTGCTGCAGCCTTAATGACAGAGCCGGTGGGAACCTAATGAGTGCCCTCCACACCTGTGCGGCTTTACCAGACAGCTGTTTCCCTCTCCTCTGCCTCCTTTCTCGGTCCTCTCCCTTCATGTGTGCTCAGGGCTGCATCTTCCCCATAGGAGATGGCTGGGCTCTCCCGTTAGTTCTGTACTTTTGCTAGGACCACATTCATCTCAGTGTACATGGCACTTCAAGGCAGTGGGGACCAAAAGCATGTCTTTCAGATTGCTCCAACTTCACCATTTGCTGTGCAAAAGAGTAAAGTTGAAAACTGAGAAAGTCAACTAGGAGAAACCATGGACTAAGATAAGGGGACAAGAAAAGGAAAAAAAGAGAGGCGCTGCTTCCCTTTCCTTGCTGACAGCTCTCAGACATTAATATGGTAATTCACAAAGCCACTGAGACACTTTACAGTTAACCTATGTATGAAATCTCTCTGATCAAAGCATTTTCTGACTGAGAAAGCTGCCCTGTGGAAGGGTTAAATAACAAAACAAAACAAAAGACCTAGTACTCCTTAATAAAACAACTTTAAAATTCAGAGAATTCTGATTACATTAAAAGTGTAAAGTTGTAGTATGTTGTATGAAAGAGCCTTGGTTTCTTCTGTGTGAACTTTGGTAAGTTATTTAACTTCTCTGAATCTCCATTTCCTGATTTGCTAAATGAGGATAATTATATGGATTTGGTGAGATCATCCAAAAATAAATTATACACACTATATTAAGAGTATCACAGAGTACCTGGCACAAACCAACTGCTTGATAAACTCTAGTATTATCATTATTACCACAGAAAGCCCATTTCTCATGGCTTTGCTATAGGCATTGAAAGAACACTTGCTCTTGTTACATATTTTCTGGGAATAATTCAGCCTCTTGAATGACAGAAGGGAAGTGAAATACATCCTAAATGAGAAAAAAAAAATAAAGCTTAAAATAATTATCTCATTTGTTATATAATCAAAAACTACAAGCTAGAATTTTAGAGATATATGACTAAAAGAATGTGGGATTTTTGTGATGATTCATTTCAGTCAGTTCAAAACCAGAGGTAAGAATCACATGTTCTCTGATAAATATCACTGAAATATGTAGATGACCAATTCAAGTTTGATGCATGAAGCAGGGCACTCAAACTGGTGCTCTAGAACAACCCAGAGGGATGGGGTGGAGAGGGAGGTGGGAGAGGGGTTCAGGATGGGGGACACATATGTTCCCATGGCTGATTCATGTTGATGTATGGCACAAAACACTACAATATTATAAAGTAAATAGCCTCCAATTAAAATGAATAAACTTTAAAAAGAACCATAAGTTCTATGATAAATAAAAGCCATGTGGTGCAATAAAACTCCGACTATATCAGTAGTTTATGTTAAAAAAGTATTGTCCTCCATGTCTCTACATGGGTACTGTCTAATATGGTAACCACTAGCCACGTGTGTCTACTGAAAATCTGAAGAGTAGCTGCTCAAAAGCTGAAATGCACTATGGATTTTTGAAGATGTAGTATGCAAAAAAAGAATGCAAAATATCTTATTAATAATTTTATATTGATCACAAGTTGAAGTAATAATACTTTAGATATACTGAATTAAAGTATATTATTGGAATCAATTTTATCATTTTTTCCTTGCTTTAATTTGTCAACTAGAAAATTAAAAATTATGTGTAAGTCTTACTGTATTTTTTTTGACTACTGCTGCTCTGAACCAATGGTTCTTAGGAGTTTTTATTCATAAATATATTTATACTATGTTTATAAATATCAGCCAAGCAGCTTGAAGAAAATTCACATGCTTGGTCTCTCAGTGATTCTGATTCCAATGGCCAAAAAACTTGTATTTTTCAATAAGAGTGGATACTTCTGATGCACTTAATCACCGGGTCATACTTTGAGAAACACTGCTATAGACTAATATATCCTAAGTTGAAACAAGATGCTAAGAAACACAAGTATGACTGGGGGATGCAACAGACAACAAATAGGCTAAAATGAAAACAGAAAAGGAAGGGGAGAAGCATGATGGTAGAAGATTCCCAAGGACTTACTTTCCAGGTCTTTCCACTGCTGAATAGCAAGGGTAGGTCTCTCCTCCCCCATGTTCTAGACTGGGGTGAGGAGGAGGCGATAAAACTCTGTACTGAGAGGATCTCTCACCAGTTAACTGTAAAATGTGAACATAAGGCTATAGTGAATAAAAGTGATGCCAGAATTGTCACTTTCAGTGGTAACTAATAAAATCCCTCTTAGCTAACATTGTCACTTCTTTTACGTTCTGCAAATTGACTGGTGATAATATGTATAGATGGCATAGCTCACATTTTCAAGAAGAGGAATAGTCCAGATAGCCCCTGCACCTCACTTTTCCCATAGCAGACCTTCGTCATTAACCATATAGTAATTACTTTTCAGATACCAGGTAATGGAATCACAATCATTAACTATGAGCTACCTCAAATTTATAGAGCTCCTCCCCACCATGGCTAGAATAACCAGGCTCTTTCTTGGCTACTACGGGGGGAGAGGCTATCTTCCAAATACAGGAGACACACTTTAAGTGGGAAATAATTCATTCAACAAACCCAACCCATCCTCCACTGATGTCACACCACTCTTTGAGATTCTCCTACCACACAGGCCCTTGTACTGCTTTCCCACCAATGTAGTGTCTTTGTCTCAGCTAGTGTCTCCTCACAGCTTGTCGCACTATTAGCTGTTGCGTCTTCTGCTGTCTTTCCCTGTCCAGCTCACAGGAGATGCAGCACTGATAGAGTTGTGCTGACTGGATAGGGACTGTCCAAGCCCATCAGGGCATCCCTTTCAAGACTGCCTTTCAAAGCCACAAATCTCCTGAATGACAAAGCTGTGGCCTTGACTGGGGATTTTTGCAATCAGGTTCCATCTTCATTTACTGAACAAGCCAGCTGGGCAAGCACCTTTCCCACTGAGTTTAGCGTGCCCTCACAGCAAGATAGGAAGTACACTAAATACAGTTCTCAGGGATGAGAAAGGAACTCCTGGTACAGAGAAGAGCATTATGAAAACATTTGGTAGCATATTTTCAGCTTTAGTTAATTATTTAGGTTATTCCTAAGTCTAATATTTTTTACTCTAATATCTGTAAAGAAATCATACAATTATTGAGTTGGATACTATACTGAAGCTGTTTAGTCCAATTTCTCATGTTAAAAAAGAATCCTAACTGGATGGTAAAAATCTTGAATGTAAACAAGAATAATCGATTAAGTTCCGGATACTACTCCTAGAATTTTCATGATTTAACCCATCTAATCCTCATTATAAGTATTTCTAGTTCTGCCCTATATTCACAGATGATAAAACAAAGACATAGAGAAATTAAGTAACTTGCCCAAGGTTACAGATTGAATGTATCAGCTAGTATTTAGACTTAGGCAATCCACTTCTAACTACCAGGGAAGATTAGGACTTAAGACAATTCATCTGTATCTTCCAGACCCCAAAGCCACACTTTTAGGCTGGTGAAAGTTAGGCCCAGGACCCTTAGAATTTACTGGGAAAAAAAAAACAAAAAACAGCTTTCTCTTTTCCCCATGACTGAGCACTAAAGACAGGATATAATTGTGAAAGCTTACAACCACCTTAGTACTGTCTTGGTGATCCAGAGATGAAGACGGCCTGGGCTCTGACGATCCCCTGGATTCAGCTGTGCCTAATGGGAATTTACTCCTTTCTGTGATAGACAAGCCAATAGATTATTTTTCTTAAAGTGAGGTTGACTTGTATTTTCTGCCACTTGAAACAAATGAAAGAAAGTTAGTCACTCAGTTGTGTCTGATTGTGTGATTCCATGGACTGTAGCTTGCCTGGCTCCTCTGTCCATGGAATTCTCCAGGCAAGAGTACTGGAGTGGGTTGCCATTTCCTTCAAGTAAGTCCTTAACAATTAACCAACTAAGCAATTGACTTAAAGTTCTAAGCCTACAATACTTAATACAATATCTTGCACATATAGATATAAAATAAAAAGTAATTTTCATTTTCCTTATATAATTTTCAAGAGCAATGATTATATGCTATGTTTCTCTATTTTTCACAGTGCCTAGAAAAAGGCTGAAAATATTTTTTTAAAAAATTGAATACACATGGACAGATCAACTGCCAGGTTGAGAACTATATCTAGGAAAAATTGGACAGAAAAAATGTACCCAGTCATCTTTTCCACTTTGAGCTCTGTGTGGAACCCCGAGAAGGAAAGTGCTTTCAGTACAGATCACAGGGAAGACTCTCCCAACACGATTGTACAGACTGAACTTGATGCATAGACATCAACTTGCCAGACTCACCCCAGGGCCACCTGTTTAAGCGCATCACCAGAAAGTATCTCCAGAAGAAAGACTTAAGGGAGCTAGGGAGGTGGAAAGCAGTTCACTAAAGTTCCTGGCATCTGCCTGAGGGCACAGCTGGAGATATTAATAATTATTTCCCTCATCAGACCACAGAAAATGAATACAAAGTGAGAGAGAGAGAGAGAGAGAAAAAAAAAAACAACCAAGTGTCTTGCTGCCTCCTGTTTGAATTAATCTCTTCTGACAACTGCTGATTTGGGTTTGTGATTCGATCCTCCATATGTCGAGCTCTATTGGTCAATTAAGTACAGAGGATGATTGGGGGAAGCAGTGATGCTCAGTCTGATTACAGGAGGAAGCATCACAGAGCATTTGGAACATGCAAAGCAGTCCACTTACAGGGCGCCGAGCTGAGCCGGGGTGGTGGCCGGCACTGACAGGACAGTCAGGCGAGAGTCACTGGGCCTCAGCTCTCAGAGCACTACTAGGGCCAGAGAGACGTCCGAGTGAGCTTCCCAGCAGCAATAAACAAATCCTGGAGAACTGCATAGGGGATCCAAGGTTGGTGCAAAATTTAAGTCCTCTTTCACCCAATTTGCATCTTATCTCCAGATTTTCCAAGTAATAAAGTGTATAAATTGATGAAACATCACAAAATTTAAAATAAGAAATAAAGTGGCATTTAACTTGGAGAGTACAATTCATACATTTGAAGAGACTGTCTAAACGAGTTAAGAAAAAGGGCAGGAGGACACAAGTAAGAGGGAAACAACACAGAAGCAATTCAGCACTCATATTGCTCCACAGTAATGAGCATACTTTGGAAATGCAAGTCCTAGTCCAACTTTTGCTAATGGCTTCTCGGTTGCCTGGCAGGAAAAAGGTTCTTTTCGTCATTGTCACTTCCTCATTTTCAAGGAGGCTGATGGAGGCAGTGGGGCACTTTGTAGTTTCATAAATACAAAATCAAACTTGACCTAACAGCTCAAGAGAATGTTTTGACTGCAGTGATGGCAGCCTCCAATTTTGTATGAATTTAATACTGAACTAGCTCATGTGACTATGAAAAAGAATAGCTAATAAAAATGACTGTACACCATTTTAGAAAGAAGGTTCAATATAAATGCATAATAATCATCATAGCAGGCAGCAAGCTCATTTCAAAGTAACATTAAGTCAAGCAGCAGCTATGATTTCCACGATGAGTCACAGACTTATAATGCCATAGAACATTAGTACTTCTCTTTCCTATTTAGAAAAGATCTGATTTGGCATTAATTCCCAGTAATTTACCTAAACTCTGAAAGAAAGGTGACTGATACTTGAACAACAAAGGCTTATGATTTAGGAAGTAACACAGCAAATGTTTCAGTTGTTAAAAATAAATGGAAAAACACAGGCTGGATCCAAAGTAGCTATGTATGCCCTTAATTGATAGGTATGCTCTTAATCCTAGAACATTATTACAGGGATTTATATCACTCTGAAAGAAAGACTGATAGTCTAGCAAAGGCTGTATTGCAGGCACTATCCTCTTTGACATTTCACGATAACTTGGAATATAATGTATATCAGGATTAGCAATGCATTTCCCAAAATTTAAGAAGCAAAGCTAAGGCCTAATGGGAACAAGGTACAAAATGAACTCTAGGTCATGTTAAACAGGTTAACAAAAGAAAATCTAACATAGATAAATATAAACTGCTTCACCTTGGTCCACCATTTCTTCATAAGTATCAACTGGAGCGTGCAACTTTACAGCTTTGTATCCTTAGAATCTGTAACTGACTACATGCTTCATTACAATTCAACAATGTGTTGATGGTGTCAATAGTGCTCAAGTACTCTAAGGTTTCATATAAGTACAGTGGTTTGAGTAAGGATGGTCACAGATCTATTCCACTGCATGAATGTCATAAAATATATGGATATGTGTGTGTGTCTGTGTCATATATTTTAACACTGACCATCATACATAAAGATGTTGACAATATATAGGTCAAATGAAGATGGTAGTAAGATCTGGAAGACTGGAAGATCTGGAACACTGTCTACTGAAGAAAAATGGAAGGAAGTAAACCAAAGAAGCATATGTTTAAAAGAAACAAGATAATCAGGTTAACTATTTTAAAGACTTTTTAAATAATACTTTCTATGAGGAAAAGATTTAGACTTATTCTGAGTGAATCTACCAGTAAAAACAATAGGTAAAAATGTCAAAGAAATAGACTTTGGTTCATATGAAGGGATCTTTTAACAAGCAGAATGGTTTTGCTAATAAATAATGAGTAGATGGAGCTTAAAAGAAACTACTCAAAAACTCATACAGTAAAAGAGATTTAAATTAAGCATCTGGACTAAATGACTTCTGAAATCACTTTCAATTCCACAACGCCTTGATTTTATTACAATAAGAGAATTCTATAACTATTATTACAAATCTCGAGGAAACATGCTAAGTCTTGAGGTGTGTAAATCTCCCAGTTAACTATAGTGATGGGAAATATAGTATAACATTGATAGAATTAAATATAAATATGTTTTATAAGTTTTTGGTGGAATGAATAAAATCTAAGGATAGCCAGATTTTTCTTAAAGAAATAAAGACTTTTAAAGAATATATTGTCTCTAAAAGAAGGAATAAATCCAGATTATTATGAAAATATTGTATGTGACAGAGTTGTAGAAAGTAACATTTCAGAGCACAAGCTCCAAATTCTCATGTATTCTCACTGAAATCCTGGTACTGCCACTTGCCACATGTATAACCTAGGGATTGTCACCAATGCCTCTTTGCATTGTTTTTCCTATGTATTGGGTTTGCAAAAGTTCATTTGTATTTTTCACATGATGTTATCCAATAAAATATGATAATAATGTATCTACATCATAGGGCTATTTGTGAGAATTAAATGAGTTAATATATACTAAAATTTCAGAACAGTCTCTGAAACAAAGGGTTATATATTAGCTATTATAACTCTTGTTTAATATATCTATGCATTTGGCAATAGTCTTCTGGGATAGCTGTATGCTAAAAATAGCTTTTTGTACTGTTGTCATTATCATTACTGATGAAGGAAGATAAGCCACAGAAAACTGTCTACTAATTTTACCCATAATCTAGTTTTGGCAAAAGCTGAAATCTAACAACCAAGAGTAAGATTCATGCATGTCTTTTTTGCCCTTAAAGAGCTCTAACATAGTGGTGTCAGTGAATGGTCAAAAGACAAAGTCACGAGGCAGCCATCTAATTATTAAATTGTATAATTTACTCCTGCATAAATAAGTGTTGATTATATGTCTAAACTACAGGTTATCTAAGCATGAAGAAGTACAATTTTTAAATAACAACATTCAAATTGGGTGATCTAACGAGATTAAAAATAAGCTGTAAAAGAAAAAATATTTAAACAAACAATATCAACAACAATAAACATTATGAAACATGTAGCATCAATTCATTAATTTCCTAGTTAATATTGCAGAAATTGGCAGAGTATCTTTATATTGTCCACAATGTGAGGATTCTAACAGAATTATTTTCTTGATTCAGAACCAAGATGTCCATCTTTATATATCTACTTGGCCTGTCCAGACTGAAGCACAATTAATGCCAAATAGAGGATGTGAGAGAAGATGACATGTTTAAATAAATTCCATGGGAAAATTCTGCATTTTTCTTTAGAAAATAGACCAAACCTTTTATTTATCCTTTGACCTTCAAAAATACTTATTCTGTCGTAGGTCTGGTTAAAAAAAAAAAAAAGAAAAGCAGGCCATTCACTGATTACTCCAAATGCTAATGGTTCTATTCTACTAAACAATTCTAGAAATTAGGAAGTAGTAGTGCTTAGTCATTAGAGCTTAGACTTCTGATTAAAGTTTTAATTTGAATGTAATCTAGCTGTATGACTTTGGGAAGGTTTCTCATCTTTTCAAAGTATCACCTGAAGAATAGAGACATAGTATAAATCTCATCAAGTATTGTGAACAATTTGGTGCCTATTGAGGGCTTAGTATAATTATACAGGTATTCTAAATTGTCTTTATATCAAAATAGGTCAGTCATTGGAAAGTTATAAATCATAGCATAATCTTCCACAGAATTAAATTCATGGTCTAGCTGTTCCCTTCCCTAGGGGATCTTCCCAACTAGGGCCCAGAGATCAAACCCAGGTCTTATCAGTTGCAGGGTGGATTCTTTATCATCTGAGCCACCGGGATTTCCTACAGGGCTTCTCTAGTGGCTCTGGTAAAGAATCCACCTGCTGGTAAAAGAGACGCAGGTTTGATCCTTGGGCTGGGAAGATTCTCTACAGAAGGAAATGGCAACACATTCCAGTATTCTTCCTGGGAAATCCCATGGACAGAGGAGCCTGGTGGGCTACAGTCCATGCGGTTGCAAAAAAGAGCTGGATGTGACTTAATGGCACAACAGTAACAGTACAGTTCTTATTCACTGAGGGTGGAAATAAATTCACAATTAAGTATAGTTTTGGATTTTGCTATAACATGGTTAAAGGCTTTCTCCAATACTAACTACTTTCTCTCTTTGATATTTCATAAAATAACTTCATTTTAGCATAAATTACCACAAAAACATGTTTGTCACTCTTATATAGATTTCTGAATTCTATCAGTTAATAAAGAAAATAGACTATCTTATTTTTTTGGGGGGGCTTCCAGAGAATAAAAAATTAGACTTCTCTTTTTTGTTTTGGCTTTCGGGAAGCTCAGAGCAGATTTTACATTCATATCTGCATCATACTTTTTCCCAAGACATTTTTTCCTATTATGAATATTCCGTAAATATTATGTTAATAAGCTGATTCAGTTTATAATATGATCCAGAGAAGACTGTACTTTTAAAAGTACAATGTGTCTAAAATGTATCCTATATCACAAAATAATCAAGTAGGTTTTATATTTTACATAAATATATATTCAAATTATATATAGCTAATACAACTTCAAAAATAATAAACAAAGGATAATGTTTATTGCTAGTATAGGTGTGGAAAGAATAGCATCGTGGAAAGAAGGGCATACAGCCTGGTGCTGGTTAATAAAAATATCCATTAAGGAAACTGGCAAATTTTTATAAATGGTCTTAAAAATGTAAAACTAACACAAGAAAAAATTTTGTTTCTAGAAACATTATTGCTAAAAAACTAATCATAAAGAAGAATGAAAGCTTATGTACAAATATATTCACTGCAGCATTAAAATTGTAAAACTATTTTATGGAAAAATTTCCAACCAAAGGAAGTCATGAACTAATGAAATGCATGTAATCCCAATTGCTATTATTTTACTTAAAAGAAAAGTGTTAAGTGGAAAAGAAGGAAACAAAAAGTAAATTCTGCTTAAAGTCATGTTGAAAAATCATACTCAGATACACATGTAATATTTTAAAAGAAGGAAATCGGTCAAAATATTAACATCACTTAAATCATGGTAATAGTATTACCAATGACCTTTTTTTCCCTATGTTTTCAAATTTTACACAACGAATACCACATAATTCATAAAGAGTAAACACAAATATTTTCTGGAAAAAGTCCAATGTGAAAGGGGGGAAACATGAACAACTTTGGTATTATTCTAATTAAGAGAATTTTATTAAAGACATAGGAATATATTATCCCACTTAGTACACCTTGAGGTCAGTGTACCTAGGATGACATTGAGTTCTAAGATAACACATTAGCCAAAACACCCTCAGCCCCACAAAGCACTAAAAATTATCAAAAAAATAGTTGGGAGAAAACTCGACAATCACAGCTAACCTTACTCATGATGGAGTTTTTCAATGTGTTGGCCAGATGTGTTGGCTACCTAAATTTATTCTAGTAGTACTCTCCATAGTTAGCAGATGATGTATTAATGCTTTTCTTATTCAAAGAAGTTGAATGACTAAAGTTCACTCATAACTCTCACAATCGGGATTTAGACTAACTCATTCTAATTCAATTCCTTAGATTTAAATTCTTTAGGAAAATCATGGGTCAGGAGATTCTTTTTTTTTTTTTTTTTTTAATGTCCTTTACTATCTCTCCTTCTTCCTCTGTACTTTTAACCACAAGGCAATTTTACTTACAACTATGCAAACCAGTTAGACCAGTGCCTTGAACACTGAGCACATAAGTATTTGCTAAGTAAGTAAAAGGAGGATTTTTATATTGGCTTGAAGGAAATATCACCCTGCATCTCCTTTACAAAGAATCTATGTTCATTTGCCTTTCAAGAGGAAAAATATCCAGTCAAAACTTGCCTTAAGGATTTTTTCTAATAATTAGCCTCACTTACATGTGAACAATAGGACTGCACTTATATTCATAAGAGGAGTGTTCCATGTGCCTCTCATTCCATTTCTGTCAGTCAAGCTGCCCCAAACCAAACAGAAGTCAGGCACTGACTGGCCGTGTATGGGGTACGGGGCGCAATCCTGTGTACTTGGATGCTGGTACCACTGCAGTGGGCCTTCAAAATTGGCCCTGTCACTTTAAATATAATAGACAATAAATCATCCCTCTGAGACAGCCCCTCAGGAAAACAGGAAAAAAAACAGAAATAGCATTTAAAAGCCCTTTTCTATTACACTGCCTCTAGGGAGCTTTTAAAATTGGAGTTCTTTTAAAGTGAGTTTTATGCTTTGGGGGGCTTTTAAAAGTGCTTCTAGAATTAACCTTGCAATTCTATGACCAAATCTTCCATTAGATCCTCTAATTTGGAGTCTTTGTTATGCTAGTATTGTCATATTTGCTCATCTTCTCTGAACTGTTATTTTTTGTATTTTAATCAACATGTTTTCTCAATGCTTTACGTATTCTATATATTTCTCACTCCTTTCTCCTCATGTCTCTGACAGTATTTCTTGCTTGGTCTTTCTTTTCTTATTCCTTTTCCTTTTTCCTTCATAAAAGCTACTTTTAGCTACCTCTCCTCTGAGTTACCCTTTGATCTTCTGTAACTTAGATATAGATAATCACAATTAGGCAGGAATGCATGTGAACCAGAATTTTCCAAATGGTGGGATGAAACCACTTTCCTCCTCTCATAGCAGTGTTTTCCAAGGTACAGCTGAACCCCATTAATCTCATAAGCCTTCCCTCCCCTATCTCTGATTGATAAGAAAACACCAGGATAATAAAGAAATTTGATGTATTTTAGTCTAGAAAAGAACTTTCATCAAGTCCCTGAAGGAATAAAGGGCTTCCCCGATGGCTCAGTGAGTAAAGAAATTGCCTGCAATGCAAGAAATGCAGGTTTGACCTCTGGGTCAGGAAGATCCCCTGCAGGAGGAAATGGCAACTCACTCCAGTATTCTTGCCTGGAAAATCAAATGGACAGCGGACCCTAGTGAGCTACAGTTCAAAGGGTTGCAAAGAGTCAGACATTACTGAGTATGAGCATGGAAA
This sequence comes from Antilocapra americana, assembly GCA_007570785.1. Classification (NCBI taxonomy): domain Eukaryota; kingdom Metazoa; phylum Chordata; class Mammalia; order Artiodactyla; family Antilocapridae; genus Antilocapra; species Antilocapra americana. Next base: position 40,250,603 of record ML664161.1, on the reverse strand, counting down.
AGAATAAAAAGTAGATATAAATATACAAAGCACAGGGTTATCTGAAGGGTTAGGGTTCACATTAAGAACAGGTGATACTCACACACACACACACACACACACACACACTCACTATGAGTGATACAGAATCACAGCTTCCCCCTTGTATAACCAGAATTCATGACAAAGAATCAAGTCTATATAGCATTGCTTGACTCAATGAAACAGTATGGCTCCATGGCCTTTACTAGTCTTACAAATTAAAAACTATACTGAACAAAACACAATTCATCTTAATATTGAAAAACATACACACTCAAGAGACAACAGCTGCTTAAGACAAGAATGGCATGTCTTCTTAGGTCCCCTGCTCCATAAAGAAAGGAGGAAGAATCCAATTCAATTGAACTGGCATCTTCTGATAAATTGGAAAAGCCTAAGTATGAAGCAAAACGCACCGAGGAAAGATTATTCTGACACCCCTTGGATATATAGACTTCCCAGACTCCTTAATGGCCTTCACCTCCTCTGGTCTGTCGGAGTTGCTCCAGTCACCTGTGGGTGAGTGCTTATTACCAAGAAGGCAGCAATCAAGTTATTGCAAGGAATTTACTGAGTGAGATAAATTAAAGCTGTCTAAGTCAGTGTTTCTCATAGTGCTTTCTCTGGAACATAAATTCTCCAGGGAAACTCTAGAAACAACCCAGAGTCCCTAAGAGTGGTCAACACTGTGCACGCTGACCCCTCTGAAGGGTGGGTTAGCAGAGTAGGCAGCAAGAGGTATGACCAGAAAGAAAGGTGTGAAGCTCTCTTTCACTCAGCATTTATTTCCCCAAAGCCCATGGCATTCTTATTTTAAGGAAAACTGATTGTAATTCTTTCAAAACTTTGGAAAACCTAGACTAGAGAATTGCCTAAAAGAAGATCTCATCTGGGAGAGCTATTTTGGAATCTTAGACTTAGTGATAATTTTTAAGCCAAATGATTAGGTGAAGGAAAATAGTTAAAAAGAGTTAAAAATAGTACTGCAAGTTTGTATTAATGATTTCCACCACTGAAAGAGAGAGACATGTACCAGCACATCACAGTCATTAAAAATGACCCATTGGTGGACAGCAAATTACATACTGGGGAACCAGTGCTGGAGAAAAATCAAAGAGGTGGAGGTCATGTTTTATTTCACTTGTAGCGCTTTTCAAATTCAGTCCTAACCAAACCTGATTAAAGTAAATCCCTTTTTTACAGCCTGTGGAGTCTATAAGATTATGGTGTTAATGGAAGTACGATTCGATCCGTCAGTAATGGTGCATGTCGGGACCCTGGCGCCTCTGACAAGTCCATTTTTTAAGACGTATTTATTGTTTTTTTTTTTCCTCCCTTCTGTTCTCTGCATTGCGGGGTTTAATTGAACAGTTTAAAGTGATTCTTCTTCAAGGCCCATTAATTGATTTTATTTGTGTATTCTCTAGGGGTCAAGGAAAAGGGGGAAAAAAAAAAAACAATAAAATCGCAGCTCTGGTTTTCACTGTCATATTCTCCCTGGCAATTTATAGCTCTAATCTTGTGTTTCTTTCCTCCGCCTCAGTATTTTTTCTTATGATTTTCATAAGCTGCAACTGTATATGTTTGTTTCATTTATATTATATTCAGATGGTTTTCACCATTAAAAAAAAATAATAAAATGTACCAAAATCTGATATACCATGCAGTATCTAAGTGTTCTTTTGTGATAAACTCTATTGAAAGAGGTAGGCTTCAGTGAAATAATCATAAAACCTTGAATTTTTGGTGTAACAAAGTCCATGGCATTATCTATCAGTCATAACAGGACAAAGCCTCTTAAGTTTGAGATGGGGACATATATACACACACGATGAGTATCATAGAACCCACCACCAGATCTGAGTGGTTTTAGTAGGTCTGTCAAGCAAGAGTGAAGATGGTATATGGATTGCAAAATAGTATACTCAGAAAGTGGGGATTACAGACGGAAATTGACATTCATGCCAACACGTCATGACATCATACCTCAAGAGATTTTTGGCCTATTACATAACAGTGTCTATGTCACAGTACTGTCACAAAATATAACTATCATTTTTGAATGTCTATTTTTATCAGGCAGTAGCTAATCTTTACAATGATCTTATGAAGTAAGCATTACCTTCACCATTTAATTGTCAAGGCCTGAATTTCAGAAATGTGAAATAACCTGTCAAATACATAGATGGGGTTTAACTACAGGTCTGATTTGCTCCAGTGACTCTACTTTTTCAGTTTTTTGGATATCTTATTGCTTTGGAAGCTTAATTTGCAATGACTTTTATTTCATTAAAGATGAAAATATAATAAAGTCATTTAGTCAGAGAATTATGTATATATTTTAACCACTGCATCCCCAGTGTAGGTGCTAAACAAATGTTAATTCAGTGACCAGATAAGACACCTGAGCCATCACTGTTGTTCTTGCTTTATGGGCACCATGCAGACAAGGCTGGCATACAAGATGAGCAAATGACATGGCACAAAAATACCAAGCTGCACCCCAACACTTGGTGAACAAAGTCCCTCCAACTTCTTGGTCATCTTTCTGTTTCTTCTTATGCAATATCCTTCTCTCTGCTCAATCCCTATCCCTTCTCCCAATTTTCTCAATGGAGTCCCCCAAAATTCTTCAGCTTAGGTCTTTCATTAAAATGTAGGTCAACTCCCATCCAAGTACTAACCAGGCCCGACCCTGCTTAGCTTCCGAGATCAGATGAGATCGGGCATGTTCAGAGTGGTATGGCACATATATATGGAATTTAGAAAGATGGCAGCAAGAACCCTGCATGCGAGACAGCAAAAGGAATGCAGATGTATAGAACAGACTCGTGGACTCTGTGGATGAGGGCAAGGGTGGGATGATATGGGAGAATGGCATTGAAACATGTTAATTATCATATGTGAAATCAATCGCCAGCCCAGGATTGATGCTCGGGGCTGGTGCACCGAGATTTCCCAGGGGGAGGGAATCGGGAGGGAGGAGGGAGGGGGGTTCTGGAGGGGGAGCATATATGGACCCATGGCGGTTTCATGTCATTGTATGGCAAAACCAACACAAAAAAGTAAAGAAAATTACAAAAATAAAATGTAGGTCAACTTTATCTTGAGCCCATGCTAGTTAAAATATGCCATTCATTTCTGTTTTCAACTATCTTCTGCTGAAAGTTCTGACACAGGTGAAGAGTTTAAGATTGAGATTAAGAGGAAAGTTGGGGGAGGGTCTTATATGGGAGTGAATATGTCAGAAGTATTATTTTATTTGTTTTCTTGTTTTATTTTTATCAGTAACTGAGAGGAGAAAGTGACAAGTTCCAAGTTTACTTCCAGATCAATAGAACATCTTCAAGTAAAAAGAACACGCATTTGAGAATGTGTCAGTAAACTGGGAATTGCAGAAGGGCAATTCTCCCATTGAAAGGATGCAATCAATCTATGTTCTCTACAGTCATATAGTTCAGAGAAAACACACCCTATCTCTCATCTGCACACAGCTACATGCCTTGTCTCTTCCCTACTCTTAGGACATTCTCCCTCTTGGGACTCCTTTATCTCCACATCTTTGACAATGTTTAAAAAGCAGAGACATTACTTTGTCAACAAAGGTCCATCTCGTCAAGGCTATGGTTTTTCCAGTGGTCATGTATGGATGTGAGAATTGGACTATAAAGAAAGGCGAGAGACGAAGAATTGATGCTTTTTAACTGTGGTGTTGGAGAAAACTCTTGAGAGTCCCTTGGACTGCAAGGAGATCCAACCAGTCCCTCCTAAAGGAGATCAGTCCTGGGTGTTCACTGGAAGGACTGATGTTGAAGCTGAAACTCCAATACTTTGGCCACCTCATGAGAAGAGCTGACTCATTTGAAAAGACCCTGATGCTGGGAAAGATTGAGGGCAGGACGAGAAGGGGATGGCAGAGGATGAGATGGTTGGATGGCATCACTGACTCAATGGACATGGGTTTGGGTGAACTCCAAGAGTTGGTGATGGACAGGGAGGGCAGGTGTGCTATGGTTCATGGGGTCACAAAGAGTCAGACACGACTGAGCGACTGAACTGAACTGCACTAGTTTTGTGAGACTCTTTCATGTGTCACTTCCAGGATTACATCTATGTCCTGACGGTTGTTTAGTTGCTAAATCGGGTCCAACTCCTTGCAACTCCATGGATTGTAGCCCACCAGGCTCCTCTGTCCATGGGATTTCCTAGGCAAGAATACTGGAATGGGTTGCCATTTCCTCATCCAGGGGATCTTCCAGACAATCGACACTAGCAGTAAATTCTTCAAAGGACCAGTAAGGAAAAGTGCTAAGGAGAGCTTTTCCCACTCTGAAGTGAGGTGTAGTAACTAGAGGTAGTGGAAGCAGTGGTAAGGGCAGGTAGTGAAGACCACAGAAGCAAAGAAAGCAGAAAAAAAAAAAAAAATTGGCAGGGGAGGAGTTGAAATTCTTACAAGAAAATAGAATACATTTAAAGATGTGACCTGATTCTAAGCAATGGATAGACAGAGTACAGAAAGGCCCACATTCCAGGGTATGTGCCTTCTTTTGAGTCTCCAGAACCTACAAATACCCATATCAAAGTACATGTCACATTCTGCCATAGACTTTGGTTTGCATGGATTTACCCTCAATACTGAATCAAGTCATGTTCCTCTCTGTATCTCTCTTCCATCCTTAAGTATCAGATATATAAGAGATGCTCAGTAAATATATTCTAGTGCAAATGAAAGAACAAATGACAAAGAAATTCTTTATAAGAATTGTGATGGAAGTCTAATTCTTGGAGATAGTGGGGCAAGAAAGACACTGAAGTGCAAAGATTGATTCAGAATGGAGATAAGGATGAATTTTTAATTTGGTATTGTTACAGTAAGTAAAGCTCTTGCTGATGGAAAATTCAGTCTTCATATGGAAATTTATTTCAAATTCAAACAACAGGTTTTCACAAAAGAAGTTGCAGAATGCAAACCACAACTGCTCATGATTAAACACCCATCAGCATAGAGAGCTTATATATAGAAGTAAATAGTTACCTCTGTGGGGTAGCCAGCCCTTCCTTAGAATCCCGAATCCAGATAATTAGCTCATGCATGCTCTTCACTTCTGGAATTTCCAGTTACAAATGTGCCATGTTTAAGACAATCATTTTGTGAACACGTGTGGTGTGTGCATAGTGGATTGGAAGGAGGACAGAACTATCATCAAAAAAATTTTACAGAATGTACATATTTTATTTGCGAGAATATAAATATTGAACCAAAACACTTCTCCCATGAATATGTTAGCAGACTGTAGCATCTTTGTCTTTATCAGAACACATTATGTGTCAGGTAGTTAGAGTGTAGAAGATTCTCTCCAACATTGAGGGGGTGTAGAGAAAATGCTGCGTTCCACTTTGGACGCTACTAACAAACTCAATTTGAGTCAGAGAAGTAGTTGTGAAAGGAGGTGATGCTCTCCTTTTCACAGACCATCTGTCTTTGGTTTTATTATTTGAATTGTATTCTGAGACATCGACATGATAGTAGAAGATAACCTTCCTGGAAGCAATCTTACCCCAGTAAAAGCGCATACAGGCACAGAAAAAATACAGCCAAACTCATTTCACATAAGAAGAGGGGTTCTATAGGGCATTACCTTGGTCTGCTTTTACGATCAGTTTATACTGAAGTCTCTCATTATGAGAGTACACAATATGCATCCTAGGTTTCTACTGGCAAAGGAATCCGGGAAAGATATTCCTTTACTTGCATTTACAGGTAATTCCAGTAAACACAATCATCTTGCCTTATTCATTGTGTAGAGAAGCAAAATCTGCCAACCCAAATTGTGTCTTTTTGGCATGAGGGTTAATTTAGACTGATCATTTTTAAGGCCCGCAAGACTCAGGGAGGACCTTTAACCTTTCCCGTGACTGCCTAAAAGAGTGTACCTAGAGGGCCTGTTCCAGGAAGGGAACTGTCACCATGTATAATGAAAGTATGAACTGTGATTAATAGGAAAAAACGAATAAAATATGTTTGTGAAAATTCCTCTCTGCATCCCATTGCCTGCATGGTCCAGCAAATACTTGTTTACTGTCAGGTTGAAAGAAAACATCCTCTACCCTTTTATATTTTAGCTGGTCTGAGAATTAAAATTGACATAACATAGATTAACAGAAGAAAAATCAAACAAAAATTTAATAACATGTATACATGGGAGAGACCCAGAAAAAACCTGGGTAGCTTATCAAAATGGCTACAACTCTCACCTAAAGTATTATCTTCAGCTAAAAGTAAAAGAGGAAGTTGGGAACGTGGAGGGGGGGACTTCAAAGGGGAGGGAAGAAGGCAATTCACAGGAAGATGGAAAGCAAATACTTAGTAAAAAAAAAAATTTGTTGGTCCTTGCAGAGAGGCACACAGAGTGTACTCTCTTCTCAAGGTCCTGTGGAGTTTCTCCCACCACACCTAGACTGTATTTTTCGTAGACTGCTTTGGTGACTGTTCTATTTGGGAATAGGCACTCTATCTAAAAAACTTAAGGAATTTACAGGGAAGGCCAAAGTTCTTCCTGAGTCTTGGGCATCTCAAAAATAATCTGCATGCCAAAGAGACACTTGGAAAGCCAAATTTTGCTCCCTTATATTACCAAACATTTGCTTTTTTGAGGAAGATTTCTTTCTCCTCAACACTAGTCTCTCTAAATGGTCACATTTACAAGCAGACTGAGCAGCTATACTTTCTCCTCCAAATTAAGAAACACTTCTCATAGGCTCATTAACATCTATCTATATAGATAGTGCTTAAATTTGTCCTAAAACTGTGTGAATCCACACTGATATACTTGACTTGGTCAGACTTTATTCTACTTAATTAAATCATTTCAGCTCCACCTAGACCTATCTAATCCAACAAATCAAAGATCCATTATTCTAGTACTTTCTACCATATAAAAATGCATCACGGTCTTTCAAACTAATCTATCACTATGAAATCATACATGTACAAACTCAGCAAAATTAAACCTCCTTAATAATAGAATGGATGCCAAGGTATATGTGTCCCCACTTCATTTTGCTGTTCTAAGCAGAAAGCAGACAGCATCACCAGTAGCTAAATCAATATCAACTGTATTAATAAACACAAAATGAACATGTGCGCCTGGATTCTTTTTTCTCCCTCAGTCACTCTAAACTTAGGTCCAAACTACTACTCAGATTTTAGTCTTGAAGGCCCATCAGAGACACTGCGCTTTGGGCTCCAATGGAGCCACTCTCAAGCCAAAATGTGTGGGGCCAGATGAGAAGAAACTGCCCAACAGGTCTGTAGAGCTTGTCAAGATCTGGAAATAGTGGATGTTAGATGATTATATTTGCATCGCATAGTTGGCAGAGCCTGTCACAACTTTGCTGGAGCCAGCAGCTGCTCTCTACTGAGAGCTAATTCCACCTGATCTATTTAATATTATAATGAATTTAATCCTCTCCACATTTAACCAGAAGCCAAAGAGCACAGTTTATGGTGAAACCTGAATTTGCAGAGCGAAGACAAAAGACTCCTCTGGCGCTAAGAATTAATTCAGAGAAGGATGCCTATAGTTACTCAATCCTTCATTTTGGTCGAGGATTTTTCTTCTTCCAGGGAGCAGGCTTTGGTATGGTTTGAAATGTCCCTTCTCTCCTCTGATTTCTTGGAAATCAGAAGTGAACTTAGACATTATTATGTCTAATTTCAACCAAAATTCATAGGTTGAAACCCTAATCCCAAGCACCTCAGAATATGACTGTCTTTGGAGAGAGGCCCTTTGAAGAGGTGATTAAGTTAAAAGGAGCTTCTGTAATAAGCTGACATCGAAACCAACTGGTGACCTCCTAAGAAGAAATTTGGATGCACAAAGAGACACCAGGAGTGGGCACGCACACAGAGGAAAAGCCATGTGAGGACCCAGGGTTAAGGCATCATCAGCAAGGAGAGAGGTTTGGAAAAAGCCAAACCTGCCAACACCTTGATCTTGGACCCCTACTCTCCTGAGCTGTGTCAGAAAATACATTTCAAGTCCCTTACCCTGTCAATTGGCAGTATTTTGTTATGGCAGCCGTAGTAAATTGATACAGATGTTATCTAGTATAACTCGATGTAAGACTCTTCTCTACAGAATCCCTTAAACTTGGGCCCTAATACAGCCAAGAAAGGACATCTCTGTAACACAAAGAACTGATCACATTTACAGCAGATCATTTTGTTAGAAAGTTCTGTGTACTGAGGCAGGATGATCCTCCTCATAACTACCACCGACTGTCCCCGGTTTGGCAGTCCCGGTTCAGAACCAAATCAAATGTCTCACTGGTCAGCTCTTCAATTAGATGAAGGCAGCCATCAGGCTTTCATGCTAATTTCTTAAACTTTCTCTTTTAAGTCAAACCTGTCCCAATACTTTCAAATAGTCCCCACATGCCATTGCTCTGAGTGAATTCCCCAGAATGTCTTCCCTTAAACTCTTCCACTGACTCACTGTTTCTATTAAAATGAGATGTGGCTAAAGTTGCTAATTCCCATGTTACCCAGCAGTGTGCAATGCTTTAGGATTTTGTTCTCTGGTTTCAATACCATATTTTAGGATCCTCTCCATTAAGAAAGGATGATATAAACAGATCTTTCAGTCCTAGTATGGAATGAACTTCTACTAAAGGTCTTGAGGAGACAACCTCCAAATACAACATAAGGAAACTGAGGACAATGGACTTTCTAATCAGCTAAATATGTTTAGAAGACATTATTTTAAATGTTAAGGAATTTCAGTATTTTATTTTATTGATATATACTGTGATGTGTGAGATATCTATCTGCCTATCTCTAGATTCAAAAGCTTTATTCAAATGTGTTCATATAATTTTATGTGTGTGTACATATATATATATATATATATATATATATATATATAGCATATATTGCAGACTCAACTGAGTGGTGTATTTGAGTCTAATGGATTTTTGCAATAATCCTCATCTTTAGTGTGCTATGGAAATTGGTTCCCTCCTGGACATACCATAATAATACTTAAGATTTTGCTTTTAGGATTCTAAATATTTGGGAAAATGCATATATATATGTGTGTGTGTGTGTGTGACACATACATGCATATTGCTGTTGTTGTTCAGTTGCTAAGTCGTGTTTAACTCTTTTGAACTCCATAGATTGCAGCACACCTGGCTCTCTTGTCCACTATCTTCTGGAGTTTGCTCAAATTCATGTCCATTGTGTCAGTGATGCTATCTAGCCATCTCATCCTCTGTCACTCCCTTCTCCTTTTGCCTTCACTCTTTCCCAACATAAGGGTCCTTTCTAATATGTCAGCTCTTTGCATCAGCTGGCCAAAGTACTGGAGTTTCAGTTTCAATATCAGTCCTTCCAATGAATATTCAGGGTTGATTTCCTTTAGGATTGATTGGTTGATCTCCTTCCTATCCAAGGAGTTCTCAAGAGTCTTCTCTAGCACCACAATTCAAAAGGATGAGTTCTTCAGTGCTCAGCCTTATTCATGGTACAACTAATATCTGTATATGGTTATTCGAAAAACCACAACTTTGACTATATGGACCTTTGTCAGCAATGTGATATCTCTGCTTTCCTTTTTTTTGTTGTTGTTGTTACATCATTGTGTTGGTTTTGCTATACATTCACATGAATCCACCATGGGTATACATGTGTTCCCCTTCCACCTCCCTCCTGATTCCATCCCTCTGGGTCATTTCGGTGCACCAGCCGTGAGCACCCTGTATCATGCATCAAACATGGACTGGCGATTCATTTCACATATGATAATTTACACGTTTCAATGCCGTTCTCCCATATCATCCTACCCTCGCCCTCTCCCATAGAGTCCAAAAGACTGTTCTATTCATCTGTGTCTCTCTTTTTTTTTCTTCATCTGTGTCTCTTTTGCTGTCTCGCATATAAGGTTATTGTTACTATCTTTCTAAATTCCATATATATGCATTAGTATACTGTATTGTTGTTTTTCCTTCTGGCTTACTTCATTCTGTATAATAGGTTCCAGTTTCGTCCACTTCATTGGAACTGATTCAAATGCATTGTTTTTTAATGGCTGAGTAATATTCCATTGTGTATATGTACCACAGCTTCCTTATCCATTCGTCTGCTGATGTACATCTAGGTTGCTTTCATGTCCTGGCTATTGTAAACAGTGCTGCGATGAACATTGGGGTATACGTGTCTCTTTCAATTCTGGTTTCCTCGGTGTGTATGCCCAGCAGTGGGATTGCTGGGTCATATGGCAGTTCTATTTCCAATTTTTTAAGGAATCTCCACACTGTTCTCCATAGTGGCTGTACTAGTTTGCATTCCCACCAACAGTGTAATAGGGTTTCCTTTTCTCCACATCCTCTCCAGCATTTATTGCTTGTAGACTTTTGGATGGCAGCCATTCTGATTCGTGTGAGATGATACCTCATTGTGGTTTTGATTTGCATTTCTCTGATAATGAGTGATGTTGAGCAACTTTTCATGTGTTTGTTAGCCATTTGTATGTCTTCTTTCGAGAAATGTCTGTTTAGTTCTTTGGCTCACTTTTTGATTGGGTTGTTTATTTTTCTGGAATTGAGCTGCAGGAGTTGCTTGTATATTTTTGAGAATAATTGTTTGTCCATTGCTTCATTTGTTATTATTTTCTCCCATTCTGAAGGCTGCCTTTTCACCTTGCTTTTAGTTTCCTTTGTTGTGCAGAGGCTTTTAATTTTAATTAGGTCCCATTTGTTTATTTGTGCTTTTATTTCTAATATTCTGGGAGGTGGGTCACAGAGGATCCTGCTTTGGTTTATGTCAGAGAGTGTTTTGCCTATGTTTTCCTCTAGGAGTTTTATAGTTTCTGGTCTTATGTTTAGATCTTTAATCCATTTTGAGTTTATTTTTGTGTATGGTGTTAGAAAGTGTTCTAGTTTCATTTTTTTTACAAGTGGTTGACCAGTTTTCCCAGCACCACTTGTTAAAGAGATTCTCTTTTCCCTATTGTATATTCTTGCCTCCTTTGTCAAAGATAAAGTATCCATAGGTGCATGGATTTATCTCTGGGCTTTCTATTTTGTTCCATGGATCTATATTTCTGTCTTTGTGCCAGTACCATACTGTCTCGATGACTGTAGCTTTGTAGCACAGTCTGAAGTCAGGCAGGTTGATTCCTCCACTTCCATTCTTCTTTCTCAAGATTGCTTTGGCTATTTGAGGTTTTTTTGTATTTCCATACAAATTGTGAAATTATTGGTTCTAGTTCTCTGAAAAAGACCGCTGGTTCAATACTCTGCCTCAGTTTCCTTCTAAGGAGCAAGCGTCTTTTAATTTCATGGCTGCAGTCACCATCTGTGATTTTGGAGCTCACGTAAAGAAAATCTGTCACTGCTTCCACTTTTCCCCTTCTATTTGCCATGAAATGATGGGATCAGATGCCATGATCTTAGCTTTTTGAATGTTAAGTTACAAGTCAGCTTTTTCACTCTCCTCTTTCGTAGGTGTGTGTGTGTTAGTCACTCAGTCTTGTCTGACTCTTTGCAACCCATGGGTTGTAGCTCACCAGTTTCCTCTGTAATTCTCCAGGGAAGAATACTAGAGTGGTAGCCATTCCCTTCTCCAGAAGATCTTCCCAACCCAGGGATTGAATCTGGGCCTCCTGCATTGCAGGCAGATTCTTCACCCTCTCAACCACAAGGGAAGCCTACCTCTTCCATATATATATACATACACATGTACATATGTAAATACATATAATTGCATTTATGTGCACACATGTAATTGTATGCATGTACATGCATACATATATAGCATTTTCCCAAATACTTAGAAATCCTAAAACCAAATTCCTGAGTATTATAAAGATGCCCCCAGGAGTGAACAAATTTCCATAGTGCACTAAAGGTGAGGATTGCTGCAAATACCCATTAAACTCAAATATACTACTCGATTGAGTCTGCAGTTTGCAGCCTAGGAGGAAATGGTCAGAAATGATGAAGTCCCTGGGCACTGGTACATGAACAGAGTTTCAAAAATAGAATAAAGCTGTGTATTTTTTGGTTTCTCTGTGCTGATATATAAATTGTAAGGCAATATCTGATTTCAAAGGACTTTCATGCTTGCTCAATAGATGCTGAAAACAGAACATAATTAAAAGCTTTTCCCCCTAAACACCATGCCTTTTAAAAGTGTTTAATGTGAGCCCCAGCTGACATGGAAGCAGGATACAGGTACACTGTAGTCTACCCTATTGACTTCCAATAGTTTTCCTATTATATAAACATATCAAAAATACCTGGAGGCTGAGGCAGGGCTATAAAAATGTTTGGTACATGAAAGGGAATTTGAGAGTTAGCTTCAAGGCACAGTAAACAACAAACAGGAGTTATTTCTGTTCCTGGGAAAAGGGTGCCCAGTGTCTCATGCTCCCACAGCTCCTGTTTCCTCACTCTACTCTAGGAACAACCTCTTACAAAAATTACGAGCCCTGAAATATTTGAGAAACTCCATCCCAAATGTAATAACGATAGGTTAGCACCTTTCAAACTCCATTGTAAAAAGAGAGGTCTACTTTTTGTTGTTGTTGTTCAGTACCAAATGGACTCCCCTTAGTCCCAGATTATTTTGCATTTAGCATTTTAGCTGACAGAAGGTAATGCCGAAAAAGACAGACCGCTTAATGGAAAAGAAAAGTTAATGAACTAACAAGGGAGTCATAATTACTCCACGAATCAAGGGAAAGATGGAACGGTTTCCAAGGGGAATGAATGTATCAAAATGTTTTCCATAGACTCTCAAAGCAGGATATTTCAAAGACCAAACTTTGGGGGAAAAGATATAATGGCTGATGACTGCCTTATGACCAAGAATCTCAGCATGATTATATCACATTGTTTCCCTGAATAGAAAAGATGCAACCAGAAAAGTAAGATAGGAAAGAATGTCTCGTCTCTCCCACCAGGTGAATGGCTTTTCTGCCATATGGCATTAGGGGACATAAAGATGATGCCAGGGACTGGGAGGCCATTGTGTGGGCCTTTTGGAGGAAGCACGTATGCCTGACACCTGTCACACAGCTCAAACACTGAATTACCATATTTACAACTAAATTAGAAAGATTTAACCTTCATTAGCCCCTACCTGTGTTGATGAAGGTACAGAGAGTAATTTACAAAGTTGGGGCGGGAGGAAGGAGAGGCCTTGATTTGAGACTCCGTGGAAGTTTTATGAGTAGAGAAAACACTGCTGTGTCATGCTTTCAAGCTATCAGGCTTTCTGCCCAGAATTCCATTTATTTGGACACTGTGAAACCAAAGTCAAGGATACCCAATGCTCTAATGCTTCCAGTAGAAGAATAAATGAACTGTCAATTGACAGATTTTTTTTTATAAAAATGAACAGTCTAGGATTTACAGGGCAAATAAATACTGTGCCAGAACAGCTGGCAAGCATTAGTAAGAGCACAAACTGCTGGTATGTTATCTGCAACCTCCCACACACATACTGTGAGCTGCAACTCAATAAGTGGATGATTACAGAGGTTATAAGAAAAGTAGAAATAAATACTGTGAAGTTCAAAGAACACCTGGTATGAAAGATACCTTGGTTTCCAATGGAGACCTCAGTTTCAAGGGCAGCAGTTTAAGAGTTGTGGTTAAGAAGGCAGACTCTGAAGGTACATAGCCTGGGATCATAATTTCATATAATCAGTCATGAGCTGCAGGACTGGAAAAAGTCACTAAACCCCTTTAAGCCTCAGTTTTCTTATCTATACATGACCTGCCTCATAGGGTTACAAAGAGAAATGAATGAGTTATTTTGCCCAGAGCATTTATCACGGTGCTTACCACATGATATATGCTTAATATATGTTAGATATTAATATTATCATTCATAGTGTCTATGGTTTGGCATATTCTGATTATGATGCCACTGATTATTTTCTTGTCCTATATACCACCCACACCAATCAAAGGCAGAATAGCAGCAGCTCCTTTGGCTGAAGCCCATGGTGAATGGTGACAGAATGTATGATTTAAGCCTTGCTAACACTCCAGGTGAAAATAAATTTCTGCAAAAAGATAATCAATTCATGGCTTGGTTTAAACATTACCTTATATCTAGGCACAAATGAAAATAAGGAGATCTTATATATGTTTCTGAATATTGTACGTGCAAAAAAAAAAAGGACAGTTGAGCTAATCTAGTTTACTTATTTATTCAGTAAACTTTATGTGTGGTCCCACCGGAGTCATGCTTTGTCCTAGATCTGTGTCAATACTGCATTGCTACTTGAACTTTTGGGAAAGGAGAAAATGTTCTTTTACAGAAATTCAAGTTAAGTCATTAACAACAGCACTGAAAAAAATCCATGCAGATTTATATACACAATGGTTAACTTCATAAGAGATATTAAGAAAACCACATCCAATGATCTAGTTTTAGCCAGCAGCTTGAAAGCCCTGAGAGTTCAGTGGCCCAAACCATACTGCTCACCACTGATGTAGCCTGCTCCAGAGCAGACGCCCAGTAGTAACCGATAGGACTTCCCTGTCGGTTCAGTGGTTAGGAGTCCGCCTGCCAGTGAGGGAGACGTGGGTTCAATCCCCGGTCCTGGAAGGCTCCACAAGCTGAGCCACAGCTGTGCCACAACTACTGAAGCCCGTGCACCTAGAGCCTGTGCTCCGCTACAAGAGAATCCACACCAACAAGAGCCCTGTGCACAGCAACTAGAGAGTAGCCAGCCCCCGCTAGCCTCAACTAGAGAAAGCAAAGAAGGCCCAGCACAGCTAAAAATAAATAGAAATAGTAACTAACAGATCAGTAATTTATCTGCCTGTGTGTGCCTGAGTACACATATGTATGACATTAAGACTTCATTTATAAAATTTACTTCACTATACTTCCAATACCTTACAGTAATTATAGCTTCTGTGTGGATTAAACACCTTATGCCAGATCTCTTAAAGATATCAATCTTAATTGGTTTTTTCATAAAAAGAAATTGAACCTCAAATGTGTGAGCTGGTTGTGTTCAAGGCTGCATAGCTAGTTACATCTAGAATCAGGGACCCCAACACCCCAGTCTCAGTTCATCATCCCATGATCTTGCTTCTCAGTTCATTATCCCATGATGCTTGCCAACTCATTCATGTTTCAGTTCCTCTGTGCCTAGATCTGTGATATGAGTTAAGGTATACATCAGCATCTCATCAGTGTTTCTTTGTTTCCTCTTTGTGAGAATGTCAGTTATGTTACAGGGAGCCTAATTAGTCCCCTCACACTCCCCATCAAATAAAGATTTATGCTTGTATGAAGCAAGAGTAATTCTCCTTTAATCACCTAAGGTTTTTATAATACATTCAACAAGTTCCCAAGAAAAAAATTGACTATTCCCTATACATTGGTTTCACTATTTGCATAGCCCTTAATTCAGCTGTGTTAGCTTCACCAAGAGAGTTGAACATTACAATTCACCAACCATGTTCCAACATTGGCTCAGAAAGACAAGGGCTTTCAGCTGTAATGCATCTTTGCTTTTACAATCTTTTATCACCCTAAGGATTATGATTGATAAATGACTATTTCTCTCTGTTAGAGAAAGGTCAGTATTCTTTTGGATGCTCCCAGGTAAACATTCTTGTGTTTAAGATGTAGTAAGGAGGGATTTACCAACCCTTTTAATTATGAGGAAATGTGAAATTCAGTGGTGCAGAAAATTCATCTGCAGTCTTGCCCAAAGGGGATTCTTTTAGGTTAGTTTGTTAAACCTGGATCAGACAGTAAAATCTTCATTCCTTTTTGATCACAGCAAAGGCCAAATTGAAGTCCATTTTCGGAAAATAAGTCACACAGTTAAATTTCTCAGAGTAAGAATAATAACATTCAATGAAGTGAAAAATTTTCTAGAAAAATGTCTCTCATGTTAAATACATGAAAAATAGCAGCAGTGTCTCAATCCTAAGAATGAATGAATTAGTCATCCCCCATAAGGTAAACCAATTATCCAAGGGACTAGTTTTGTTTAAGGAATCAACACATATTTAAGAAAAAACCTGCTATTAGTGAAAAGTTAAACACAGGAAGCATAATAAGAGTTCAAAATAGTAACAGTAATTATTATATCTTCCATTTATTGTTAGCTTACTGTGTGCCAACTCTTAGGCTGAGCAACTTGCCTTTATTAATTCATTTATCTCTACCTTATTTCTACAAGGCAAATAGTATTCACATCCCCAATTTATACTGTTTCAGATGAAAACAGATGAGAGGAAAGCAACTTGAATGAGATCTCAGAATTAGTGTATGACACTCCCATGGATCTGACTCCAGGGCATACACTCTTAACCTTCCTGCATATTCAGTGCCATAGGCCAATGGTTTTGGTTTTCAATTCCAATGCTAGGAGAGGTGTTCATTTTTAAAATCTCAGCCATCTTCAGGTAAATGAGAAAAATAATAAAAAGGAAACATTCCAAAATGTTAAATTAAGCCTTTTTAGTTATAAAGGAGTACCAGTTTTAATGTTTTAAAAAAACAGTGGTGGTGACAAATGATAATCTTGTTTCATTTGTTTTCAAATATGCTTGTTTGGAAAAATGAGGATGTTGGCCAACAAATGTCATTCTTCCACATTAAACAACAACAACTCACTTCAGGAGGGAAAGGAGAAGAGGCTCTTGGAGGCATTTCTGTGTACTGGACAGGGCTGAGTGTGGTCTGAATGAAGGGTTCCCTACTGGGACAGTGTTAAAGATGAGCAAGAAGATGGGAAATTAACCCTGTGAATAATGGCCTCAATGCAGGAAATACTGCAGCGAAGCAGAAAAAGCATAAATGGTTATGAGCCTAAATGATTTGGAAAATTCAGAGAAATGGAAAACTCTGAGGGAGGCAGAGCTGTATGATTTGGGAATATGGTGGACTGACTTAAGCTGTTTTAAGTATGTTGAGTTTGTGGTGAGGGATTCAGGTGGAGAAATATCTGGCAAGAATGTAAAGAAAACTGCTGGTTTCCTGATCAGATAAAACCTGAATTCTTCAAGGTAAGCAATGAGGTTGATCTCTGTAGAATGCTGAGAGGTAGGGAATGGTTGTGCTTTCAGCCTAGACACCTGTCCCTGTGATTCGTCTCCTCCACGGCAATTCATCTGAAGTTAATATTGTCCCCACTGTGTCAGCCCGGAGTAGAGCACATCCTTGCTGTAACATTCTGGCCCGAGCCTAAATGCACATCCCTTCTCTTAATTTCCCACTTCAGAGTTGAGATCAGGCTACTATATTCCCAAAAGGCTAACGGCTCAGGTAACAAAAGGAAAATTAACATAAAGCATACAATATACAATTAGATCAATGGCTTTTAAGCTCTTTTGGGTAGTTTTGAGAATCTGATGACTCCATGTACATATGCAATTTTGCACTGCCATTGACAAACTGCTGCAGCATAGTTAGACTCCTCAAATCCCAAATCCTAGGAACAAAAAGTTTTCAGAGATGCAGGAAGGAACTCTTTCTCTGATGGTTTAAGGTCCATTTTCATCTGTAGATGATTGGCTGGGGAATATACATTTGCTTCAGTGATATTTAACCTGCCTCTTTCTTCTATACACAGGTCGAATCTTAGTTTATGACTCTCAGATGTCAACCATATAAAATATAATAAATTTAACATGAGTACAAGAGATACACATGCAAGAGTGTACTTCCATCATAGAAATAACCTTAATAAAACAGGGCTTAGGGGCCCACCTATCCCAAAAGGCCATACCAACTGAGGACACATTCAAACTAAACACCAATCCACAAATAAACTTTCAGTACCTTGACTAGTCTTGCAGTTGTGTACTGAAATTTTTATTGATGGAGCAAGAAAGAAGAGATGTTGCTGACAAATATAGAGAGCAAAGATTTCCTAAAATCCTTCCTACTCTCATCTCTTTCTTCAAAGTTATGTATATATTTGTTTAATAAATAAAGATACTCTGATTGGATTTTACTTAGAGTTTAGCATTAGAATATTGGCATGGAGAAGATCAGGCTTTCCTGGTGGTGGGTAAAGAATCCATCTGTTGATGCCAGAGACACAGGGATCAAAGAGATATGGCTTTGATCCCTGCGTCAGGAAGATCCCCTGGAGTAGGAAATGACAACCCGCTGCAATATTCTTGCCTAGAAAATTTCATGGATAGAGGAGCCTGGCAGGTTGCAGTTCATGGACTTGCAAAGAGTCAGATACTGATTCAAATGTATTATTTTTAATGAGCAACTGAGTAACAGGCAAGCAATGGAAAAGATCACTGAATGTGAGTGAGAATTCTAAAAGACCATGCATAGTACAATGAATGAAGCCCTCTTTGATATTATTAACAAGGTATAATTAAAGAGAAGTTATCAGAAGAAGAGTATATATGAAAAGAGTACCAAATATCCCAGAAGTGGATCTGGGGGAGAGTAAAATAAAAAAGAGAATGAGGATTAGCAATTGGAAAGGCAATTTATTAAAAAAAGAAACCATAAGAAGAAACAATAATGTAATATGAATCTATGAGAGGAGAGTCTCCGAGGAAATATTCAAGGTCAATAATATATCACCGAAGAGGATCCAAATAGCATACTCCTTTACATCAGTATTTAATTTAATCAAAATAATTTCCTTTTGACCTTCTTAATAAAAGTTTCTCCATCTGGTATGCTTTGCAAATAGATTGGTAGCACTGCAAATTTCATAGTATCTGAAACTTCTGTCTTATGAAGGCAAAACAACGAAAAATAATCTGCCTTTCCTCATAGCCCTGAGGACTAAATAGAATACCCCATTTTTATTTTAAGTTCATATGTGATTCTAGGCTATTACTGAAAATAATTCATTTCCAGTTTAGCCCAGAAGAGCCGTGTCGCAGGAAAGGAACAAAGGAACTGTAGAAAGACCAAAACTATTCCAATTGTGAATCTACATTTTAATAGATAGTATTGTGAATTAACCTTAAAAAGTTTAAGTATTCAATCTGCCAGTGACAAATCTCATTACCAGTAATAATTAACCTATATTATGAACTAATCATCTGTAAAATTTCAATTAAATTTTTTATTTTAACATTATAAGGACATTTCAACCATTCCTGAAATGACTGTTTACTATTTTTATGAATTCTCCCTTATCTCTAAAAGAATGCTTCAGATAAACAGATATAGTAAATATTACTTTATAATATTACATGACTGATGTTTTAACTAATACAATATGGAAATACAGAGATATCAGATGATTTTACAAGTGGAGAATAAAATTTATTTCCTCTTTTCTTCCTTTATTTTGAACCACCTTCAGCTATAACTTTAAAATTCATGATGCCCTATGGTTGTTATCAACCATATTAATTTCTTCAAGGAGATTTCACCAGGGTAATCTCAAATAAATGCTCACAATAGTGAGTTTCAAGTGACTCAATTTCTAAGAACCCAAATCTCTATTTTAGTCTTCTACTGATGATGAAAAAGGTGAAAAGTTATTACTGGTTGTGCTGTGCTTAGTTGCTCAGTTGTGACTGATTTTTTGAGATCCCATGGACAATAGCCCACCAGGCTCATCTGTCCATGGGGATTCTCCAGGTAAGAATACTGAAGTGGGTAGCCTTCTCCAGGGGATCTTCCTGACCCAGGAATCAAACCAGGGTATCCTGCATTGCAGGTGGATTCTTTACCATCTGAGCCACCAGGTAAGCCCTATAACTGGTTGAAGAAACCCTAAATGTAGATTTCAGAAATCTCTCATTCACTTCAGCTAAGCTTTATAATGTGTTCACTTATTCTGATTATAACACAATATTTATACCCCTGGCAAAGCAAGGCATGGCTAGCTCCCTTCTACCTGGAGTATCTGCTTGGCATCTGGAGGGATTGCTCATTAGGCTGCCTGAGGAGTTCGTAATTCTGACTTATCCCCGAAGAGTATATATCTAATCCTGGCCTGATTCTTGCAACTTCTCAAGGGAGGTTGCATGACAGTGTTTAGCTAGGTTACTGAAATCTATACTTACTCAGTAGTAGAAAAACAAATAATACATGGATTATTAGTAAGAGATTACTGAAATCAT
This sequence comes from Antilocapra americana, assembly GCA_007570785.1. Taxonomy (NCBI): domain Eukaryota; kingdom Metazoa; phylum Chordata; class Mammalia; order Artiodactyla; family Antilocapridae; genus Antilocapra; species Antilocapra americana. The sequence goes on along the minus strand of ML664161.1, from coordinate 40,230,482 downwards.
CTCCTTGTAACAGTGACGTACTAAGTAAGTATGATATTTATGGAGCCTAGCAGTCTTGGACAACTCCTTAAAACTACAGTGCTTATTTTTTGGAATATTTAATCTTTATTTGGGCTTATCAGGTGGCACTAGTGGTAAAGAAGCTACCTGCCAATGTAGGAGACATAAGAGATGCAGGTTCAATCCCTGGGTTGGGAAGATCCCCTAGGGAGGGCAGGGCCACCCACTCCAGTATCCTTGCCAAGAGAATCCATGGAGAGAGGAACCTGGCAAGCTACAGTCCATAGGGTTGCAAAGAGTTGAATACGACTGAAGCGACTTGGCATGGAGCCTTTATTCAGTTAGTGATTAAACAAGATTTTTTTTTTCCTTTATAGAAAAGAGAGAACCCTCACATGTGCTTAAAGTGAAAGTGAGATGAGAGTTTCCTCATCTATTTACTTTATCACCGTTCTTGTTCAATGAAACATACAAAAAAAAAAAATCTTCCAGATACATGTTTACCCTGATTAAAATATTAGAAACACCAGAGATCAACTAGTTCACCTATAAAACTTTGTCATTTTCCAAGTGTCTAATAAGGTTGAAATCCAGTTTTTTCTAGCTCTACAAACTTCTAAGGGAATTTTAATGACACTTAAAAAGTTATTGTTTTCCAAAATCACTTGCTGATTAGTATCTGATTCCATACCTCCTAACCAGAGAGTTAGTTGGGTTTGAATTCATCTAGATTAAAAAGAAAAAACTCTGTATTTTACAAAGTTGGCCTATAAATATCCTAACATCAAGCAATGTGTAAAGCATGCTAAGAGAGATAAACAAATTTTTCCAAAGTGCATTAGATTTTTTTTGTGTGTGGATATCAGGGATTAGTGCTCAAATCACATTTGATGTTCTTTACAGCATACTCTTCTGTAACGTCAAGGTGGGAAATTTAAAAACTACATTTTCCAGGCTTTTTTGCAGCTAGTTTATTAGACGTAATTTTAATTTTTCCAACTGGAACATTTCAATTGGATTTGGAAAGGAAAGGAGGATAGAGTGGAGGCATTTATTTGGTAGCTAGGCAGCAGGGTCCAATTACTAGATTCACAGGTGCTATGGAACAGAATGAGAAATATCCTCTGTTTAGGACAGTCTTGTCCATGGACCAGTCAGTAGCAGTGGAAACTTCCTGAATATAGAAGTTTCTTGAGTCACTGAATTGGCATTACTTCCCTTGGTGTGATGGTTTAATGATATGTCTTTGGGAGAAGGGGCATTCTCCCTGCAAACCAGGTCTGAAATCTATTTCTTCAACCCATCCTTGGATTTTTTTTGTCTTTATTATTATCTTGATAAAGTTCTATTTTAAAAAATAGCTTGGATTCTCTTCTCTGCAAGTGATTTTTGACCAATATAATAAAAATTTAAAAAGCCAGCTGTGGTACATATACACAATGGAATATTACTTGGCCATAAAAAAGAATACATGTGAATCAGTTCTAATGAGGTGGATGAAACTGGAGCCTATTGTACAGAGTGAAGTAAGCCAGAAAGAAAAACAAAAATACAGTATATTAACACATATATATGGAATTTAGAAAGATGATAATGATAACCCTGTATGTGAGGCAGCAAAACAGATGCAGATGTATAGAACAGTCTTTTGGACTCTATGGGAGAGGGTGAGGGTGGGATGATATGGGAGAACGGCATTGAAGCACGTAAATTATCATATGTGAAATCAATCGCTAGCCCAGGTTTGATGCATGCTACAGGGTGCTCAGGGCTGGTGCAGTGGGATGACCTAGAGGGATGGAATCGGGAGCGAGGTGGGAGGGGGGTTCTGGAAGGGGAACACATGTATACCCATGGCAGATTCATGTCAGTGCATAGCAAAATTAATACAATATTATAAAGTAAAAAATAAATAAATAAATTTTAAAAAAAGAGAAAAAAATAAAAACCTATATTAAAAATATAAATTTATATTTTTAACTCTTCCTCTTCTGTCTCTAGCATCTACACTTTGGTAAAAAAAAAAAAAAAGTGGGCTTTTGTATTCAGCTTGGTTGGCCTAATTGGGGTATCAATTTGGGACAGTCTCCTATAACTAGGTGAAGCAACATAATCTGGTCATTTAATTGATGTACAAAGTTCTCATGTATGTACTTCAGCCTCCCACCACCTATTTAAATGTTTACTTACTTTCTGAAGGTTCTTATTTAAGATCAAAGCACATGAAAGTTAAAAAAAAATAGATGTTACACATGAATATTTAAATGATTGGGAAATTTTTCTTGATATACTATTCCTTGTAAAAACAGACTATAAAGTATATATACAAATATTACCTTTTCATTAAAAATGTTTATATATTCATCAAAAGAGATTGAAGGCTACATCAAAACACTGTTAAGAGTGGATATCGTTAGGTGGTGGGGCTGTAAGTTGTTTAAATTGGCCTGCTTTGCCGTCGTAATAATGCTTTGTCCTTCTCTCACAAATATGTTGCTGATGAAAGATGATCCAATGCTTTAAGCTGCCTTTAGTGCTACAGTCACAGATGTGTTCAATCTATTTTATCTTCAATATTAAATGATTGAATAGAAGCATCTTAAGCTATTATCATCAGGACAACGTATAACAATGTTACCTGAGAAGAGACAAAGCATTAAGAAATCGGAGGTCCATTTTCAGTTTAGATGTAATAGGAAGAGTCCACCAAAAAGGCTTGAGAAATCCCCTTCTTCAGAAAAACTTTGAATACAAAAAGCAATCGCTAAGGATAGAAAGACAAGCCTTGGACTCAACAGGTTAAAGAATGGGGCAGAAGCTATAAATGACTTTTCTGTATGAATGAACTTGTACTATCCATTAAGAAATTATTTGGAAAAAGTGATTAATATAATGTTTCACAGCTTGAGGGAAGACACAAATATCTTGGTCTAGCAATGGACCACCTGAAATTCTGCACTTTGATGCTATCAAAGAACACACAGATGAGGATGTAGGTCAACAAAAGGAAATTCTCATGTCTGATCTGGTTGTCAAGTTTTATTTGTCTCTGACTGAGAAAACTGGATGGGATCAGAATCCAAAGCTAGTCTTTCTCTGATGCTGTATATACAATTTTATAGTAAATAGTGTTTAAAATTATTCCAATAATCATTCGTAACAAATGATTTATGTATTTTCATGTGCTCTCATGATGAACGGTTTAGCATTTTCAACATAAAATAACTACAACAATTATTTCTTTTCTATTAAAGTCAAAATTCTGGGGTTCAAACTGAGAAAAATGAGGCAAGGAGTTACCACTCAAAATGCTGATAAAAAAGGATCACTTTTGTCTATGTGTGTTGTATATTACAAGTTCATGAATTCAAGTTTATTATTCTTCTTGGTATCCTGTGACCAATTAAATTTTATTCTGAGGCAACTGGTCAAGAGGAGACAAAGGTATATTAACAATGGAAATTAACACACAAAGGAGCTGAATTATTGAACCAAAATTTATAAATTTCACACTCTTTCCAAACTAAGTTAGTCAGGTAGAGTTTTATCACATGAAGTGGAAGTCACCATAAGAACTAAAAACAAATCAATATTTAAGACATAAAATATCTAAGAAGTGTAATAACATTTCTCATCTGTTACAAGAATTTGAGTTTTCAGTGGAAAAGAGATGGATTTTGGTAGGAAATGTGAAAGGTTTCAAAACTTCAAGAGAATATGGCTTTGCATATGGATGTGAGGTTTTGCGGGATGGGGTGGACATTTTCAGAAGAAACTTGCTAACTTTCTGACTTTGGGACTATCTCCTCCTGGGATTACTTTTTCTTAGAAGCCCCTTTTCACTCTTTTGAGTTGTAAGGCACAGGAGAATCCCAGAAAAGGAACTAGGAGTTGGCTGCCCATTAAAGAAACTTGTTTCCTTTCTATTTAGGTTATGCAAGGAAGGTTATGAAGGCAAAAAAGAAGCAGAGAGCCAAAGATTTTTATCTAGAAATAAACCAGAGCAAATAATTGAAACTTCCCTCAAATGATATTTTTCAAAACCTTGAATAGAGCTTAATAGGCACAGAAGAGTGAAAAGTCCCCAAGAGAAATGTTCAGATCCAGCTTCTCAGTTACAGACCCATATAAAGTATAACCAAATATCTCCACCTGCTAGATAGTCTTCTTCTTCTGATTCCTTGCTATGTTTTCAGAATGTGATCAGCACTCTCCCATGGGATCCAATGTCTCATCCATGCCCTGGGTTACATCTACCTCTCTTGTTTCAACTGTAGTTGGGACAAGCCAGTGATAAAAACATGGGGCATGGTGTCAATTAGTAAAACTATATTTTAAAATATAAATGATTCACATTTTTAGAGAGATATTTCATTACTTTACTTGAATAACTGAAATTAATGAGATCATAAATAATTCATAAGTAAGCTGGAAGGCTTCAGCATTATGTGAACCAAGAAATTCCAGATGTCCAAGCTGGTTTTAGAAAAGGAAGAGGAACCAGAGATCAAACAGCCTACATTTGCTAGATCATAGAGAAAGCTAAGGAATTCCAGAAACACATCTATCTCTGTTTCATTGACTACACTAAAGCCTTTGATTGTATGGATCATAATAAACTGGATACCAGACCATCTTACCTGTCTTCTGAGGAAACAAAAGAAACAGTATGCAGGCCAAGAAGAAATCATTAGAACCCCGTATGCAACAACTGATTGGTTCAAGATCGACAAAGGAGTATGATGGGGCTGTCTGCTGTCACTCTGTTTGTTTAACCTATACACTGAACACATCACGAGAAATGCTGCGCTGGACGAGTTATAACCTGGAATCAAGGTAGGCAGGAGACACATCAACAGCCTCAGATATGTGAATGATACCACTCTAATGGCAGAAAGTGAAGAGGAACTAAAAAGCCTCTTGATGAGGGTAAAGAAAAGTGAAAAAGCCAGCTTAAAACTAAAAAAAACAACAACAACAAAAAACTAAGATCATGGCATCCGGCCCCATTACTGCATGGCAAATAGAAGGGGAAAAGGTGGAAGTAGTGACAGATTACCTCTTCTTGGGCTCTAAAATCACTGCAGATGGTGACTGCAGCCATGAAATCAGACGACTGCTTCCTGGCAGGAAAGCTATGACAAACCTAGACAGTGTGCTGAAAAGCAGAGATATTACTCTGCTGACAAAGGTCCATATAGTCAAGGCTATGGTCTTCCCAGCAGTTACACATGGTTGTGAGAGCTGGACTGTAAAGAAGGAAGAATGCCAAAGAATTGATGCCTTGAAACGGTGGTGCCAGAGAAGACTCCTGAGAGTCCCTTGGAGAGCAAGGAGATCAAATCAGTCAAACTTAAGGGAAATCAACCCTGAATATTCGCTTGAAGGAATGATGCTGAAGCTGCAATATTTTGGTCATCTGATGTGAACAGCTGACTCAATGGATAAGCCCCTGATGCTGGGAAAGACTGAGGGCCAAAGGAGAGGGAGTCAGAGGATAAGATAGCCAGACAGCACCACTGACACAATGGACATGAACTTGGGCAAACTTCAGGATATGGTGAAGGACAGGTAGGCTTGGTGTGCTGCAGTCCATGGGGTCATAAAGAGCTGGATATGACTGGGCAACTGAAAAATAACAACAAACTGGAAGGACTGATATTGAGGCTGAAGCTCTAACAGTTTGGCCACCTGATTTGAAGAGCCACCTCACTGGACAAGACTCTGATGCTGGGAAAGATTGAGTGCAGGAGGAGAGGGGGACAACACAGGATGAGATGGTTGGATGGCATCACTGACTCAATGGACATGAGTTTGAGCAAACTCTGGGAGATAGTGAAGGACAGGGCATGCTGCATTCCATGGGGTTGCAAAGAGTTGGACAAAACTGAGCAACTGAACAACAATAACAAATAATCCCTCTCTTTAGCCCCCAATATCACTGCCATAAGAGTGAAGCTTCTCCAAGTTTCCTCATCCTGTCCTACTGTTCAGTCTCCAATGCTCTCAGTCCCTCCCTTCTGTTCACTCAGGCTTTACTGTCTGTCCCTTCCTCTCTATTGATTATATTATTTGCAGCCAAAGATGGAGAAGCTCTGTATAGTCAGCAAAAACAAGATCAGAAGCTGACTATGGCTCAGATCATGAACTCCTTATTGCCGAAACAGACTTAAATTGAAGGAAGTAGGGAAAACCACTAGACCATTTATGTATGATCTAAATTAAATCTCTTATGATTATACAGTGGAAGTGAGAAATAGATTTAAGGGACTAGATCTGATAGACAGAATGCCTGATGAACTATCGACAGAGGTTTGTGACATTGTACAGAAGACAGGGATCAAGACATCCCCAAGAAATAGAAATGAAAAAAAATCAAAATGGCTGTCTGAAGAGGCCTTACAAATAGCTGTGAAAAGAAAGGAAGCAAAAAGGAAAGGTATACCCATTTGAATGCAGAGTTCCAAAGAATAGCAAAAAGAGATAAGAAAGGCTTCCTCAATGATCAGTGCAAAGAAACAGAGGAAAACAATAGAATGGGAAAGACTAGAGTTCTCTTCAAGAGAATCAGAGATACCAAGAGAACAGTTCATGCAAAGATGGGCTCAATAAAGGACAGAAATGGTATGGACCTAAAAGAAGCAGAAGATATTAAGAAGAGGTGGCAAGAAAACACAGAAGAACTGTACAAAAAAGATGTTCACAACTCAGATAATCACAATGGTGTGATCACTCACCTAGAGTCAGAAATCCTGGAATGTGAAGTTAAGTGGACCTGAGGTAGCATCACTATGAACAAACCTACTGGAAGTGATAGAATTCCCGTTGAATGATTTCAAATTCTGAAAGATGATTCTGTGAAAATGCTGCACTCAATATGCCAGCAAATTCGAAAAATGCAGCAGTGACCACAGGACTGGAAAAGGTCAGTTTTCATTCCCATTCCTAAGAAAGGCAATGCCAAAGAATGCTTAAACTACTGCAAATTGCAGCCATCTCACACACTAGTAAAGCAATGCTCAAAATGCTCCAAGCCAGGCTTCAACAATATGTGAACCGTGAACTTCCAGATGTTCAAGATGGTTTTAGAAAAGGCAGAGGAACCAGAGATCAAATTGCCAACATTCACTGGATCATCAAAAAAGCAAGAGAGTTCCAGAAAAAACATCTATTTCTGCTTAATTGACTATGCCAAAGCCTTTGACTATTTGGATCACAATAAACTGGAAAATTCTGAAAGAGATGGGAAAACCAGACCACCTGACCTGCCTCTTGAGAAATCCGTATGCAGGTCAGGAAGCAACAGTTAGAACTGGACATGGAACAACAGACTGGTTCCACATAGGAAAAGGAGTACGTCAAGGCTGTATATTGTCACCCTGCTTATTTAAATTATATGCAGAGTACATCATGAGAAACGCTGGGCTGGATGAAGCAAAAGCTGGAATCAAGATTCCTGGGAGAAACATCAATAACCTCAGATATGCAGATGACACCACCCTTATGGCAGAAAGTTAAGAAGAACTAAAGAGCCTCTTGATGAAAGTGAAAGAGGCAAGTGAAAAAGTTGGCTTAAAGCTCAACATTCAGAAAATTAAGATCATGGCATCCGATCCCACCACTTCATGTCAAATAGATGGAAAAACAGTGGAAACAGTGGCAGACTTTATTTTTGGGGGCTCCAAAATCACTGCAGATGGTGACTGAAGCCATGAAATAAAAAGATGCTTACTCCTTGGAAGAAAAGTTATGACCAACCTAGACAGCATATTAAAAAGCAGAGACATTACTTTGCCAACAGAGGTCTGTCTAGTCAAGGCTATGGTTTTTCCAGTAGTCATGTATGGATATGAGAGTTGGACTAGAAAGAAAGCTGAGTGCTGAAAAATTGATGCTTTTGAACTGTGGTGTTGGAGAAGACTCTTGAGAGTCCCTTGGACTGCGAGGAGATCCAACCAGTTCATCCTAATGGAAATCAGTCCTAAATGTTCATTGGAAGGACTGATGCTGAAGCTGAAGCTCCAATACTTTGGCCACCTGATGTGTAAAGCAGACTCATTTGAAAAGACTCTGATGCTGGGAAAGATTGAGGGCAGGAAGAGAAGGGGACAACAGAAGATGAGATAGTTGGATGGCATCATTGGCTAAATGGACATGAGTTTGAGTAAACTCTGGGAGTCGGTGATGGACAGGGAGGCTTGGCTTCCTGCAGTCCATGGGATCTCAGAGTCAGATACGACTGAGTGACTGAACTGACTTCCCTTCTATCCACTGCCACTTTCTTCCTCATGTGTACACAGCTTCACCCACTCTCAGTTACAGCGAGCAGTCCACAGCCTTCCAAATGTAACTTTTCTGAAGATGACTTCTGCCTCAATGCAGAGCCAGTTCATTAGACTGGCTCCAGCCTTGAAGGTGGCAGCCAAATTAAGTGTTTCTCCAAACAAGGAGTGATAACAATTGACTCTGATTTGGGTAGAAATAAGGACTTGAAAAGGTAATGAAGATGCAATATAGAAACTACTTGCCGAGTATGAGGACAACCTCCAATGAATAACAAAAAAAAATATGATGAGAAAAATAATATTTCTCTAATAAATGATGGAGGATTCATCTCCAGACAGGTAACATAATAAAATATGGACAAGAAGAGAGGCATCAGAAGAGAAGTAGACTTGACAAAGGGTGAGCACAAGAGAACCTGCCATGCTTGTGATAGCTGAGGATTCAGATCAGAAAGAAGGGCAGCTCAAATCCTTATCACAGTTGCCTGGGACACTAACAAGTATAGAATCAAGCAGTACAAAATGCATGATAGGGAAGACTGGTCTGAGTAATTGCAGTTTACTGAGGTGATCACTTACAAACTGCTGGGGATACACACATCTCATTTAATCCTCAAAGCATCCCAACAAGGCAGATGTTCTTATTCTCTGCCTTTTATAGAGGGTAACCCTAAGGTTTAGAGTTAAAATAACTATTTTGAGCACCCTGTAATTGGTGGAAATTGGACTTGAGCCCAGAATGTCTGCCTCCAGAGCCCATAATTTTATTTATTTATTTTGTTGTGCCAGGTCTCAGTTGCAGCATGTGGGATCTAGTTCCTTGACCAGGGATTGAATCCAGACTCCCACACTGGGAGAGTGGAGTCTTAGCCACTGGACCACCACGGAAGTCCTATGAGTCCATACTTTTGGCTATTACTATGTTACACCTAATAGTGGTGATCATGCTAAGTGAAGCTGAGTCAAAATAAAGAGAGCTATAAAGAAGGGATGGAACAATTTGAGCAGCAGAAACAGCATCAGAAAGGGTTAGTACTGTTTTCTCTGGATTTCTGATCACTGTTGCATATTTCCTTGAACACAAGGCCAATTTCAAATGACTGACAGAAAAGCACCGTGGGAAAAATAACAATCCCCTAATAAGTCATGCAGGAACCATCTCCAGAAAGATAATGTAATAAAAATTTTATTGTCCCTTTTTTCCACACACCTCAGTGACTCAAAAAAATGGATGGGTTAATTTTATTACTTTTTAAATGAGATATTATATCGGGGTTGCCTTCAATTAGTTCATTAATATGATTTTAAAATTGTGCTTGTATGTTTTTCAATCACATTTTCTAATCATAAAAAAGAAAAACTGTAAATTGTTCAGATAGGGAAAAAAACGTCAGGACAGACTACTCACCCAGCACAGACTTTCAGCAGCCTGTGTGCTTAGCTTGATCTTTATGGACAATATTACAGCTATGAATACATCACTGAATTTCTAAAACTATCTTAAATATGAACTATCTCTTGCCATTCCTTCCACTTTCATTTACAAAAAAAATAATGCGGTGAGTTAGTATAGGGTGGAGAGAAGAGACTTCTTATATCAAATTGGCAAGGAGGACAAGTGACTGATGGGAGAATAATTGATAACATCTTTTTTCTGGAGTGCTGTTAAGTCTGATGTGTTTTTTCCTTAATCTCACAAATTTGCTCAGTGGCTTCGTTGGCAAATTCTTGTCAACAAAACTACCCAAGTGGGGAATAGGATTAAAGGAAAGGAGAATTGATGGGTCTTCTTTAATTATCATCAGGAAGAGTAAGTAGATACACAGCCCTGGAGTGATTCCTTTCTAAATCATTCTAACCATAATCAGTTAATCCAGCCTTCTGGTTGAATGGCATTCATTTAGCCACTTAACAAATATTAATTGTGTGACTCACGAGCACAAGGTATTATAAGACTAGGAAGATGAATATGATGTAGCTTTTATGTTAGAGGAGGTAGGATCCAGGGAGGAGAAAGAGAGCTAACACATATACAGAGAATATATAAGAAATATTAACTGGGAAGAATGAGGGAGAATTACAAGAAAGGACTATGAGTTCAGAACATGGTATAATACAGTACATTATGTTGTGAGGGGAAAGTAAGGCTTCATGGGGGAACTAATTTTTTGAGCAGGACTTTGAAGTGGATTGAATTTGGACACACCCTTATATCTAGATGTAGGGAACAGTGTGAGCAAAGGCATTAATGCATGAAAGCCTTTAGTACTTTTGAAGAGCAACAGGCTATTAAGTTCGGCCTGAGAATGCAGTGTGTAAGGAGGAATACAGGCAAAGAAGAGGTGAGGTCTGTTGGGGTGAAGTTACAGCATTTCTTAGACCTAGGACTGACCTGGGTCCTAGGACCTCCACTCTCTAACTCAGGCAGCCAAAGCTAAGGCAGTTCACATAATAGTAAGAGTGGCAACCTCTGAGCTCTTGGCTTCCCCTACCGTCTTATTAGGAAGACTTCACCAGTTTTAACACTTCCTCCTAAAATCGTTATTTTTCAGGAACATTTTCTAAGGATGGGAAAAGTGGTTATAGATAGTATCTTGGGGCTTGGTTTGCATTTATTTGTACCTAGATCATTTAGCTAACTTCACTGTCTGCCTTAGCATCTTGTATTATTATCAACAGGATAAGTGAGTCTGTGATTCTAGAATACACAGGAGCAGTTAGCTACCAAATGGGAAGGTTGTTGACTTTAACCTGGCCCGAACATCCGAAAGTCAACCTTTGATCACTCAAAGGGCAAGAGGGAGTTTTCTAGAACCAAACACACAGAACCAAAACACATGGCTGATGGTTCAAGTCAGATATAGAGAGTCATGGGTTATGTGAACCAGAAGGAACCTTAAAGGCAGTCCACAGCAGTGATTCATAGATTTCACTGCCTCTTGTCTCTTCAGAGGGCTACTAAGGCAATAAAGAGGATCAGGAATCTATATTTGACTATTACTTTGAAAAACTGGTGGAAATTAAGCACTTAGATTCTATAGAATCACAGAAGAGCAATCATCTTCTTGCATAACACATTTTGTGGTATTTCCTGTTGTTTTTCTCTGTTTTTAATAGATACTCAATTTTTAAAATCCTTGATGGAAAAAATTAAGGAAAAGTAAATTATCTATGGCCATTTGATAAACCAAGTATTTCCAAATTAAGTGTATGTGAATACATAATAACTTGTTGTGCTGAACATACCAGAGTTGCATTTATTCCAATTGACAAGTTATATAAATGGAGAAACTAAGACAAAGGGATAGAGACACTTGCAAAGATCAGAGAGTTAATTAATGACTAAGGTGGCATCAGAACCCAGATTTTGTAAATGCCAAATCACTGTTCTTTCTGGAACAATACCCTGCCAGGTAGACTATCCAAGAAGATTCCAGAGTGGAAGGCAGGAAAGACTGAGTTCAGAGACCATAGATTATAAAAGATAAGATGATCTCAGCTAATTCTTTTGAGTTTGTAGAGAACTCCACTCATCAAAAATGCATGATAATAAAAGACATGAGATAATATATTTAATTTATCATTGCCCTCAAACAATCTTCAAAGTGCCTGACATGTCTTAAGAGTTTGGTTTATGCACTTGTAATATCTTTGCTAATGTACTATTTACTGTTCCAACATACCACTGAAACTCACATGGGAAGTGATTTTATCCATTCTGTAAACGTTAAAGCTGACATCCAAGAAAGCTGTGAGTTTTTCCAAAAGCTGAATCAGTGGTGACAGGGCTCCTAAACTTCATTCCCAATCTATATTATCAATTCTTGGAAATCAATTTCATCAATTTGACTGCAAGCTGTTTTTGGAAGTGACAGAGGGCAGGTGGAGGAAGAGAGAGGGGAGACATGAGAGAAAGTTAACGTTATGTAAGGATTTCTGACATGTTGTTTTTTTTTTGCTTTGATAACTTCCCTCCATGAATTTGAATAATTGAGAATTGTCTGTAAACTGCTAACTTCCAGAGGAGCTGTGATCAGTTCATTAGCAGCCAAAGGTGTTGGGAACCATAACATGCCATATGAATTCTGATGAATATTAAGACAGAATGGTCATGTATATTCCACTAGTGCAGGCTCCACTGAAACTGACAGTGGAGGCCTGTGTCCTTTGCTCTTCCTGCTATTCTGATCTGAATGCCATTAGAGACAGTCTAGTTCAGGTCAATGGGTATCTATGAATTCTAACTCCTGTCAATTTCCATAATGGTTTTAGATAGGGTCCATACTACTTCTCTCTCCTGGAATAAAAGTTTGGATTTTCTCTTCTTATTTTCTAGGCATTTGAAAGCCTTTCTTTAATCTTTCTGCATCATCTTACATATTCGTTTGTGCAACAGCTATGCATGCCTGTTAGGAAAGGCTGAGGAAATTTTAGATCTGGATTATCAAAGTGGTTATAGAAATTATATTCGCTGCTACTAATGATTGTTTTTACTTACAGATATGGTCACACTGATATGCATTTATGTGTTTGAAAATTTACCAGGCAACTATGGAATTGGATGATACTAAGAAAGATTAGGTGTTAGAAGGTAAGATTGATTTCGATTATCTTTGAAAGTGAAAGTTGTTCAGTCATGTCCAACTCTTTGCAACTCCATGGACTGTATAGTCTCTCCAGGCTAGAATACTCGCGTGGGTAGCCGTTCCTTTCTCCCGGGGATCTTCCAGGGATCGAATACAGGTCTCCCGCATTGCAGGCAGATTCTTTACCAGATGAGCCACCAAGGAGTTAATATAAACAAGTCTTTACAAAATAAAAAGTATTAAACAGTTCAGGTATATTTTAATATGACATAACTAGGAATGGAAAACAAGAATATGCCTCTAAATTGTATATTTTTTAGAGAAGCACAAAGCATATTTTCTATGGAAAGAAGAACTACTGACCTTTAAAATATGTCAAAAAGCTAAGAATCTATGGCTTGATGTCATCAACTACAAACATAAGTTTCCTAATTATAAGCTCATAAGAAAGATAAACAATGTCAACTTGAATTATATCTTTAAAAACCCAGTCTTTAAAAGAGCAAATTAGCAAGTTACCTGTATTCAAATTGCTCAATACAATTCCAGATGCACAACAAATACAATAGGGGCACTTTTGTGTGCTTAAATAAAATGCCTCAATATACAAATTTTTACCAATGTGAAAATGTTTTATCTGTTATTGTGGTCCATGTCCAGGAGTTAGGAGTTTTTAAGTGTGTATAACTGTGTGTGACTTTCCATGCTGCACTTATAAGATATATTAGTTAAAATAACATATTTTGAAAAATAAGTACCTACTAAGAAGCAATATCCATATAAGTGAGGACAAAATGTTTTATAACATGAGCTCTAAGAAAAAAGCTGACTTCCTTGCCACTGAGCACATCTCATAGATTAAAGGAAATTTGGAGTGCTGATTTTCATGTAAAACTTTCCAAACTGCCCTGAAACAAGTTAAGGGCTAGCAATCAGTCAAGGTATTATGTGCATGCGTGCTCAATTGCTAAGTCATATTTGACTCTGTGTGACTCCATAGACTGAAGACCACTAGGCTCCTCTGTCGATGGGATTTTCCAGGCAAGAATACTCGAGTGTTGCCATTTCTTCCTCCAGGAGATCTTCTTGACCTTGGGATCAAACCCATGTCTCCTACAATGACAGGCAGATTCTTTATCACTGAGCCACTAGGGAAGCCAAGGTATTATGTATTTGAACTCTATTCTTCTACCTACCCCTGCTGCTTCTTTCCAAAAAAAGTTTAGCATTCTTGGCCTAGTGTAGTGTTTCTTAATGTGATTTCTCTTCTTGGCAAAAGCATCAAGAGAATCAAAGCAGTGCCATTACTACACTTGAACTGGCAACATAGTTTCAGTTTTAATAATTGATATCTACTCAGCTAGATTGTAAAACCCCACTAAAATCAAGGAGGTAAAATGGTTTCTTTATTGATATCTTAATAAACAAGTTTAAGTAAAATAGGTAGTGCTTCTTTGGACAAAAGTCAAGAAAATTTATAATTGAGAATGAGCTTGCTTGAAACCAGTCATAAAATAGAACATGATAAATAACATGAGTTGATACATGTACTAGTGCCCCATTAATGTAATCTGGGTCTGGGAGTCAGATGGCTTGTATTCAATTATATTTCCACTATTTATAAGCTATGTGACCTTGGAAACATTACATCACTTCTCCAATTATCAATTTCTACACCTATAAAGTAGGCGTAATCATATGGTCTAGCTCAAAGAATTGCTGAAAAAATTATATGCAATAAAATATACACAGTATTTAGCATAGCTTAGCAGTAAGTAAGCACTCAAATGTGACATTATTAGAAATAACCATGCATTTACATAGAGGTCACATATTCTAAAGAAGCGAGCAGTGGAGAAATATCCAAAATAGTTAATAAAATTCCAGAAATGTTACGGTCATTTAGATAAGAGTTGCAAGGTGTTAAGTCCATATATGCAAAGTCCACTAAGACTTATCAAACACACACAGACACACATACATGTATAGAAATATTAATCTTAAAACCCACAAATAAGAACATTAGACTAATTAATCTTAAAACCCACAAATAAGAACATTAGACTAGGTAGACTGTGTTCAGTCATTCTTGCAACCTCTGAATCATTTCCTTTGAAAACAGTCTATTCTCTATGCAACATAGTTATGGAGCTTCTCTCAAATACATAAACACCAAGGCCAAAGTACCCAAGAGGTACTGGGCAGTGCTCAAAATATAAGAGCCTTACTTTCCAATAGATGATACAAATATGGCCTTCAAATGAAAGAGATGATACTAAAACTCTGGAGCACAACTTATATAAAACATAAGAACTCAGGTTCAGAAAGTCATTGCATGTACCTATAAATATTTTGCCTTTGGCTATAATTTCCACTACATGGAAACATATTAAAATGTTTAATGTGTGTTCTCCTGAAGTGTCCATATACCCTTAAATTTTGGGGAGTTTAACTTGATTGAGAAAGAATAGCACTAATAAGAGGAATGTTTAGTGATACCTGTAAATTTTAAAGAACATATCCAAACAACTGGGAGGTGAGTACAAAATAATAACCTCTGGGATGTTTCTGCATAAATGGTGGTAGTTTGAGACAAAGAGTAGCCATTTCACATAGAGATGCAATCTAGTAGAAAGCATCAGCAACCACTCACAAAAACAAATCCTTTCTTCCCCCTAAACTAGTAGAGCATGAGCTTCCTGACTTGATGCTTTAGGACAGATCTCAGGCGATTATGTCATCTTACTTTTGGAGGTGGTTGGGTATGAGCGGAGTTTCTGAAAAGCAGATTTTTGTTCCTTGGCAGAAATAAGTTACGCTCTTAAACAAAATCAAACGTCTCCCATCCTGCTATAAAGTAAATACTGACGTAAGACAAAAAAGCAGTATCTGGAGACTCTAAATGCCTCATACTTTGATTAAAAATGCTTTTGTCAATTACAGATTGATTTTGTAGCTCATTACAGTGATGGATGTCGGGGCTGGCGGAGGTGGTATTTTACCACTTGGCCTGAGGGTGTATTCTGTTAGGAGAAGATGGTGAAATTACAATTATTTTCCAGCACTCTTCTATGTTCCAACACTGACCCAAAGGGTGCCACTGGGATAATTTGAGAGAATGGCATCACGGGGAATGGCCCAAGGATAGTACATCAGCCCCTGCAGAAGGAAAACATTTTAAACAAATATTTCCCAACAACCTGCCGAGATTCTGGCACATAAGTAACCCTGAAGCACATTGGCTGGATTTAGAGGAAAGTCAGAGTGTTTAGCAGAAGCTGCAGCAAGAAATATGCAAATGTTTCTGTATGAACAACTATGCATATTAAAACTATACATATTTCTATATAATGTATATAGGCACATTCATCCACCCCTATAAATACAAATGTACTTTTCTTCCCCCTTAAACATCGGAGGTTGTTAAAAGCGGTGGGGAAATTAGAGGATATAGGTAAGAGCTGCAGAAGGAAGAAATCAATATTCAGTAGTGACTGAAAAATGAAAAAAGGAAATTCATCTCACTTTGTAATATATTCATATCATGCTCCGAAGTGACCTGTATTTCTGGAGTCACTGTGTGGTTTCTTACTCCATTATCCTTCTGTTATTCACAGGGCATCCTCTAATGATAACCTATGCACGACTATATCTCTATAACAACTACATGGCCAAAGCAGTACTATCCATCAGATACACAGCATGCAAATCTCTGCTGTGTACCTATCACCTGCTACGAAATGACTCAGGCTTCAATTAAAATTTCAAGATAATCGATGTTCAATATTAGGAAAGAAGATATTCTTTGAGACTGATTTCAAGCAAAACTTGAAACTAGGAAAAGAACAAAAATCATTTCAAATTGAAGATTAGGAGGCTGGCTATACTATGACTATAGCAATATTGGCCATATGTCTACACAATTGCTTTTTATAATAGTCCATCATGAACACAAACCTATTTATGGCCTACTTTCATGGTTATATATCTCTTTTCTGCTAGCTGTTTATAATTCCAATAATGTGAAATGGAACTGTGGTGACAAAAAAGAATACTTCGTATAATGAAATGTCAAGAAATTTAAGTTAAAGTAACAAAATATAGGTCCAAGGCATAAAATCTGATTGATGCTTATAATGCAAGTGGAAATGGACAGCAGAACATCATTAGAACATCTGGATCATTTTAGAAAATGATTATGTTTGGCATCAAGGACCAGGTTGAGATCTCATTTTTCTTATGTATTTTATTATATTAGTGGTACAGAAACAGAAGGATAAAGTGCTCATAAAGTCTGGAAAAGATATGAGCTAGGTACCAAAGGTATTTTTTTTTTTAAAGCAGACAATGCATCATTAAAAAAAAACCTACACAACTTAGGGATATTCAGGGTATAAAAAAGCATATTTATATATACAAAATTAACTAGAATTATAATGGCTACAACAGTGTGTCCTTTGCTGGTTTTTGAGCAAAAAGGGCCAAAATGGGAGTAGAAGTGATGTTACACAGGTAGTCTCTGTCATAAACAATCCCAAGACAAGTCCTGCTGATGAAATAGAATTTGAAAGAAAAAAATAACACCGTCAGCAATGGAAAGTGCTTAGGACAGCAGTCATGGCAGCCGTCTCAATAGTCCCAGCTCTCGATCCAAGTGGTACATAGGGTCTCCTCCACAGGCAAAGGTGATTTCAAGCATTAATTTGTAGGCAAGAAGCAAATATCATCTAGCAAAAACAAAATGAACATCTGCCCTAGTGTCCGACCTATGGCAGAGAAAGGTTCTCAACGCATAGGTTGCTGAAGTCAATGGTCTATCCACTCCTTTCTGCAGGAAAAGAAAAAAACATGGAAGGAGACACTACTGATGCCACCCAGCGTTTGCCCTTCCACGAACTGTGGCACGCCAGACCACGTGATGATTCCACTGTCTGCACTTTTCTTTGCTAATACATTTGTCACAGCTCAACCATACTATTGCACTCCTCTCTCCCAGGATTCAGCTTTTCAACAACTGGAAACAAATATTCTTAAGTCCTCTGGAGTTCTGAGAGGAATACAGATGCTCCTCTGCTCAGTCAGGCATTAAACTTGGTTGTGAAAGTTGCTCAGTCATGTCTGACTCTTTGTGACCCCATGGACTATACGGTATATGGAATTCTCCAGGCTAGAATACTGGAGTGGGTAGCCTTTCCCTTCTCTAGGGGATCTTCCCAACCCAGGATTGAACACAGGTCCCCTGCATTGCAGGTGAATTCTTTACCAGCTGAGCCACAGGGAAGCCAAAACTTGGTTACAGGTAGCTTATAAGCACTCTGTGCTCTGTCCTTTGTCAAAAGAAAATTATGAGAACACACCAAAAGGACAAATGTGAGTTGGCTTTTTTCTACATGATTAAAATATAAAAAAATTAGCCCAAGACACTATTTTGAATTCAGATCCTAGTATTTATAAAACTTTCTGCTGCTTTGCTCTGTGATAGCATTTATCATGCCATATTTATTTTCTGTTTACTGGTCTCTCTTCACTTTATTTTTTTGAGTTCTGTGAAAAGAGTCTATCTTTCGTTCCATATCTGTAATAACTAATATATTACCTGGATCACAGGAAATGCTTAAGAGATACTAAATACATCAATTAATATCTCTTTGAATAGCAATCCCTAACTTTCTTACCACCAATGTATCCCCATAGTCAATTAAATCAGAAATTTAAATCTTTCATTTGAAGCATATATATTATTTAATTTTAGATTTTTAAGACATCTTAAGAGATCTAATATAAGAACAATTAGGGATAATAGAAGTTTAAAGCATATAGAAAGGATATTGATACTGTTGATAATGATGATAATGAGAATATGAAAGTAGTAGGTGTAATTATGTAAAGTGGTACATGGTAGCATAAGAGTAATTTGAAGAAAATCAAGTTTATAGTGGAAAATGATAATTCTGAAACTCCTATCATTCTCATATTACACATGAATCTAAGACAACTGCCCCAGTACCAGATTAATGTCTCAGATTAAACTGAGCCTGTCACAAAATCTCTTTGGCAATAGCCCCTCTAGCTGCAGTAATAGCTGTACAAGTAATGAAAAGACTGATTATAGTAGAAAACACCCGTGTGATTACTATATATTCGAAGTTCAAACAAACCATTTTCTTCTCCCTGTGTACTGTGCTCAGTCACTCAGCTGTGTCTGACTCTGTGAAACTATGGACTACAGTCAGCCAGGCTCCTCTGTCCATGGGATTCTCCAAGCATAAATACTGAGTGGGGTGCTATTTCCTTCTCCGGGGCATCTTCCCAACCCAGGGACTGAACCTGCATCTCCTGAATTGGCAGGCAGTTTCTTTACCACTGAGCCATCTGGGAAGTTCCCTTTCTTCCCCTGATATGTGTTCTAAAGCCTACTTCTGAAGACAAGTTGATAACCTTTATAAGTTAATGGCATTCTCTACACAATAAAATGACTACCTGTCTGTATCACTATTTCCTCAGGTAATTTCAAACTTTAAGGCAATCTGACCTCAACTGACAGAAGAGCTTGGTTATATGACCCTGATGCAGTGTATACCCTACCCAACTTATGACACTAATGAACTAGTGAAAGAATACACAATTCCATGTAGGTATTAGGGATGCATTAAATGATGTTTAAAAATATGATGACATGATTAGAAAATGAGCCAAGCCAAATCACAAACTTACATTATATTAAGATTTGTATTTTGCTTCCACACTGACACTTGAAATAATTATAAAACAATATCAATTCAGCTGGGAAAGAGAAAATTAGACTAACACTAGCGGAACATGGTTAAATAGCTACAAGTCAGTCAGAACTCACTGTGTGTTTCTGTAAATCGTAGATGGTAACGCTTAGGAGAGGAGTCTGGAATCAAAATGCTTGCTTTCACCACTTATAAGTATGAGATATTGTAAAAAAAAAAAATACTACTACCTCACTGTTGTTATCTGTAAAACAGAAAAAATATCACTTTTCTTACAAACTTATTCTGTACCTCAAGAAATGTTAGCTTCATGAGTGATGGGCCAAGGACAGTTGGGTGGGGGCAGGCGCACTCTCCCTGGGTGCAAGCAATAAGAAAATCAAATAACCTTTACAAATGTGAAGACTTTTAAAACAATAATAAAATCAATGAAAAGTTGGTCTACTCTTTATTATAACCATGTGCTTGGCAATTCTAAACAAAGCCAGATAAAACATTATTGTCCTCAGGGCAGAAACTTCCATCCCTTCTCTTCATACAACACTTATGGCAAGAATATGCTAAGAATAAAAATGTATTAGATAAAGGAAATACATATCCTTTCTAATTTATCATATTAACATATTTTGGAACAAAACTACAGACATTTGTAGAAAGATAAAATAGTCTCTTTAGATTATCTACACATGATCCCTTCCATATTAATTATCCCCCAGATATCACTAAACAGTTGTGCACCAATCTTTGGCTTTAGTTTGTCTAACTGCCAACTCTAGTTGCAAGCATTTTCTTCTTGATTTACTGAAATATAAAAAGGACCAATTAAGTAATGTTGCATTTGTAAATTATTTTCAGTTCCTAATATAACATGTACTAAATACATAGAGTACATTTTAAGCTATGAATAACAAAAGCAAAATGATGATTACAGTTTCTTAACGGAAATTTCAACAGAAATAAGGACACTTCCATTTATTCTGTGTAATGTTCTCCTCTCCCATCATTGCCCTGTTAATTATTCTCAAGATCACTTACTTCTTACTTGCTATTTTTTAATTTGATGAGATCATTAAATTTATCAGCTATCCAAATACATTTGAAGTTTATTAAGACTCCATGCTGCCTTTGAACTGGAAATAGAGAAGGAAGAGAACTCACTTTTAAAGAAATTAAAGTAATAAAGCAAAATGGGTATCACTTTATTTTAAGTACCCATTAGCCAGAGCGTAAGAGATAGAGCTGAAATGGAA
Source organism: Antilocapra americana (assembly GCA_007570785.1). Classification (NCBI taxonomy): domain Eukaryota; kingdom Metazoa; phylum Chordata; class Mammalia; order Artiodactyla; family Antilocapridae; genus Antilocapra; species Antilocapra americana. Next base: position 40,209,624 of record ML664161.1, on the reverse strand, counting down.
ATAGCAAAGAAATAAACATGTGAAATACATGCTGTTCCTAACACACAAACACAGAGACATTAGCGCAGTGATCAGTCTACCCAAGACACATGCCAAAAACATTCCAAAGGAGAATACATTAAAGGCTTATTCTCTATTATTAAAAATGGGATCTCGGTGAAATCTCCATTTGTGTGAAGAAGTCATTTAAATAACTGAGAAAATGCTTTCATTTATTGATGATACATCTTAATTCATTTTCTCTATTAAGCAACTACGAGGCTTTGGGTTGAGGATGACACAAAATGCTTTATATAAAATGATGTGATTCATGACATTTTTATTCCTTGTAAATTGAGTTGATACAAATTTTCTTAAACTGTGGCTATTATTCTTGGTGTCTTGAAGAACTGCTAGTTGCTTCCTAAATCTCCAAAATTTGCTTCATTTAAATATGTTGGCCAATTGCTAGAGTTAATGATGATGAATGGAATCAGGATTAAATTTTTAATAAGCTGGATTGGCTCTAGCCTATACAGAGCTCAGCTATGAGCATGCTGGGATGTAAATTTGTCTGAAAAGGTTTGTGATTAAACATATTCTCCTAATAGGTACTAAGGCACCTAAAACTTTATTTAAAGTTACTTCTTTAAATCATTGGTTTAATAAAGTCACATTAAAATAATCATTGGAGAGACGTAATGAGGTAGCACCTTAGCAGCTACTTGTTCCTTTATTCACTTCTTATACCACATGGTGGTTTTGTAAATCAAGGGATATTGAAAACATGGGGTATGCTGAAGTCCTAAGTAGCAGCCACAGAGGGGAACCTTAGAACCAGGAATGAAGGCTGTGTAATGGCAGAAGAATCATACCTCAAGGAGGGTGGATCTACTCAAAGATCCTTCCCAAAGGCCTGTCTGGATAATAAACTAACAAGTAAGAAATAAAACGATTTCATAAACAGTTGTTTTCTCCTCCCACGGCCTTTTCATTTTTGCCTTTTTTTTTTTCAGGTAGCAAAGTTGACTTCAATGAGATGAAAATTCATTTGTGTAAAGGAAAACACTTATATTCTGCCAGAACCTTGGACAGGGTCTAATTACAGCTCTGTGAATGCAAGCTAATTGGTGACTAAAAGTTTAAGACAAAAGATTGACCTCTACTCCTGTAATTGAAGAAATTGAGCTGTTCGGCCATGTATCTTATGTATATACTTGTTTCTATTAGGGTAATGGCTAAAATTTAATAGCAAATATGATAGCAAAATAATCTCAATATTGATATATTTAAACATTGTAGAAACTTTTTAAAAATAAGACATCTTCACGTATTTATAAGATTTGAGGTCTTATCTGGAAATTTGATTATGATATAAGTTCCGCTGCTCCCAAATGACTACCATTCAACTAAAACATAATCATTTTACTGTGTGTGTGCTAAATCTGTTCAGTCCTATCTGACTCTTTGTAACCCTATGGACTCTAGCCTGCCAGGCTCCATGGGATTCTGCAGGCAAAAATACTGGAGTGTGTTTCCACGCGCTCCTCCAGGAGATCTTTCCAATCCAGGGATCAAACCTGCATCTCTTACATCTCCTGCTTTGGCAGGTGGATTAGTTTGATGCAAAAGTAAATGTGGTTTTACACTGTTGAAATTTGCCTTTTGATATTGGAATACGTTCTTAAATAAATGTGGTTAAGTTATACATCATTTTAATGCACATTCATCACTTTATAGTTTTTTGCTAATGACATTACTTGCTGTTTATTTTATATGTGTTTTAGACTATGGAATGATGTTAGATAAAAGGCAGATTTGAGAGATTTTCTAATTCAAGTTCAAAATGGGTCATAAAGCAGCAGAGACAACTTGCACCATCAACAATGCATTTGGCCCAGGAACTGCCAACAAACCTACAGTGTAGAGGTGGTTCAAGAAGTTTAAGGAGATGAAAAGAGAGCCTTGAAGATGAGGAGCATAGTGGCTGGTGATCAGAAGTTGACAATAACAAATTGAGAACAATAACTGAAGCTGACCCTCTTAGAATTGCACAAGAAGTTGCCTAAGAACTCAACACTGACCATTTGATAGTCATTTGGCATTTGAAGCAAATTGGAAAGGTAAAATGCTTGATAAATGGGTGCCTCATGAGCTGACAGAAAATCAAAAAAAACCTTTGTTTTGAAGTATCATCTTCTGTTAGTCTACACAACAACAGAAAATCATTTCTCAATTGGATTGTGATGTACAATGAAAAGTGGATTTTATACAACAACTGGTGACAACCAGCTCAGGGTTGGACCAAAATGAAGCTCCAAAGCATTTCCCAAAGCTAAACCTGCACCAAAAAAAAAAAAAAAGTCATGGTCACTGTTTGGTGGTCTGTTGCCCGTTTGATCCACTATAGCTTTCTGAATCCCGGTGAAACCATTATATTTGAGAAGTATGCTCAGCAAATCAATGAGATGCACCCAAAACTGCAATGCCTACTGCCAGTATAGGTCAACAAAAAGGGTCCAATTCTTCTCCACGACAATGCTCAACCACATCACACAACCAATGCTTCGACAGTTGAACAAATTGAAGTTTTGATTAAGTTTTGCCTCATCCAACATATTCACCTGACCTCTTGCCACCCAACTACCATTTCTTTAAGCATCTTGATAACATTTTTCAGGGAAAACACTTCTACAATCAGCAAGAGGCAGGCTTTCCAAGAGTTTGTCAAATCCTGAAGCATGGATTTTTATGCCACAGGAATAAACAAATTTATTTCTCTTTGGCAAAAATGAGTTGATTGTAGTGTTCCTATTTTGATCAATAAAGATGTGTTTAAGTCTAGTTATAATGATTTAAAATACACAGTCTTAAACCACAATTACGTCTGCACCAATCTAATATTTGCTAGATATTTATTTGTTGAGATCATGACTTCATGCCAAACAAATAAGCAAAACCAACCAGCCAACAAAATGAAATCATGGCCACAGACAGGAAAGCACTTGAAATAGTGTAATTATCATAGGTGTGTGTTTTGCATGCAGTGATTATAGACGGATTGAGTGATTGTAGATTATTCGCAGATATCTTGCCCGATCATCTTTGAGCACAGGGGGAAACACGTATAAAGTTTTGGGTGAAGACCTTGTGGCTAGGGTGGAGCGGATCTGGATAAGGAGCAGCTTCTCTGAGCTATCTGGTCAGTGTAGCACTCCCTCTTGAATGAGCACAGCCAAGAATGGAGAATCTGTAGAAATTCACCTGTCTGATAGCCTATGTCTTGGTGGGGGTTTAAAAAATAACCATGGATGTTAGTGACCAGGATATACTGGCAATTCTACTTTCTTCATATGCACTTATTTGTAACAAACTTAGCTAGGCCTTTCTTCAACAAAGTACTTAGAGATATGATACCCAAGTTCACAGACATGCATGAGAAGTCTGTAATGTGGCTACTTTTTTCTCCATTGCCCTTACTCTAGTTCTAAATAAAGACTTTTGGTCTTTGAACTGTCCAATCCAGTTTTTTCCCCTGAGTAAAGAACACTCAATAAATGCGGTCATGTAAAAGAATAATTTATGATGCTTGAGATTAAAGACAAATACCAAAACAAGATTGAAATTAGGTCAAAGCCAAGTTTGATATATAACAGTTTACAGGCATATGATATATGATTGTAAATCATAAGCCTATGTATATATAACTATGCTAATTATATTTATTTAAGGTGTTTTTCTTTTCAAATCAATGAACTGTCTCAATTACTCAAAAATAATGAGAAAGTATTAATTAAATCTGCTAATTACATTTTTCTTAGTGAATATATTTTAATAGGAAAGATGCACGTGTGAGGGCATATAACCTCATTTCAGAAGACAGAGGTCAAAATAATCAAGGTTTGATGGCAAGAGACAAATGGAATGTATTTCTATTTTTGTTTCACAACATCTATTAGATGGATAAACTATTTCCTCCAATGAGTCTCCAGACATGTGAAAATATAAAAAGAAATTTAAAAATGATATCCTATTCCTTATTTTCCTGGCTCCTACTGGCATCTAAACAAAGTTGTAAGAGAGTTAACATGGAGTGCAAAACCAGAAATCTTTGTATTTACACTAAAATCACATTTCAAATATTTTCATTTAAGCATACTATCATACACAAGAATGCAAAGATCACAACTGTACAGTTCATGCTTTTTCACCCCCTAGAGGAAGAAATGGCTGAACCTACTTCAGTGATCTTGCCTGGAGAATCCCATGGAGCCTGGCAGGCTATAGTCCACAGGGTCACAAAGAGACAGACACGACTGAAGTAGCTTAGCACATATACACACAGACACATACATGCATTTTCACAAACTTAACACACTTATGTAGACAGTACCAGATTTAGAGGCAGAATGCTATAGTCACTCAGAGGTCTCCCTCATCTTTCCTTCTAGTACATAAATTCATGAATTTATAGTTAGAATTTTTGAAGGGAACTGTATAACTGAATATAATACAAATACATTTTTTAAAAAAAATTAAAATCCTATGTTTAAACACAAAAGATTTAGAGAGAATCTGCAAATGCAATCCCTTCCAATCAATCCACATTAAAAAAATGATTCAATACTCAACACCAATTAAGATACTTTAATTAAAATTTGTAAACACTCTGAAATGAGCTTTATGTGTGATAAGCCATATCAAGTTTTCTTTGCTAAATAAATGAACAATGACATGGATATTAGTGGAACTGATAAATATTAATTGATAATTAAGTTGTTGATAACATATTTATAAAAAGCTCAAAATCATGAATTCAACCCCAGGAGGCAAAGTCCATCAAAATCAGTTAATATCTAAATTAGATATGTCCCTAAGACTAAAACGCAGCTTTGGTTTATAAGAGTTCATAATAATTCAAAGTAATTTCCATATCAGAGATCCTGTTTTAATTTGGCTTATTATATATTACCAACTCCTTATTTATAATCAGGAGTTGAATTGCCATACTATGGATATGCTAAAAATCCCTAAAAGCTATTATCTTAAGTGAAGTAAGTGAAAGTCGCTCAGTCGTGTCCGACTTTTTGTGACCCCATGGACTAGCTATGGAATTCTCCAGGCCAGTATATTGGAGTGGGTAGCCTTTCCCTTCTTCAGGAGGGAGAGATTCCCTGATAATCTTCTTTACAATATTAGTTTTATAAATGCTTATTGATTTATTTTAATGCTCTGGTCACAAAACTGAAACTAAAGCTCTGAATGAATGAAATGTGAGAAATACTTTTCCCAAACCTTTCATATTTTATTTACATCTTCATGATACTTGGGGCATTTTACCAAAGGAAAAGTCCTTGACCTTCCCCCGACCATTACCACACACCTACACAGAACCACTATATCTGAATTGTCTGGGTTTAACTGAGAATCCAGTAGCCATTTCTGCAGAATCTCCACCCATTTCCCACTCTTCATCTTGCCATACCTTGTATATATCCTGCTGCCTTAACTGCCTTTGATATTTCCTACATTTATTCGACAGCATATCTCTATAAAATCATCCTCCCCCTATTACTTTTTTAGAGAGAAGATGAAAAATGAGTCTCTGCCAGTAATCATCCACCTCACAACTATTAGAAACAGAATCAAGAGTCTAAAGCATTTCCAAGAGCTGAGTGTCTTTATTATCATAAACACACAACTGGAACTATAAATTCAGCAAATGCAGAGAGTTTATATTGATTCTATTTTGTATGAGGTTTCACAGTGATGGCACTGACTCTCAACAGACAACAGAATGTCCAATAGCATGTAGCTAAGGAAGAACTTGGTCACATGGTGTACCTCTGTCAATGGCATTAGTAAGGCTTCTGTACCCATTAAGTACAGCCATTCAGGGAAAGAATAAATAGTTGTATGTCCAGGGTTACTAGACTTCAAGTGAGGAGCAAAAAAAAAAAAAAAATGAGTTTTATCAATTGGACATCTAATGACTTGAGGGGATTTCCAGGAGTAGGTATTTGCTACGGGTGAAAAATTCAATTCAGTAACTGGAACTTTACCATATACATTAATAAAATACCATTGGCATTGTAAAAACAAACAAAAAAATTCAGCCATGCTCACAGTTGATTTCAGCATGGTGAGGTTAATTGTTATTGTTTAGTCGCTAAGCCGTGTCTGACTCTTTTGCAACCCCATGGACTGTAGCCTGCGAGGATCCTCTGTCCGTGGGGTTTTCCAGGCAAGAATACTGGAATGCGTTGCCATTTCCTTCTCTAGGGTATCTTCCCAACCCAGGGATTGAGCCTGTGTCTCTTCTACTGGCAGGCAGATTCTTTACCACTGAACCATCAAGGAAGCCCAGTGGGGTTTATATTTTGGTGTAAACTATAACTCACATCAAAAATATGACTGAGAAATGCATAAGAGTAAGGAAAAGTTTCTAATTCTAAAGTGTGGCACCTCTGAACTTGAATCCTGCAATGCTGTGATTTCTGATGAAGCACATGTGTGCATTTTAATTATGGTATTTACTGGAAGGGCTCATTGAGAAGAGTATTAAAGAAAGCTCAAATGTCCTTTATAGATGTGCCCAGAAAACAATTATACTGGCAGTAACAATCAGATCATGAAGGAAGAGGAAAATGAAGAAAGATTTTCAACTCAAAAGGCATTTCATAATCACAGCAGGCTTTAGGTAATGTCTTAGCCATAAAGTGGTCCAAAAGTAGCAGCAAGAGGGAATCGTTGTCCTTTGTTTAGTTTTCTGAAACTCAGTTAATGTGAAAAGGAAAGACATTGCTATGGAGGTAGGAAAAAAAAGATACCATCTCACCTAGGTCCACATTTAAAATATTTTTAGGGGAGGAACAATGAATGACTCTTTAGAATGCTTTCGGCTCAGCTTGAAGCTGCAGCTAATGACATGGCAAACAGAAACTGAGAAAAAGCTCCTGGGTCAGTGGATCTGGGACTTTGGTAACCTCGTGCTTCCAATTAGGCTGAACCACAGCCCAGCCAGGTAAGCTCTAAGCTCCAGTCAGGTGGGAGAAAGGAGGAGGGGCAGCACAAGAGGAAAGAGGTCAAAGCAGAGGGTGAATGTCCCTGAAGGAGTGCTTTGGTGGCTGGAGAAACCCTGGAAATTTGGCTAAGGGGTCCTCTCTGTAGTTCAAGCCACTTCCTTCTGCTTGCAGGTTGCATTTAACTCAAAAGGAATAGTGAAATTATTTTCCTAGCTCTCAGGTAACTAAATTCTACTCCAGTGGGCAGTGGGCAGTGGGCAAGCTCAGGTCTTGGTGCCAAGGGTAGTCATGGGTGTTGAGGGATGGGGTAGAGTGAGGAATGGTGGGCCTGACCCACAGGCTACAAGAAATGGAACTAAGGTGATGTATCTAGAGACAAAATGAACAATGAACCACATACAGATAGTCCCATCAGTGCAGAAAAACACAAAAAAGGACAACAAACAGGACAAAAATGCTCGGGAACTGAGTATAGGAAGCAGAACCTAGAGAGCTTTGAAATTGCTTGGAACCATTCATAGGCACATTTTTTAGGAAGATACTGAGGGTTCAACTTATTCAGTGTATCCTTGAACTGCCATCTCATTTCTGCCATCCCCTTTACCACCAAACTACAAAATAAAATAAAATCAATTTATAGATAGTTCTCTCCTCATTTCCAGTAGCACACCTATAAAACCTCTTGAGTTTTACTGAGACTGCAGTTTTCAAAGTCACCGGCAACTCCATAGTAGCCAAATTCAATGATCCTTTCCTAGCTCTCAAGCTCCTTAATTTTTGGCAACATTCAATTATAATTACATTGTCCCTTTCTTCACATATCCTTTTCTTCTCATGAAAACACACTCAACCTTGATTTTCTGTCTCTCTCTCTGTTCACTTATTCTTGACCTTCACAAAATAAAGAACAGATGAAAGAGGAAAATTAGAGCACACACCTATGAGCTTGCATTAGGACCTAAAATGATTAATTTATCTCCTAAATTCATATGATCTTGGTTATGCAGGCTGACAAAACAAATTCTACCTCCCTTATATTCTACTTTTGTGATATGCTCTCCTTAACTGACTTCACTGATCATGTTTATTCTGAGTTTTTCTTTCCTATGTTTGATTCCTGTTTCTCATATCCCCTTCCTCTTTTCCCTCCATTTGCCTCTCAGACAGTGGAGTACACCAGAGTTCTCATAGTCCTTAACTCTTTTCACTTATGGGACGTTCATCCTTGGTGATGCCAATTGCTATATGCTAGTCCCCTCCTGTCTCATGAATTCTATATCTTACTACTGGACCTCTTATTTGGATGTTCCACAGATATCTCAACTGGAAATACCCACAGCTAAATTAAATGTCTTTCTCTCCAAATGTGAGTACTCCTTATTTTAAACTTCTGTCAAAACACATCTTCATTTCCCCAATTATTGAAGTTGAGAAATTTGGAGAAATTGATGTCTGCCTGCCTCTCTCTTACTCACCAATCCATTCAGCCAACCGAGTCTTTTCCACACTGCTTCTCAAATGTCTCTTACCTTCCTGTCTCTTGCCCTGTCCTCATTCCTACTACTGTTCCTTTAGATTAGATCCCCATCTTCTGTACAGATTAGTTTCTCTGGTTTTCCTCTCTTATTGTGTTTTCTCCATATGCCACCAGAGTTATGTCTGGAAAAACTATCAAATATGTCAGAGATTCACTGGCTGCCATGTGACAGGATACAGACAAGGATGCTCAGAATTACTTGTCCTGCTAATCCTCTACCATACATTGCAGTGACAGGACGTTTTCTTTTCTTTTCTTTTTATTTTCCTTTTTGCTGTTGCATGACCATTCCCCGTAATTTGTGATTTGCCTTTATGCCTCCTATTCTGCATTTTTTTTTTTTTCGGCCTGGATCTCCCTCCTCTTACTCTTTACTCTTACAAAAATCTTAAAACATTCTTCAAAGCCCAGTTTCAATTCCATTTTTTGAAGGTGTCCCTGACCCATCTGAGTAAAACTAATTACTCCCTCCCTTTTGCTTGTATATATTTTTTCACACAGCCATTATAGCACACATCACATTCTGCCAGAGTTAATTTCTGAGAGGTCTAATTTTTCAGCTCGATCACTGGCTTCTTGAAGGCAACAGCTGCATCTTATTCATCTCTGAAGCCCATACGTTCAGCATAGTACTGGGCATGTAATAGCCTCTCAGAAGTGTTTGCTGAATTAAACTTAATTTAAATGATACATAATGAGGAAAATAATATTTCATATACAGAATTGACAAAATTCACTTTATAGACAACGGTCTAGAGTCACATCTATTCCAAAAATGAGCTGCTTCAACAACCACAGTGCAAAAGGAAATAATTAGGTCTGCCATACATACAAACTTAGTTCTGTACTTCCAAAATGACTTCAAAAAGAGAGATTTTGCACAGAACTGTTTGTATTGAGCAGGCTCTTGCTCTCCTTCCAGTGAGCATGACATAAAAAAAGAAGCCTCCAGAGTGTTAGCAATTTGTTCTTATGGAAGAATATAGCTGGCAATCCCTGCAGCAACTGTTAGGTGGGCTACTGGCACCTTGACATGATCCATAACCTATAAGACTTGCTAGTCCCCAGGGATGTCACTCCTGATAATGTAGCTGTAGAGTGTTGCTTAGAAATCTATAATGGACACTGGCTTAGAGGTATGCATGGAATATCTCACTGACTGCTTGCCGTATTTGTCTTTTCCTGGGAGTGTGGGTTATTATACTAGCCACTCTTCAGCCTCAGTGAAAGAATTCTAGCCAGGCAGGTGAAAGGCTTTGAAATGTGACTATATTTTCACCACTGTCTTTCTAATAATAGCTATCAAAGCATTAAAAATGAGATAACACATGTGTAAAATGATACATAAATGCTACGCAAATGGTGATGTATGATAACATTTTTAATTTATAACTCTGTCTTTTGTTTAATCTTCAATGGTATGGTAAAGTTTGTATATTTATCGTTCTATTATCTCAGTCACTACAGTGTCCTACATTTTTTGCTTCACATTTGTATCTAGGTTTCTGGTCTAGCAAGAATAGCCAGACCTCCTAAGCCCTGGCTGAGTGCTCTCTGCAAAGACACAGTACTTCTCAATTTCATTGTCATCTCAGATCTGAGCAATTACCTCACATTAATCTTTACCAAGTCCTGGTCAAAGGGAAAGAAGAACAAAGCACTCGCTTTCAAGGTCATGGATGGAGAATGCAGAAAATCCAGGAATAGAATTCAGATCTCTGGGCACCCAATCTAGTGCTTTCACATACATTTTGAACAATGAAATAAGAGGAATAAAGACATATGTCAAGGCCAATGGGAGATGAGATGTCAAAGAGAGTATGTGTGAAGGGAATCTGATGAGAGCTGAAAATAGAAAGAGTTGATGAGGAAAGCAATAAAAGCAAGCCACTCTCAGGAGGCCTCAGCCTTGCAGGGCAATCTTGCTGGTCAATCCACCAGTGGTACTTGAATGCTGATAGAAGATGATTAAAGGAAGGAAGTTTCAGTTGTGCAAAGAACTCAACTGGAAGACATAATAGGTTTTAAATCCTAAAGTGAATTTGAAATCAGCTCTTTTTTTTTTTTTTTTTTAATTCCAAACACGGAGAGAATCTGATTGAACGAACATCTTAGCTTGTAGCCCAGCCAGGAGTTCACAAGGCCCTGAGAAAACCTTCTGCCTGCTTTTCCCCAGGCCTTGGAGGGTCCCACGGGCTCTGCAGCTGACAGCAGAGGCTGCTGGAATATGAAGAGTGGTGCCAAGGCTGTCAGCATCGCCCCGTTAGGGAGACTTGTGTTCATTCACTGTCTCAGCTTAAGGGGCCTTTGTGGGCAACACAATTCACAGCGTGAATTTCAATAGGATCTTTAAATCTCTCAGAGATTTTTCTCTTTTCCAAGGAAATTTCCCACTGCCACTTGTAGACTGACAGCTCCACAGGTATCTCTCTAATATAGCAGTGGCTTTCTTACTGCTTACTGTACCTAGGGACTTGTTTCCTCAAGGTTTAGGTTTATATGTGTATTTTTAAATTTTATTTTGATAGATCTTCTTTTCTAACTGGCATCAGCCTTAAATTAAAATTAATTAGAGCTCAATACCATATAGAAATATTGTTTTTATAGGCTTCTTTTTAAAAAAGACAAAAGTTTCTGGGACTTGTGTTGCCATAGTAACCAGTTTAGACTCAACTGAAAGAATGGGGATGGGGGGATGACTAAGAGACCACCTAGACATGCTTTCCTCAACCATAAAACCTCTGACTGAATTAGACTCCTGCTGCTTTTGTGGCTTTAAGATGTAGAACAAGAAGATAGGTGGGTGGGCAGATTTGTATGTCACCCTTTTACTGAGCAAGGCAGAGGTGAATTACAAATGGGCACAAAAGTGCTCTGGTGTATTTCACAGAACTATCAAATAATACAGTTTGGAACACACAATGCCGAAAGAAGTGAAGTGTCTAAGCCATCAAGTGAAGGTACATCTAGGACAGGGGATATATTATCTGGCTTCTCCACCAAATAAGACAGCCATGTTCCAAAGCCAAAAGAAGACTTCCTCCTTTCAGCACTGAAAAGCATCTTTAAAGAGATGCTGACCCAGTGGAATCAAGACTGCAGGGAGAAATATCAATAACCTCAGATATACAGATGACACCACCATCATGGCAGAAAGCAAAGAAGAACTAAAGAGCCACTTGATGACGGTGAAACAGCAGAGTGAAAAAGCCTGCTTAAAACTTAACATTCCAAAAACAAAGATCATGGCATACTGTCCCATCACGTAATGGCAAATAGATGGGGAAACAATGGAAACAATGAGAGACTTTATTTTCTTGGGCTCCAAAATTACTGCAGAAGGTGACTGCAGCCCTGACATTAAATGATGTTTGCTTCTCTGAAGAAGTTATGACAAACCTAGACAGCATATCATATAGCAAAGACACTGCTTTGCCAACAAATGTTCATCTAGTCAAAGCTATGGTTTTTCCAGTAGTCACATACGGATGTGAGAATTGGACCATCTAGAAGGCTGAGTGAAGAAGAACTGATGCTTTCAAACTGTGGTGCTGGAGGAGACTCTTGAGAGTCTCTTGGACTGCAAGGAGATCCAACCAGTCCATCCTAAAGGAAATCAGTCCTGAATGTGCATTGGAAGGACTGATGCTAAAGCTGAAGCTTCAATACTTTGGCCACTTGATGATAAGTGCCAATTCTTTGGAAAAGATCCTGATGCTATGAAAGAAGAAAGGCATGAGGAGAAGGGGACAACAGGGACAAAATGGTTGTATAGCATCACTGACTCAATGAATATGAGTTTGAGGAAGCTCCAGGAGATAGTGAAGGACAGGGAAGCCTGGTATGCTGCAGTCCATGGGGTCACAAAGAATTGGACATGACTGAGCAACTGAACTGAATCGACCCAGTGGAATGACAACATTATCTAGACTGAAAAGGCCAAAAGTAAATGAATATAATGATATCTAGGCAAAATAAACTCTCTGAAGAGGGAAGTAGAAACTGAAATGGAATTATGTGCTTAATTTTTCTTTCACCCATATGGATACACCCTATGCAATAGGAAAGGAGCAAAGTTCTACATTATTCCTTTTCATTCTCCTTGATGCAGCTAGCTCCAGGCACGGAAGCTGATGGAAATGTGTCTCAGCTAATTAGACCTGTATGGTAACTGTGAAGAAATTCTTTTGTACTCTCACCAAGATGACACCACCTGTCCCCCCCCCCCCCCCCCCCCAGTCCCCCTCCACAATACACAGCAAGGATGTTCTGATTCTCTTTAATGCCATCACCTGCCCTTCATGGGGTTCTGTGCTTGATTGCACATCTAGTTCATTTCTCTAGAAATACATAGCAAGCACCAAATGAGAGCCATACATATAATTTTAAATTTCCTAGTAACCACACCAATAAAAGGTAAATAGAAAGCAAATTAATTTTCATAAACCAATATTATTAATCAGATGCCCTTATTATTTCAATGCAACTTGTCATTGTTTCCATTTAGTATTGCTTCTCCATAGACCACAGGAGTGAAGAAAATGACTCCACAACAAACAAACAAACACTGTTAAAATATATTTTGGCACCTAGGACCTAGAAAAGAAGAAAAAGTAAAGGTGTTCATCGCTCAGTCATGTCCAACTCTTTGTAACCCCATGGACTGTAGCCTGCCAGGCTCCTCCGCCCATGGAATTCTCCAGGCAAGAATACTGGAGTAGGTTTCCATGTCCTTCTCCAGGGGATCTTCTTGACCCAGTGATCGAGTCAGGTCTCCTGCATTGCAGGCAGATTCTTTACTGCCAGAGACCAAAGAGGCCCTCAAAATGGGCTTATCTAGACTTTTCCCATTTACACATAAAATATGGATTTGTCAGATTAACTCCTTATAAGGAGGTGTTGAAATGTGAGGCAGACATAAAAATAGAATATAACCAATGAAAATATACACACGCATATAATCAATATAAAAACATTAATGAGACAGTTTAAATCTTTCATAACAAGTCCTAGAAATCTGGTGAGCATTTCTACACTGGCAGCACGTCTCATTTTACACTAGTCACATTTCAAGTGCTCAGACTTTGCACATGTGGCAAGTGGCTACTGTATTGGAGAGCACAGATGCAGAATGTGAGGCCATGTTTGCAACCCTGAGAGAAGAGGTGGAGAAAGGAATGAACTCTTCTCCCCCATGCCCCCACCAAGAATTCCTCACTCTACTTTAAACTTGTCTTCTCTCAACTTTCATTCAGAGATGATCTACTTCAAGTCACAACAGAAAATAACTTATCATGTTGTTAGCAGTTCCTATTCATCCAGTTGTGTTTCTCTAGATATAAGCACAATACTGAAGCTCCAATATTTTGGTTACCTGATAAACAGCCGACTCATTGGAAAAGACCTGATGCTGGGAAAGATTGAAGGCGGGAGGAGAAAGGGACCAGAGTATGAGATGGATGGATGGCATCACAGACTCAATGGACATGAGTTTGAGCAATCTCCAGGAGATGGTGAGGAACAGGGAAGCCTGGTGTGCTGCAGTCCATGGGTTCACAAAGAGTTGGACATGACTTAGCAACTGAATAACAACAAAACAAATATGCAATACAAAGCTAAAAATTTAAATCTAAAATATGATGCACATACACATACAGCTTCTTTTCTTAAAACCTAGTTTATTTACTTGCTTGTTTTGTTTGCATAATCAGATAATTACCTTAGTTTCTACTCTAAATCTTCTTAGAGCAAGGTGAGATATAAATAAATAATAACTTTATTTTTGTATCTCATTTTCCCTCTACAGTCATAGCATTAATGTAAAAAACTCTATTCACCCAGTAAAATATTTCATCAGAACATGGACACTCTGTTTTATCAGAGGGAATTTTTTTCACCAAACTACCTTATGACCTTTTGTTATTGAGTCATATATTAATAATATGAAAGGTTCTAAGCAGAAAATTTGAATCGGTGGATAATGAATGCCTCAAGCATACCAGACTCAGGTTCACAATCTCAGTACCTCAAGCATAAGTGTGAGGGAGGCAGTTTGTCTTCTGTGCTAATGCTTTTTTTTTTTCCAATGCCCATTTCCCATTTTTATTTCTGCTTCACATTTCAACACCTCCATGTAACTAGCTAATCTGATAAATCCACACCTGTTTATGTGTTAATGGAAAAAGTCTAGTAAAGCCCATTTTGGGGCTCTCTCTTTCTATCTAGGTCCTAGGCGCCAAAAGATATTTTAACAGTGTCTGTTTGTTTGTTTGTGAAGCCATTTTCTTCACTTCTCTGGCCTATGGAGAAGTGATACTAAAGGACAGGAAAAGGGAAAATTTGTATTAAGATAGGTCAGAAATGGGAGCACTGGGGATAGTCTCATGTGAACTGTGTGCACATACGTCTGTGTGTGTGTGTGCCTGGCATGGCTGTTTCACTAAATCTCCACCACAGTATCAAATGTGAGTAGTTTTATTTTATGTAGGATCTTCACAAACTCTGAATTGTTACATGTAACTCAGTTTCTGAAATCAGAATAATTTATATGCTTCATCTATCTTTAACCCACACACACACAAAAAAACTAAACAAAACGTAATATTTTGCAATTATTCATGAATAACTCCCAATTTGTAAAAGAATTCTTATAAACACTATCATAGAAGTCATTTGTTTGGAATGTGGTTCTAGAGTTTCCCAAAGAAGTAATTTTATAAGAACGTGATTGGTAACAGCTACTATTCATTGAGTTCCAACAATATGCATGACATGTTATGTTTTTTTGTCATAATAATACTGCAAAGAAATTATTATTTTCATGCTATAGGTGAGAAAAGGTAATATTAAATAACTTACTCAAGGCTGCAGGACCAAAAACTGGCAGGATCAGCATTTGAGAGGAAGCCTCCAGGTCCCAGATATATGTTTCGTTAACCAGGTTTCTTTGTTTTGTGTGTGCTCAGTCGTGTCTGACTCTTTGCGACCCCTTGGACTATGGCCCACCAGGCTCCTCTATCCACAGGATTTTCCCAGCAAGAATTTTGGAGTGGGTTGCCATGCCCTCTTCCAGGGAATCTTCCTGACCCAGGGATCGAACCCACTTCTCCTATGCCTCCTGCATTGGCATGTGGGTTCTTTACCACTGAGCCACCTGGGAATTCCACCAGGGGCTTTCTTGGGGTTCCAGTTCTACTCATAGAACAATTTTAACCCTCTCATGTTACATCACCAAGTTACAATGTTGATGGAACATTTTAGAGTCAATGGTACTATATCCATTCTATATCAATCCCACTCTCAGTTCTAGCTTAAAAGACAGAACACATCTACCTTTGGTTCAATCCTGGCTGCACTTAAGTAACAGAGAATAAGGCAAAGGAAGAAAGCAAATGCGGAATTCCAGTAGAATGAAAAATGAGAAGAATGTCCTCAGCTGTGATGAGAAGGAACCAGGCCACAAGGACAGCAGCTTTGCAAACTAAGGGACTGCTCTGATTAAAGAGATTTTTGTAGGTAAATTGGCAATTAGTGAATCAGAAACCATTATATTTCCTACTGCAAAAAATGCACTGAATACTTGCCACAAGCTTGAATGCACTATGCTTGTACATTCTGATCACTTCTCTGATTCAATAAAAATTGTAATTCAACTTTACAAAGTATTAGCTATTCAGCCTAATTTGCCTCCATCATAGAATCCTTTTCCTTAGGCCTGGGAAGGACTGAGAACTCTCTAGTACAATAGCTATCAAACTGGCATGAGTAAAATTCAGAAAAGAAGTAACTAAATCACTGTGTCTCATTTATATAATGTGTATAATAGAATATATCCATAGGTATTGAGAAGTTAGATAATTAACATAAATAAAGTTCTTGTAACAGTGTTGGACACAGAGGAAGCTTGGTACCATCATCATCACCATTATTGCTATGATTTTAAAATGGAAAACTAAGAGCTGGTATAGACCAAATGACTCTGCTTTCCTAAGAGCCCAGAACAGAATGTATATCATCTAACTCAAAATCTAGTGCTCTTTTCTAGTTATCAGAAATTGAAGTTAATAAATGTGTTTCTTATTTTCTTAGCCTGTTTCTATCTATTCAAGCTTATGTACTTAACAAGATTTAAAAACAGGATTTTAAAATCAACATTGTTGGGAGACAGACTATTGAATTAAACTAAATATTCAAGAAACTAAGACCATGGCATCTGGTCCCATCACTTCATGGCAAATAGATGTGGGGGGGAAATGGAACAGTGGTAGATTTTATATTCCTGGGCTCCAAAATCACTGCAGATGGTGATTGCAGCCACAATATTAAAAGATGATGGCTTCTTGGAAGAAAAGCTATGATACATCTAGAAAGCATTTTAAAAAGCAGAGGCATCAGTCTGTCGACAAAAGGCAATATAGTCAAAGCTATGGTTTCTCCAGTAGTCACTTATGGATGTGAGAATTGGACCATAAAGAAGGTTGAGTGCCAAAGAATTGATGCTTTCAAATTGTGGTACTGGAGAAGACTACTGAGAGTCCCCTGGACAGCACATAGATCAAACCGGTCAATCCTTAAGGAAGTCCACCCAGAATATTCATTGGAACGACTGATGCTAAATCTGAAGCTCCAAGACTTTGGCCTCCTGATATGAAGAAGTGACTTACTGGAAGAGACCCTGATGCTGGGAAAGATTGAGAGCAGGAGGAAAAGGGGCAACAGAGGATGAGATGGTTAGATAATCAGTTCAGTTTAGTTGCTCAGTAGTGTCTGACTCTGTGCGACCCCATGAACCACAGCACACCAGGCCTCCCTGTCCATCACCAACTCCTGGAGTCCACCCAAACCCATGTCCACCCAAACCCATTACCCATTGAGTCGGTGATGCCATCTAACCATCTCCATCCTCACACTCACATCCATATATGACCACTGGGAAAACCATAGCTTTGACTAGACAGACCTTTGTTGATAGTATCACTGGCTCATTGAGCTTGTGCAAACTCTTGGAGACAGTGAAGGACAAAGAAGCCTGGCATGCTGCAATCCATGGGGTCACAAAGAGTTGGACACAACTTAGCAACTGAACAACAAAAAATTGAAACTAGCATTCATTATATCTCATAATATTTTAGGATCTTTTCATCCAATGGAATAATCAAGACCTGCACCACTCAATAGAAACTTTCATCCAGGACAGAAACTAGTACCTTCTGCCTTTCCACCCACTTGCTTCCTCAAGCTATAAAAACTACAAACAGGGAAGCTAGTCCACTGAACTCCTATAAGCAATCATTTATTTATCCACTAAAAGCAGAATATGTCAGGGGGAATTTGGGAGGAGTGAAATGAGGGTTGTCAGACTAACAGTGACAAATGGGATGCAATTGTTCTCCAAAAGCTTGGAGCCAAGGGGGTCTTCTCTTTTCTCCTCCCCTTAATCCCCACTGCTTCCACCCAGCCTGCACACAGAGAAGGTGGTTAACAGAGGAAAGCCCTGTGAATAAGCCATGACAGCCGTACATTCACAAACTGATGTCATTTCCCTAAATACTGTTTGTAAAATGGTAATTATCTGCCAAGCAATGACAGCTGGCACTTAGCACAGAGAAACACAGAGACAAAAAAAGAGAGAATGAGAATAAAGGTTCCCTGCGTAATTTACCAAAGGGCTGAAAGAGAGAGGGAAACATAATCAGAAAATAAAATGATTACCAGTGTGTGATGGGGTAAAAATTGCTTTGGGCATTTTTTTCCTCAGAGAATACAAGATCGAATTGGAAGAATAAAGCTAGAGCTTCATGACATACACTGGAAGGGAGGAGGCTGTATTAAGGCCATGTTTGAAAGGAGACATACACCCAGGGTATGACAAAATAGCAATGCAAACACAGTCTCCCAAACAATATTACTGGATAATACACCCAAGTAATATACCCAAGTTAAGTGCCCCCAGTCCATTTTGGTCTGAGGAATAATGTAGTAGCCTTTTGCCCTCTTCCCTGTTACTCATTATGTTGCTGTTTTGTTTTTTTTTTCTTTGACAATGCTCCACAGCATGTGGGATCTTAGCTCCCTTACCAGGGATTGGACCCACATCTCCTGCATTGGAAGCACAGAGTCTTACCTACTGGACCACCAGGTAAGTTCCTGTAATTGTTTTTGTGTCAGCTTGGCTGGTAACAGTACTCAATTATTCAATCAAACAGCACTCTAGGTGTTTCTGGGAAGGCATTTTGTGGACGTGATCAACGTCCACAATCATTTGGCTTTATATAGAAGAGATTATCCAAGAAAATCTTGGTGGGTCTGACTCACTCAGTTGAAGGTCGTAAGTACAGAACTGAGGTTTCCTCAGGAAGAAGTAGTTCCCTGTGAAATATAGCATCAGCTCCTGAACTCGAGTTTTCAAACTGCCTTTGGATGGCCTGCCCTATAGATTTTGGATTTCTCAGGCAGTACTCATAATCACATTACAATTCCTTGCAATTAATCAGCCTCTCTTTCTCTCTCTTCTTCCTGTCTCTGTCTTACACACATACACAGACCCAAACACACCCCACTGGTTCTAGTTTCTCTGGTGGAATGCTGACTGATAACACATGCTTAGCCAAGTAGACATGTTACAGGTTGAGTTGTGTCTTCCCAAAATTTGTATACTGATAACCTAACACCGAAAACCTCAGAATACCATCTCATTTGGAAATAGCATTATTATAGACATCATACTGGTTAAGATGAGGTCATTAGGGTGTACCCTAATATAACTGGCATTCTTATAAAAAGAGGAAGTTTGGACACAGGCTCCCATATAGGGAGAAGACCATATGAGGATGAAAGGAGAGATGTGTGATGCTTTTACAAGCCAAGCAACGCCAAAGATTTCCAGCAAACCACCAGAGGGTGGGTGAGAGGCCTGGAACAGATTCTCTGTTGACACCTTGCTCTTGAACTTTTAGCTTCAATACAATACAATAAATTGGTACAGTTTAATTCACTTATCATGTTGCGCTTTCTTACAGAAGCTCTAGAAAACGAATACAAGACATTACCACAAAAGCTAAGGGAATGGAATTGGGGAAAGTTAAGAAAAAGGTAAAGTTAATTTTAAGAATTTCAGAAAGCTCCATTTTCTTAAAGTCTTTGAAATACAAACTAATACTTTTTTATACTTAACTATTTTACTATTAACATCTACTCAGGAAGAGACTTGGCTAATGAAATAGTTACGGATACACAAATGTTCCAGAGATTTCAGAATGCAGTTCTTCTGTTCATTCCCTGATTTTAGTCTTCTTTTGGATACTAGAGGCTTCGGAACCATCCATGACCATCCATCTCTCTGTGAATGACCAACCTTGTGTAATATAGCTCTGTGATCATTATCTTGTAGGAAAAGGTATCTCTAACCACCTGGTGCCCTGCCCCTTTTCCTAGCAAGTGAAGTTAATGGAGATTCTATCAAAGGAAAGCTATAATTGTGCCCAAGGGTTTCACAACAGTTCACAATATGGCAGAAATAGAACCCAAGTCTTTTGAGACTCCATTCAGTGATCTTTCCAAAGCATTATTTCTATCCATTTGCTGAGTCGGCTATTCTAGCAACTCCTTTCAAATTATCGTAACACATTAGGAACATTTAAAATAAGCTTTTCTTACCTAAATATGTGCATTTTCCCTTATTACCAGCAATATGACTTTGGATAAATCACTCATCTTTTTTAGATATGGTTCCTCATCTATAAGATGAAGGAAAAATGCACTGGATAATCTACTTTTGACATTCCATAGTAACAGAGTTGATTTGAGTCCAGCTATCGTCAATTTCTATGTAATGGTGGCCAAGGTATTAGCTTTATTGAACTTTGTTCCTTCATTTGTAAAATGGGTATTGGGATGATATCTCTTGCACTGAACCATTATAAGGATGAAATGGGATAACACATTGGGACCAGGTGATAAACTCTACTATGTTTTAAAGAAGACAGAACTAGGGTAGCATTCTACAATCTTACAAACTCCTCTCCTATCCCACATTGCAGAGGATGTTACAGAACATCCTATCAGGTGTCACCACACTTGTTCAGAAAGTCATTTTATCCAAAAGTGTCAGTTAGGTATATTTTTACAAGCTCAGCATAAAATTAAGTATATCAAGCAAACTTTATCACGACCTAGCAATTAATGCATAAATGTGGGTATCCCCATTATGTGATTCAAAGCACTTACCTCACTATTTTTATTACTTGCTTATTCAGTTCCTTATCTACACTGTAACCATTTATGACACCTAAGACCATACTTCAGTCACCCTATTGTCCAGCATCCACCTGTCTTTTGAATGAATGAATAGTTGAATAAATACTACAGTCTTGTTCAATTTCACGTTGACAATATATAACTTCAAAAAAAGTGTTTAAGGGAAAAAAATGGTTGTCTTAGGTATCGTTTAGATGTGATAAATGTAATACACATTTTTAAACAAGTCCATTACTAAAAACATTTGACTATTACAAGTAAAATTACTTAAGTCTATGGAAGTTTACTTACTACTAGTCTATTAATTTCTATAATTCCCTCATGTCTAATAGAATCCATTGATTATAAAGTAATTTACTAACATCAACTTTCTGGGCTGAGAAGGCTTTTGAAATTGTATAGAAGAGACAGTTGTGCCAAAATTGCATGCTGTAAAGATGTCATAATTTGAAATACATATTTCAGAGTGTAAATGGTGTCATCAGAACAAGATTTCATCTACTCAGAAAAATTTAGCTTATTAATAGAGTCAATGACTTCATAGCTACAGTGAGTTAAAACACTTCAGATTCTGAAAGAATATGCTCATTAAATTTATAGAACAGGATTTGCAAATAACCAGCCTGTTTGCCAAGGGATGACACAACACATTATTTTAAAGAACACTTAAAGTAGTCCAGTTTTTCTTAAATTTAGTCATCCTTTTTTCAAAATTTTTGTCATATTTATATAACATTTGCACTATTATTTAAATGTTTTAAAAATAGATACTTTTTACTTAGGTATATTTCTGTTAATTGGAAAATTATATTATAGAATATAAGTTTCACTCGTTACAGACAAACAAACACGAAAACACTGCAAAGGCAAAATAACAGTATTATCATCTGCTTACATTCTGTTGAAAACTCTGGGCCTACGTCCTATGTTGCATCTGTTGTATTATTTTTTTTTTTACAGGAGAAACTACCAAGTGTTTATAAAGGTGCTGAAGCCTTATTATCTCCAAACCAAGACTTTTCTTTATATAATTAAACAGTTGAAGACATATGGAAAGAGAATTACTCTCTTCCATCATGTGATCCAAGGCCACTGTGATAGTACTCCACCATCTCAAATTATTTTATATAATACTTCAGGAAAAACTAAAGTGGTACATTGCAATAGACTGAAAGTTTATTGCAATACTCATATAATGAAACCTCATCTCCAATGTGATGGTAGTAGGTGGTTGGGCTTTTGGGAGATGGTTAGGTCATGAGGTTGGAGACCTCACAAATGAGATTAATGCCCTTATTTTGAAAAAGATCCCAGAGAGCGTCCTCACTCCTGTCACATGAGGATACAGCAAGGAAATGGCCATCTATGAACCAAGAAGTGAGCCCACATCAGATAGTGAACCTGCCAGCACTTTGATCTTGGGCTTCCATTGTCTAGGACTGAGAAACACATGTTACTTAAGCCACCCAGTCTATGGTATTTTTGTCATGGAAGAACAAATGGACTAGGATATTAAGTGGAATTTTTATATGTTCAGGTATATATGTACTTATAATACCTATTCATTATGTTGAATGTACAGGATATAAGCTGGATGGGATATCTGACCTTATTTGAATTGCTTTATTTTGCAACTATTTAGTGTCCATGTTTTTATTTTTTAACAGTAGTCTTATATTTTGTTTTCTCAGCTACTCCTCTTCCCATTCTTGTCATCTCCCTCTGTACCATCAGAGATCAATGCTTTAAGAATGTTTACCAAGGCTCTTCATTTCCTTCTCAGTCTCTAATGTAGTTCTGGAATGAGACATGAAAAGTCCTGGCATTCTGAGACTTCACTGCTGGTCTATCTATGTAATTGACAAGAGTCAGCAGTGTGACTTCCACTGCCTCCTGTACTGAGGTAGGAACTGAGGACTTCTGTGGTCTCTTATAGCTAAAGGGAGTTGTAACTGTAAAGCACTTTGCTAGTACAGAGTACTAAGGAAATATAATTGAGAGTAATTACTACTGATGGTGGCTCGAATGGTAAAGAATCTTCCTGCAATGTGGGAGACCAGGGTTTGAGCCCTGGGTCAGGAAGATTCCCTGGAGAAGGGAATGGCTACCCACTTCAGTATTCTTGCCTGGACAATTCCATAGACAGAGGAGTCTTGTAAGCTACAACAAAGAGTTGAACAAGACTGAGTGACTAAAATACACACACACACTATGATTCCTGATAGTGGTGACCATTTATGATTATCTCTTTATTTCTAGAGATTTCTCATACAATGCTAGTTCAGCTGACCTTTTCCCTCCCCCAAGTCCAATGGATCCAAAACAGAATCAAGAGAATAAACCATTTCTAGCAGTTTTAACTAAACAAATGATGATTTTCTATGTCCAATTAGTTGATTTATAGAGCATCATCCCTTCTTAATAAACTGGCTCTGTTTTTCTATTTTTATATTTTATTTTGCATTTGAGTAAAACAGGCTTACTATATGACTACAAACGCATTTCTGTTCTCTCCTGTGAGACCACAATTTAGCCTCTCATCCTAAAAATCACAATTCTAGTTCAGTACAAACTATGATGTATGAAAAGAGTATATAATATCAAATATAATGCCCCTTAGCCAAGTTACCGATCAAATTCTTATAGCAGTATAGTTTATAGCAATGATACAAATGTTAAATATAAAGCACTAGATTGTCTTCATGCCAGAGGAGAGACTGGTTTAAGTATGGAAAACTCATTTTATTAATAATTCAACCTCATTCACAATGCTGCTACGTGAATCAAGGAAATTATTTAGAAACTCTATTCCTATAATATTTATATTCTTCAATGTCAGAGAATATTTAACCAGCTCAAGGCATGTATGTGTGCACATGTGCATATAAATGTGTTTAATTAATATGTGGAAAATATATATAGCACACATACAAAATACATATAGCACAAACAGAAGTCAGTATTCCTATCATTATTGTTTGGGTTGAAAATTATCACTCATTCTATTGAATTATATGTTGTATTTTTCATCAAAAGCTTACTAAACTCCAAGGCTAAAAAAATGCATAATTATCTATACAGAATGGCTAACATTTAGGATTCCAACAAGCTCTTATCATGTGTAAACAAAAGCACTTATTTAATATTCCATGTTTTGATGTCAGAAGTGAATTACAGAATGGATTCATGAATTTTTATAATGGTATACTTTGATCACAAAATAGTATTTACCCTTTCATATTAGATAGGGAATAGGATATCACAGGAGATCAATAAAATTATTTTTATAATGAAACAAAAATTATAATTTAAATGGAAATACTCCTTCAGGCTAGGGGAATTTAGGCTGGACCTAAAACTATATTAAAAATATAAAACTTGCAGTCAAAACCACAATTACATTCTATAGAACAAATTAAATTTCATACTTTGAAAAATCATGATAAATAGATATATTATTCAGATCTTAACTGAAGTAATCATTAAATTGCTGTTACATACATGCATTTAGAGCTAACATAAATCATATTATTTAGCAAATATTACTTATTTGCATTTTAGGTGCCAGGTGCTGTATTACAATGGCTTCCCAGGTGGAACTAGTGGTAAAGAACCTGCCTGCCAATGCAGGAAGACATAAGAGATGCAGGTTTGATCCCTGGGTTGGAAAGATCACCTGGAAAGTGAATGGGAATAAACACCATGACAGGAAAAATAAACAAGGGATATTGGAATGTCATCTAAACTCTGTGTCTAAGCTTCCATGCACCCTCTGTATGCGTTACTATCTTTTTCATGTTGGTCATTTTTCAATGACGTGTTCTCTGAAGAGTTCTAGGTTTTAACTCTTTCAAATACATACTATACTGACAACAAAACTCCTGTTCAACCAAAAAGCAAGCAAATAGGATGAAAAAGGAAGAGTAGAGTCAGATTACAGATGCCTGGAATGCAGCTCTAATGAGACTAAAATATACATGGGATTTGTGCAGGGCTACTACTGACTTTGTGCAGGAAAATGACTCTCAAAATGTTTTTAAAGGAACACAAAAAGAACAGTTGTTTGCTCATTACCTACTTTATGAGAGGAACTGTAGATAGTCTCATTTATCCTACAGTTCAGTTCAGTTATTCAGTCGTGTCTGACACTTTGCAACACCATTGACTGCAGCACACCATGCCTCCCTGTCCATCACCAACTCCTGGAGTTTATTCAAACTCATGTCCATTGAGTCAGTGATGCCATCCAATCATCTCATTCTCTGTTGTCCCCTTCTCCTCTCACCTTCAATCTTTCCCAGCATCGGGGTATTTTACAAAAGTTGGTTCTTCACATCAGGTGGCCAAAGTACTGGAGTTTCAGCTTCAGCATCAGTCCTTCCAATGAAAATTCAGGGCTGATCTCCTTTAGGATGGACTGGTTCGATCTCCTTGCAGTCCAAGAGACTCTCAAGAGTCTTCTCCAACACCACAGTTCAAAAGCATCAATTCTTCGGTGCTTGGCCTTCTTTATGGTCCAGTTCTCACATCCATACATGACTATTGGAAAAACCATAGCCTTGACTAGATGGACCCTCATAGACAAAGTAATGTCTTTGCTTTTTGATATGCTGTCTAGGTTGGTCATAACTTTTCTTCCAAGGAGTAAACGTCTTTTTATTTCATGGCTGCAATCACCATCTGCAGTATTCTTGGAGCCCCCCAAAATAAAGTCTGCCACTGTTTCCATTGTTTCCCCATCTATTTGCCATGAAGTGATGGGACCAGATGCCATGATCTTCGTTTTATGTGCCGGGGTCCAGACCCGGCGGGTCTGGGGGTCTTGAGGGATGAGTGGCGTCGGTGAAGAAGCGAGCTGAGTCGATGTGTGGTGATGGAGCAGTCTCTCTAGTTTATTGTTGGTTTACAGTTTTATAGCCAAAAGACTTCCCCATTACATCATTACATCACCTATCATTCTATACAATTTTTTGTTTTCTACCTTCCATAGCAACCTTATCATTGAGCTCATTCCCCAATCTATCATGAAACATTCCCCTTACAGAAGTCAGATTTCTATGTAATTAGATTTAACAATAGTTTGTTTATCATTTGAATGTCTTCAGCATACTTCATTCAATCATGATAAGTACATCAATATAAGTAAAAAGGTTACATTTCTCTTATCAGGTGCAACTATGTAGGAGCTAGAGGGAAGGGCTTAAGCTTGAAACTGTTTTATTCTAGTAACCTACTCCGGTTCTTATGAAGAAAGAGGAAAGAGGACAAAGAGACAGTTTAGAAAGAGGAAAGAGGACTAAGACAGTTTAGAAAGAGGAAATAGGACTAAGAGACAGTCTAGCAGCACTGCTTTAGCAACAAAACCCTATTAACCTTATAACTACTATAATGAATTCCTATGTCTACATTATCCTAAAGTAATAAATATCTCCAACTATGCTGGCCACAGTTATGAGCATTCCTAAGTCCCAATCCAGTCTGGTTTCTTCAAGAAAGAGAGCCTCCTCCGTGGAGTGGTCGGGGGAGTGGGAGGTGGAAAAGTGACCCAAGTGCGAGCCTTTCTGGTGGTGGCCTTGACATGACCCCCAGAGAACTCTTGGTAAACTCCCCAGTCATGAGTAGGAGGAGTAGTAATCTATTTAAATGTCCCTTTCATTCCTCCTTAGCCCCCAGGGAAGGCGATCCACCTTCCCAGATCATCTGGTCGATAAGGTCTGGGGAGATTATCTCAGGAGGAATTCTTTCCAACTGAGACTGACCTACTGAGATGAGCCAATGTTTGAAGCATGGAAAGAACTCCCAAGAAAAATACCAGGGGGTGCCTAGCCCTGGATGCCCTGATAAAGAAAGTCAGCTTTGCAATTTCTTTCTTAGTCTCATGACCTTGTCATCTGAGCAAGGGGGCATCCTGACGGCTCCCGGCATTTCTGGATATTGATTTTTAAGCCAACTTTTTCACTCTCCCCTTTCACTTTCATCAAGAGGCTCTTTAGTTCTTCACTTTCTGCCATAAGGGTGATATCATCTGCATATCTGAGGTTATTGATATTTCTCCCGGCAATCTTGATTCCAGCTTGTGCTTCATCCAGCCCAGCATTTCTCATGATGTACTCTGCATATAAGTTAAATAAGCAGGGTGACAATATACAGACTTGGTGTACTCTTTTCCTATTTGGAACCAGTCTGTTTTTCCATGTCCAGTTCTAACTGTTGCTTCCTGACCTGCCTGTAAGTGCAGATATTATTTTCTGTTCACAAAAACAGCAACTGAATATCAACTTGCTAACATTATAGCCAAGTTCACATCATATTCTGTGGTGTCTTTTGATTCTACATTAATCATAAGTATAATTAAGGCTAATGCAAAAGGCCTGATTGTCTTGGCTTTGGAAGTCTATTGTCTGTTGGTAATGAGTATCTCCTGTGCATGCTCAGTCATGTTGGACTCTTTGGGATGCTATGGACTATAGTCAGCCAGGCTCCTCTATCCATAGGATTTTCCAAGCAAGAATACAGGAGTGGGTTGCCATTTCCTCCTCCAGGGGATCTTTCTGACCCAGGGGTAGAACCTGTGTCTCCGGGCAAATCTCCTACATTGCAGGAAGATTCTTTAGCGCTGAATCACTAGGGACTTATCCTTGTTTACTGAACCTGCCCATCAGGAAGTCATATACAGTAAGCCTTGTTCTAAAATTTTTGACTCAGAAAATTTGCTCAAATCACTTAGTACCATCGAAGCTTTTATCAGAATCTGAATCTAAAAAAAGTAAGAGTACAGAGAAGAAAAACCAAAGTATGGAAAATCATTGAAGGAGAAAAATAAACATTTCTATTACCTAAGATCAAATTGTTCTACACAGTAAAATATTTAAATAATAAAGAATCTTTTTTGAAAAGCAGAATGATTATGACTATATCTATAATTATTATATCATCAAGGCATGAACGCTAAGGCCTATCTATAGAGCTTTGATTAATAGAATGGAGTTGGGGGATAAGCTGAGTCATCACTTTCCTACTCTATCAAAAAGTACAAAAGGATAACTTCAAGCTTGATACTTTGAAACTATTTAATAGGCAGGGTTTCTTGATTACTAAAGGTACTTTTATTCCATGTTAAAATGTTCTGTACTCACAAGTATGTCCTTAATACTGAAACTAAATTTTATCTGCTGTAGCCCAAGCTCAAATCACTCAATTCTAAATTACTGATGGGGATAATTGATCCCTCTCTCATTTATAATATCTCTTTCCTCTGTGTTTGTTGTTACCTTGTTTTCCTGTTATCTTTCCTCCAGTCTGAACATGACTATTCCCTTAACATTTCCATATTTTCTAAGTCTTTTATCACTTATGCTGCTCTCTTCTGAACTCATTCAAATTTATCTGTGATCCACTTTCAAATGAGGAACAAATACTGAACATAGTTATCCAGTTGAGGCCTAAAAACTGCCGGTAGGGCTAAATAATTATGTCTCATTTCATCTATGCTCCCCCTATCAATATGCCCCAAAGTAGTGTCTAGGGTTTCATACAGCACCATCATATTGCTGACATAATCAATCATTCATTAGAGCTTACATCTCCATCCCTATGGAACAATCATTTGTGCAATTTACCTTTGCTTTTATTGAATCCCTTTTTATTGATTTCAGTACCACATCCTATTTATCAAGATGGTTGTTTGTAATACTAACCTCCAATTTGCCTCCAACGGCACACAGTCCCCATGTTCTTAACTGTACTGTAAGTGATTAGCACATTTTCTGCTTTATCTCACCACATCTCTTGAGTACACAGTTGACTGTGTGTGTGTCTGACTGAAAAATCATGCTAGGATTTAAATTCTTTTCTTCTTACTCCTTACATTGCTAACTTCCAAAGTTCTGATTTATCGAGTGCCAATTATATTGCCAAGTCTGTACGCCATTATATTAATCCTCATAAAAATACTCTTGAGATCTGATTAACCCAATTTCAGAAAAAGAAAAAAAAAATTACTCTGAGGGCCATAGATGCCCAATGACTTTCTCAGTATATAACTAAGAAGGAACCCAGATGGAACTGATCTGTTTGATTTCACAACCATACACTTCCCAGTACATCAGTAAATAATACAGCTTAATTCACACACAAAAGCTTACTGTACCGATACCTCACTGGTTCTGTACTAGACAGTTTTTAAAACCAGGGGCAGTATCTTTATTCCAAGAAGTCTTCTTTTAGAAGGATGATGCTGGTGCTATGAATGATGAGGCCACTGTTCCTGGGAACAGAGAGATGAAACTAGCAACAAAATTATGTTTACTATGAAACCACTGGTATCTGAAAGTCTACTGAATAGAGTTGATCCTAGGTTATTCTCCCACCCCTTTTTAATTCAAACTAAAGCAAATATGATAATTAACTTGACTTCTATTTGTTTCCTTATTTCAAAGTAATTGAATTCAAACACTATCCATCCAGATCACTGGCCTAAGTCAATGGTTGCTAAATGAGGTGCTAAGGCTCTGTTGAGTATTTTAAAAGTTCCTAAGGGATGCTGTAGATTTCAGCATACTGGAATTAAGAACAGACAATGCTTGTTTAATTAAGGCTTTATGAGCTGATTGTATGACTTGCCCACATCAGCAACTTAGCCCTTATCTTTTCAAACCCAAAGTGCACATATGCTCATTTAACTGGTGAGCACAGAATTCAACTACTTCAGGAAATGGATACTAAGGCCTGTTTTACAAAATGTGCTTGTTCATATAGTTAATATGAATATTCCTTAGGAAAGGATATGTGAATCAAACTGTAAGGGACAAGAACAAATCATGGAAGATAATAGACTTTTATTAATATTAAGAAGTTTAGAAAATTTAAAATAATTAGCAAGAATAAATGAACTTGCTATTCTAGGACAGTTGCCTAGCAATGGATTTTCAGTATCTATATATAGTTCATCCTTCCCTTGAATGCATCTCTCGGTGTGTCAAAAGTATGGTTTTTAACAGACAAACGAGAACATTATCTACTAAATATAGCTACTTTCTAAGGGATCAATTTAGACAATATTGAGTCCTGATTTTGTTAAAAATGTGCATCAGCTTGGTGGAAAATAAAGAACCTTCTGAGTTAAAGATGACTGTCAAGGTACTTGATTAATAGGCAGCCAAAGAGTGAACCCCTACACCATGTACAAGTTGGGTGTCTTAGGTATACAGTACAAGAAGACTGCTTGGCCAGGAATGTGCTGTGTTCCCTGAGGGCCTACAGTCTATGGGCAGATGCATCCTTTGTGCCTATTCGCCGAAGTTCTGAGAGTAGTTTAAGTGTGAAATGTGAGGATTCAAAAGGGTACAACAGAAGGCAAATGAAAGAATCATTTCCCTTATATTTCTTATCTAAACATCTCTTTCACCAATTCCTTACTTACTCCATGAAGTTTGTTCTCATCAGTAATATATACACATATATATTAAAAAAAAAAACTCAACACAGTTATTATAACCTCCCTAGTATTGACTATTTTAATTTATATTAAAACAGGTTCACAACAGGTAGACTATTTTTCTGGGATTAAAAATAGTTCTTCATTTAAAAACATTCAACAGCCCTGAGATTTGACTTCAATTTTATTTTTGTGTTTGTGTTAGATTTTCCTGTTTTAATACAGATTCTCTCAGATTAGGTTCTCAGGATTTTTGTTTGCTTGATTTCCTTATTTTCCTTCTCAGTAATGTGTATTGAGAGACCAGTGTGCTAGTTGCTCAGTCATGTCCAACTCTTTGTGACCCCATGGAATGTAGCCTGCCAGCTCCTCTGTCCATGGAATTCTCCAGGCAAGAATACTGGAGTGGGTTGCCCTTCCCTTCTCCAGGGGATCTTTCTGACCCAAGGATCAAACTTGGGTCCCCTGCATTGGCAGGTAGATTCTTTACAGTCTGAGCCACCAGGAAAACCAACTTTATGCAGTATAGTATAACAAATCTTTTATTAATCACAGAAATGTCTATTTGATTTATCCCATTCTAAATAACCATTTAGATAATAATTTTTAAACATTCATTTGATGTAACTCCTTTTTTAAAAGAAAAAAAAAATGTTTACCTCATTGAAATAATAGCTAGACTTCTTTTTATTTTTTTGGGTTGGTATTCTTAATTGCTCTTATTAGCATCTGAAAGGCCCACTGAGTAGAAGGCCTCAGTGAAGCTTCCTAAGCCAGTTTTTCTAGTTCAAAAAAGTTCTTAGGTTAATTTGACTTTTGTTTTATAGGTACAAACAAAATAGTTGTTTAAAATTGCTATAAATATCTTCTGAATTTTTATAAAAGGATTGTTATTAGTTATTAAGAAACTATGCAAAATGACAATGTATAATGGATCTATTCTGATGCAATTAACATGTAGCATTTTACCATTTCAATAATTGTTTTAATTTGAAATATTTAATAACTTAGCAGTCCATGGGGTTGGCAAAGAGTGGGACACGATTGAGTGACTGAACTGATACCGACTCACTTATTACTAATAAATGACTTATTAAAAATAAAAAGCATAGGGTCTGACCTATCCACATTGAAAAGGAGGAAATGGCAACCCACTCCAGTATTTTTGCCTAGAGAATCCCATGGACAGAGGAGCCTGGTGGGCTACAGTCCATGGGGGTCACAAAAAATTGGACATGACTGAGCGACTAATACTTTAGTTAGATTTTAGAGTTCTAGCGTCCTCTTTCTTCAATATTAAGCAAAAAATGTGGTTTATATGTGGTTTAAAAAGTATTTGTTCAAGTAAAAAAAACTAAAGACATAGTTAATTAGACGTTCTCTATATACCAACTGCACACACAATTTGATAAAGGAAATCAGAAATTTACTAGTTTGTATTGCACCAAATACCTAAAATAAATAACATTCTAAGGACTGTGAAGATGCAGGAGCCACTAAATTGAAAATACCAAGAAAAAAACAAAGATAGCAAACAAAACAACTAAATAGCTCAGATATTTCATTTTGAGTCTTATAAGGAGAAACAAGCTAACCATAACAAACTTAAAGTTTAAAATCATATTTAAATGATAAAAGTATATTGTTTAGGATTTCCAGCAATAAGCTTATTTCCAAATACAAACTAATTTCTTTTTAGTCTATTCAATGGCAAATTGGTATTACTACTTTATTTAGTTTTCACTAGATTTTCAAGCATGTTAAGAATTGGGAAATATTTTCTTTCTCCAAACTCAGACAACAAAATATTAAATGACCATTTTTATTCTGTTGACAAATACAATCTACTTCATGATTTCATAAATTGCTCAGAGGCAAAGATAATTGTATAATTTTCTTATCAGAGCCAATGCTAATAATTTATTATTAACATTAGTTTTAATCTGAATACGAGTAGAAGACATCCATAGAAAGGAGTATGATGAAATATTCAGAAGGAAATTTTAACCTCATATAAAGTAGAATATCACTGCTTCGTTCCTGAATTTTTTATTTTGAGCTAAAGAAAAACAAAGTAAATAGGGCATTTGCTATCTAATACTCAGCTTTTTTTTATTTTTCATTTAAGCTAAATACTTTTTTTTCCTCTTTGGAAATTATTTTTATTATTAACTGTCAGTATGCTGATGAAGTGTTTCAGTATTAACCATCTACTCTCAGAAATGTTGAAATATTTTCATTATTAGGTCATTTATTTTTGGAGATACAAACTTTGTTCTAATTTTGTAGTGATCAGCACACCTCACACATTGTGGTGTCTGATTATATCAAATAATTCTATGCAACAAAGTTAATACATATTTCATTAATAGAAGTGCTTATTTAAAGATATTAAATATTCAGCCCTGACCATCTTATACCAAAAGTTTTGGTAGCTACAAAAAAAACACAGGCAGTTTTGTTTTTAAAGAGATCAAAATGACATTTAGCAAAACAAAAGTCTAATTTAACTGGGTATATTTGTTATTGCACAGATATTTAAATAAAAGATAACTGTTATGCATACAGCATTATGAAAGTATCTTGTTAGAAACTGGGTTCCATCTAAGCAGATTTCATTATCCATTTCTGATAAGTAAGTTAGCAAGGGCCAACAGTTATAAATTAGTTGGCTATTATGTTACTGCTATGAATAATTAGTTATTGAGGGATTTTAAACGTAAGCTTATACTGTCTCAATTAACTCCCACCGTGGTGACTGCATGCTTAATTTTTAAATATTTAAAAAAGAAACCTTGGTGCACACAGGAAAAAAAAACAACAACAACGTAGCTCCTGGAAATTTGAACCATTTATTTTTACTCCTGACAAAATTTTATTTCTGGGCCCACAAGACAAATGAAATTTGTCCTTAATATTTACCTAACTGCTATCTAATTGACTTACTTTTAGACTATTAATGTAACTTTTTGAGAACGGAAACCTATTTTGAGTTCCTTTCTTAAATCTCCTTTCCTGAAAAACATTAAAAATAATTTCAGATGTTAATTAATGAAAAAATATCTGGAATCATACCATTTCCATTTACAATTGAAGATTCAGTTCAGTTCAGTGGCTCAGTCGTGTCCGACTCTGTGACTCCATGAATCGCAGCACATGAGGCCTTCCCTATCTATCACCAACTCCCAGAGTCTACCAAAACCTATGTCCATCGAGTTGGTGATGTCATCCAGCCATCTCATCTGTTGTCCCCTTCTCCTCCTGACCCCAATTCTTCCCAGCATCAGGGTATTTTCCAACAAGTCAACTCTTTGCATGAGGTGGCCAAAGTATTAGAGTTTCAGTTTCAACATCAGTCCCTCTAATGAACACCAAGGACTGATCTCCTTTAGGATGGACTGGATGGATCTCCTTGCAGTTTAGGTTTGCCAAATAAAAAACATGAATACATGGTGAAAAAGCAAAACAGATAATGACAGTCAAATATATTTCTGCACATTCCACCTGTGTTTTTGTGGACCACATACAGCCATCTTCCAAAGTCACCAAGCGTGTCCAAGTATGTAGATAAAAATATCCTTTCTGGTTCCAAAAAGCATTTGTATGTAATTCTTGAGGAAAGATGCAATGCATTCTGGCCTGGCAACGTGGTTTACTGTTACTGGTAGTTTATGGTTAGTTTGTCCTTAGCATAGTAACTTCATGCTGTATCTCAGCACTGGATATTCCTCTTATTTAGAAATTGTTCAGTAAAAATGCCCAACTATATATCTTTAGTTGTCAGCGAATTAACTGGATAAGAGCAGAGCATGAAAATACTCCAGTAAATACACTTATGTATGTTTCCAAAAATAATCAAAACCAAACAAGAAAACCTGATTTTTCAGACCTAAATAGGAATTTGCTTCCTTGTCAGGTCTACTGATAAAGAAGTCCTATTACTTTGTGGGTGTCTTACTACTGCTTGGGCCTGCATCTGAGTAGGCACATAACACCTCTATATGTCATTTCTCATATTCAACCATACCATGCCTTTTCATGAAATAATCCACAGAATTTGGGCACTTTTCTCAACACAATAATGGTAGCTGAGTTTCCCTTAAAATCAGGACATTTTCAATTCTTCTGGTAAACAGCAGAACTGATACTAGGCTTACGCGGAAAATGAAGTGTTCCACCAGTAGAAGAAACATCTGTCTTGTGTATGCAAAATAGAATTCTGTCCACCATCCCCAGAACATATATGCGACTACCTTAAAGACGATGAATCAATGGAACTGAGTTCCTCAGCGCAGGGAGCGTATTCACTCAAATGGCATAAATATTAGCACAGAGAGGGCACTCTAATCTTCAGAAATCAATAGAGAAGAGAAGTGGAGAATGTTTCCTCTTTGTACAACAGTATTATGTAAGGGTCTCAGCAGAGTTCAGATCCTTGATGGCTTGAGGGCATCCGTGACCCTTCTCTTCCACTCATTCTCCATGTCTCACTCAGCACCAAGTCACAGGTAACCCTTGAATCTCCATATGATCTGACAACACTTCAGTCCAAGTTACTGTTGTCTCTGCCTATAATAATCTTTTACTTGATCTCATTTTAGCCACTCCAGTCCTTCCTAATTCTTTTTGGATGCCAAATCAGAGATTTTTGTTTTTTACATGGCTTGGCATATTTTTTCTAAAGCAGAGCAATGTCCCTGTTACCAGTTTCTTTCATCTGCTTGCAGTGCCATAATTTTTAATTTCTTTATTTTAGCTGCATGGGGTCTTATTTGAAGCACTCAGGATTAAACTTGTGTCCCCTGCATTGCTAGGCAGATTGTTAACCACTGGACTACCAGGGAAGTGCCTAAAAAGAGATTTTTAATCACAAATGAAATGATGACTCCTTCACCCTATCACCACACTCTTAAACTATTCAGTGGCTTGCTCATTATTTTTCTGATAAAGACTGAAAACTTTGGAGGCTAAGGAGGTTGGCATGTCATCCACACCAGATATCTGCCCAGAGCAGAAATGTGCCACACTCTCCAAGCTGTTTCCTCTCCTTAGAATGTGCCCAACAGCTCCTTCTCCTAGTCAAGTTCTGTTCTTTAGGATTTTATTTCATCACGTCTTTATTCAGGCAAACCTTCCCTGACCCCTTCAGGTAATATATTTTGCTAGCAATTCTTACAGTACCACATTCCTCCCCTTCAAAGCACTTAACTCCATTTGAAATAATGAATTCATTAATGTGATTATTTGATTAATGTCTGTTTTCCTCTTAGGCTATAATTTTCATGATGGAAGAGATCATGGCTCATTTTGTTTGCCTCTACATACCTGGAATAAAACAGAAGTCTGGCACATAACAGGCTCTTAAATAATATATGTTGGATGAATGAATAAATGAAGGAATGAACCTCTGAGTGCCTTTTATAAAAATGAGGCTGGGCAGTGAGCATACTACATACAGATTCTTGCCTACCTTTTATGTTTAACATCAGCATTTTTAAGAGAGATTTATTTGGGGGTTACCATATTTTTTCATGAAAAAAATATAATAAGGATCTTTATTAATCTAAACTGACTATATTGAGATGTTTTTTAACTTTCTCTAACACAATTTTCAAAATCAGCTGGGCTACCCAGATAAGCTCATTTACTATAGCCAAAATCTACTGTCTTGAGAAAGATGCTGATATTTCTAAAGAGCTTTCAACCACTTACTAGTGATATAATGATTTTGGATCTGTATTACATGTCATTTATCTAAAAGCAACTGATGAGGTGGATGGATGTGGGTATTATTATCTTCGTGTTACTGCTGGCAACTTTGCTATATTGTAAACCAACTACACTCCAATAATTTTTTTTTTAAGAGTAAAACAGTTTGTGGTACAAGTTTTCATTTGCATTGTTTTTGTTCCTTCTTACAATGGAATCTGATGGTCAAATCATAAAGGCTGCCACACAACAGAACACTGGTATGTGATATTGTCGCCCTGATTTATAGTGCTTTGAAGAGATGGAAGAACAAGGCAGTAGTAACGGCAAATGCCTTTTTCAAGAGCTTAGCAAAGTCACAGAGGAGCTGACTTGGTGTGAAATGAAATGGGGGCAAATGGGAGTGCTGCCTACCAGGATTCTAAGCAGAAGGCTCAAGGAAGCTGAAACCAATAGAGGGCTGTCACAATGTGGGAACACCAACTTGTGAGTCCATGGATTGAAATTCACTCTATAGAACTAAGCCTTTTTTTTTTTTTTTTAAGTAGAAACACCAGTCATGTACTCATAGTCCCAATATTTCAATAGTGTGTTTTTTACTTGCTGGCTTGCATTTGGGATCATGGTTAAAAGCATAAGTTCTAGACTTATACAGGGGTTCACAGGGTTCACAACCCCTTTCCACCTGTTTATAGTTCTTTTTAACTTGAATTATGGTTCAGTTTCATTTGTAAAATAGGAATTTTAAGCATATTTCCAAGTTTCCAGAAAAAAGTCAGGTATTATAGAGCCTGAATTATGTAATCATGTAATTGTGGGAAGGATATCTCTTTATGAAAAAGTATATATACAAAATGTACCTTAGGTATATAGCTGAGATACCATCCCAGGTCTTGGAAGGAGGCAGTGCAAGTGAACATGCTGAAAGCTTAAGCTTTGAAAGCATCACATCTATTCTTCTTTTTCAATTTTTAAAAAAAAAGTGAAGATTAAATAAACTATGTAGCACATAATGATACACAGAAAACACTCCATAAATGTTAGTCCTCATCCTTATTATTATTACTTATACTATAACTCACAAAGATGTCAAAATAAAAAAATAAATAAATGATATCCATTTATAATTCATCTAATTTTAATTTTATTCTTCTGAGGCTAAATGCTAAAATGGGACAAAATAGATCAGTGAGAGTGATGCACATTCAGAAATTATTTATTCATTCCAGCTGTTTACTGAACAAAGTATATCAAGCAGCTACTCTGTGCCAAGCATGGAGTGGGGAGTGAAACAGGAAAGCCACACAGGAAAATGCAGACAAACTTAAAAATGACTAATAATGAGTGTGTGTATGGCACAGGATAATAAGAAGGTACTGAGTTAGAGAATAAGACTTCTTGGGAGGTGGTAGTGGTAAAGAACTCGCCTGCCAACACAGGAGACAGAGAGATGTGGGTTTGATCCCTGGGTGAGGAAGATCCTCTGCAGAAGGAAACAGCAACTCACTCTGGTATTCTTGCCTGGAGAATCCCATGGACAGAGGAACCTGGCAGGCTACAGTCCATAGGGTTGCAGAGTCAGACATAACTAAAGTGACTCATGCACGCATGAGATAGAGAATAATGGAAAGCACCATTAACTGACTAGGACAGTGAAGGAAGATCTTTCCGGAGGTTGTAATCATCAAGCAGAAATTAGAATATTCTGAAGGATCCCATAAAGAGGAGCTAGGAACACCATTCTAGACAGAAGGGAAGGCCATGTGTGGAGGCGCTACAGGAAAGAACATGAGCTGTTCTAGAATTCCAAGCTGTATAAATAGGTCAGATATTAGAAGAATGATGTGAATGCAGTGACTAATGGCTCATAGATGCTTCAGGGAGATGAGCTCTCCAAAAATAAAAAATAAAAAAAAAAAAAAAACAGAGATAGAGAGGAAAGAAAAAGACAAAACAAATTTTGATGAAACCAAGCCCATCAGACTTGGACTTGGGCTGTTGTAAATGGAGTTTCCTCCCTATACTGTGTTGGCCAAAAAGCTGGTTGGGTTTTTTTTTTAAAAGATGTTATAGAAAAACCCAAACGTTTGATCAACCCACTAATTATGAGCTCTTAAGACAGACCTATCTCAGTTGACCTTTTCTCTTGGATTACTGAAGCAAGCTTGAATAGGAAGGCATCAACCAGGTCCCAGACCTAGAACATCCTCACCCCAGACAGACACATTACAAGGGGCTAGAGAAATCCCCCCAAGAAGAACTTCTTAAATGTAAAGTAGTGAGTCTTCTGAAGGAATTCAAACAAGTTGGGTTATACTGCCAACAATGATTTAAGAAAAAAATGTATTAAAGTTGTAAAACTAAAGAATAAGTATTTCAGCCTAGAAGAGTGAAGAATTGGCGGGTATCATTAAACATTTCTGAGAAAAGATGTGCTTAGGAAAGATGAATGATATAAATTGCTAGCAAGAAAGTAAAGGGGTTATAGAAGTCACCTAGATTTCAGCCTTCCAACATAATCCTTTTAGCCACTGGATTATGTAAAATGGAGTTTTTCCAAGTAGCAGAACAATATTCTTCACACTGTGTATTCTTTCTTACACAAGGTGTTTCCTTAATCATTACAGGAAATTGTAAAACAGTCCAATACTCATCTCAAGGTATAAATCAAAATAAATAAATAAATAAATAAATAAAGTGCTAATGAAACAGCCAAAGTTTCAGGAAATAAATAAATCTTGGCGAATACAACTGAGTATAATTTTTTTTTAATCTTCAGGTCCTAATTTTACACTGATGAAAATATTTGTATTGTTCTCTGAAATAACGACCCTGACCTAGTTACCATCTGCTATGGATTGAATTGTGTTCCCCTTAAGTCACCTGCTGAAGTCCAAAGCCTTATTATGATGGAACGTGGGACCTTTGGGAGGTACTGAGTTTAAATGAGGTCATGAGGGTGAGGCCTTCATGATAGGATTGGTTCTTTTGTAAGGAGGGACACCAGAGAACTTGATTCCTCTCTTTCTTTGTCCACTATATGAGGACACAGGGAGAAGGTGACCATCTGCAAGCCAGGAAAGGTCTCTAAATCTGACTGCATCTTGATCTTATACATCCCAGCTTCCAGAACTGTGAGAAACACATATCTACTGTTCAGGCCACCCGGTTCATGCTATTTTGTAACAGTAGAGCGAGCTGATTACAATGTGAAAGAAACAATTTAAACTTAGCACAGACTCACCCCAGAAAGCATTCATGTTGACCCCACTCTCCGTTTCAAGGAACTAATTTCATCTGCATGGAAAGAGTAAAGTTGCTGGGTATTTTGTGAAGACAACCAATTAAAGCATGTTAAACAAAAATGGTATTGGTAGCTCAGATGGTAAAGAATCTACCTGCAATGTGGGAGACGGGGGTTTGAACCCTGGGTTGGGAAGATACCCTGGAGAAGGGAACAGCTACTCACTCCAGTATTGTTGCCTGGAGAATTCATGGACAGAAGAGCCTGGCAGGCTACAGTCCATGGGGTTGCAAAGAGTCGGACATGGCTGAGCAACTTTCACATTTCACAAACAAAAAACAGTGTAGGCATATGTTAACTGTGGAAAACGTAATTCAAGAGATGCTCCCATCAGTTTAAACACTGCCACAGAAGCATGTCCATTGATCATCTGTGTTCAGGGTTACTTCAAGAATCCACTAAAATATCAAGTGAATTTTGATGCTATGTGGAAAATACATTTCCTTCCTGTCAGCTCTTGCTTTGGAGAAATTGTAGGATTCATTAGGAGATTCTAACTGTCAATAATAAAGTTCCTATTCTTCTCATCATCTCTGCTTTCTTTCTTTCTTTCAACATCCTTCTAAGCTGCTGAAGAATCTCAGTAAGAATGAGAAGGAGCTGGAACTCTTATGAAGTCAGTAATAACAAGAAAATGTTCTCAATTTCTATCACTGCCCGCAGTTAGAAGTCCAAGGCTTCTGACCATCCATGCCTGCCAATTCTATAAATACATATGCTCTAGGAGAGTTTCATTCCTGCTCAAATCTGTCAGCTTGACTTGAGAAAGGATTTTCTTAATAATATAAGGGTCTGGCTCTAAGAATTAAGGCTACTGATTTACTGGACAGAATATTCCCCTTCTATTACACAATTTAAAGCATTACTCTGTCTGATTCCTTACTTCAAATGAGATCAGAATCTATATCTCTTCCTAATATCTCTCACATTAATGTATTATAGGCATTCAATATGTGCTGAATTAAACTATATTCCTATCTATTACTATTCCTAGGGTGAGAACATCAGCGGAGCGAACACACATATCTCCGCATGAGCTGTTTTGACCATGAGAACATGGCTACCTACACAAACCATTTGGTTCTCAATGAGCCATAACATCTATGCTGGGTAAATAAACACAAAAATAGTGATTCAGAAATAAGCACTGAAAACAGTTGTGTTTTCATTGCCAAAAAGCCTCATAAGCCCTGTATAATTCATTATGACCATGGGCATGCGTGTGTACTCAGCCGTGTCCGATTCTTTGCAAACCCACAGACTATAGTCTGTCAGGCTCCTCTGTCCATGGGATTTTTCCAGGCAAGAATGCTGGAGTGGGTTGCCATTCCCTATTCCAGGGGATCTTCCCGACCCAGGGATCAAACCCACGTCTTTTGTATCTCCTGAATTGGCAGGGGGTTTATTTGCCACTGCGCACCTGGGAAGCCCTATGGCCACTTGGAGGTTTTATATTGAGATAAGGCTCAGTTATTTTAAGTTTCTTAGTATAGATTTTGAACAGCAAATAGCATCTTCACAAGTCACAAACGCTTTTTGGACATCAGTTTCTGACATTTTCACATATGTTGCATTGACTGATGGACAAGTAAGTTTTTATGCTAAATCAGTAAGGCACAGATTTGGGTAGATATTTTATATTCTCATCATAGAAACTTTAAATTTGTAAACATTATTTTCTGAATACTTTCCTCTTTCCTTCCTATGGTCATCACCTACCATTTATCTGATTATGTCTCAGAAGCAAGCATAAACATGTGTTGTTTTAGACTGTTGAGCAGTCCAATTCCAACCTGAATACATACACACACCTTACCAAATGGAATGTTATGCAGACCTCTTGTCCTCCCTCTTGTTTTGGGGGGCAGAGATTTACACTGTGATCTCCTAGCACATCTGAAATTAGGGACATGAGACCTCATGGCAACTGTCTAAAGGCTGAAATTATAAAGATAAAACCCGAGTCCAGCAAATCTTCCTCTCCTTTCATTTGAAGATTCACATTCCTTAACACCAAAATAATATTTATGACATTCTTGTTATTTAACAGTTTCATTTTATTTATGTTAAAGATATTTCTAACCAAGTTACTACGTCTTCATTAGTTATTCAGCAAAACTTTGAATAAGAGAGCAGATAATGATTAATCTCTGATATACAAAATGCTTTATAATGAAGTCTTAAATTGTCTCATCTCTTTCTTGCCCTTTCCCTTACATGCATGTCCACAAGTGCATACACACAGAAGCACACATGCGCGCGCGCGCGCACACACACACACACACACACACACACACACCCCTACCTCCCAATATTTGGACTACTAAATAAAAAGTTATTCCTTAGCATACAAAATACTTTTTGCTTTCAAATATTTCTCCCCTTCACACATACTTATTTCACTCATTCAGTTAAAATCAACATGCATCTTTTGCAGCCCACAGTTGTATATGATAAAGTTCACATCTCTTAGAAAGATTAATTAATATAGTCACAGCTAATTATCTGTGTCTATTTATATGATCAAGGCCATTATACACAGTGAATATTATAAAGATAAGCAATTTTTTTAGCCTCTCAGCAGAGGTCAGGATAAAGCATTATTATCCCTCATAAACAGTGGTACCGGCTATTACTGGAGAGTGAAATCACTACTGGCCCAGTTTGGTTAATGTTTTTTCAGAGTTTCAGTCTTAAAAATTGTTTAGTACAGAAGTGGACTTACAGACCTAGAGAACAGACTTGTGGTTTCCAAGGGGGAGGTGAGGTGAGGGGAGGGTGGACTGGGAGTTCAACACTAGCAAATATGAAGTATTATATATAGAATGGATAAGTGATAAGGTCCTACTGAATAACACAGGGAAACACAGTCAATAATCTGTGACAGAGAGACCATAATAGAAAAGAATATACAAATCAATGTATCTATATACTTATATGTTTATCTACATAGATATACATATAAACAAAACACTTTACTGTTCAATAGAAACTAACACATTTTAAGGCAACCCACTCCAGTATTCTTGCCTGGAGAATCCCCATGGACAGAGGAGCCTGGCAGGCTACAGTCCATGGGGTTGCAAAGAGTCAGACACAGCTGAGTGACTAAGCACAGCACAATACATTTTAAACTAACTATACTGATAGCTCAGTTGGTAAAAAAAAATCCGCCTGCAATGGAGGAGACTCTGGTTCAATTCCTGGGTCAGGAAGATCTGCTGGAGAAGGGATAGACTACCCAATCCAGTATTCTTGGCCTTCCTTTGCAGCTCATCTGGCAAAGAATCCACCTGCAATGTGGGAGACCTGGGTTTGATCCCTGGGTTGGGAAAATCCCTTGGAGAAGGGAAAAGCTACTCACTTCAGTATTCTAGCCTGGAGAATTCCATGGACTGTACAGTCCATGGGGTTGCAAAGAGTCAGACCTGACTGAGCAACTTTCACTACTACTATTAATATATTTGAATTTAAAAAAATAATTATTTAGTAAATTAATTCAGTGTGAATGAGGTAATTCATAAGCTTAGAGAATTTTTCTCATAATATCAAAACACCCTGCAGTAATTTGAAGTATAGAAGTATTATAATGACTTAAGAAAATCCCTGAGAAGTTCCTCACTGAGCTGACTTTGAAGGACTGATTGAGAACATTGCCTACAAAACCATGTATTTAGCTGCATCTCTACACGTACATGGAGAATGTGTCGGATACGCAGATGACACTACCCTTACGGCAGAAAGTGAAGAACTAAAGAACCTCTTGATGAAAATGAAAGAGGAAAGTGAAAAATGTTAGCTTAAAACTCAACATTCAGAAAACTAAGATCATGGCATCCAGTCCCATCACTTCATAGCAAATAGATGGGGAAACAATGGAAACAGTGAGAGACTTTATTTTCTTGGGCTCCAAAATCACTGTAGATGGTGACTGCAGCCATGAAATTAAAAGACACTTACTCCTTGAAAGAAAAGCTATGACTAACCTAGACAGCATTACTATTAAAAACCAGGGGCATTACTTTGCCAACAAAGGTCCATCTAGTCAAAGTTATGGTCTTTCCAGCAGTCATGTATAGATGTGAGAGTTGGACTATAAAGAAAGCTGAGCACCAAAGAATTGATGCTTTTGAACTGTGGTGTTGGCGAAGACTCTTGAGAGTCCCTTGGACTGCAAGGAGAGCCAACCAGCCCATCCTAAAGGAGATCAGTCCTGATAATTTATTGGAAGGACTGATGTTGAAGCTGAAACTCCAATACTTTGACCACCTGATGTGAAGAACTGACTCACTGGAAAAGACCCTGATGCTGGGAAAGATGGAAGGCAGGACGAGAAGAGGACAACAGAGGATGAGATGGTTGGATGACATCACTGACTCAATGGACATGAGCAAGCTCCAGGAGTTGGTGATGGACAGGGAAGCATGGTGTATTGCAGTCACTGGGGTTGCAAAAAGTTGGACGCGACTGAGGGACCTGGTATTTTTCCCTCAACATCATCTATAGAAGATACTTATAAAAATCAAAATAAAGCAGGTTTCTGAGAAAGGTTTCTATATACCAACCACATGGGAATTACATGAAAAATATATGTGGTATGCACATCCTGGGCTCCACTCCAGATTCGCTGGAGTAGAAGCTTTACTTATGAGCTACTAGGAGATACACATGCACCTTACAGTTTGAAATCAATTGCCATAGAAGCATATTTGCCCTATGGCGCCTACGTATGAGAATCATTTGAGGTCCTTATGAAAGTGATACCTTCCAGAGCTCTGTCAGATCTTCTGAAGGAAGGAGAATCCCAAGAGCAGTGACCTGAGAATCTGTTTAATAAGCTCTTTTCATCCCTATCCTTGCTCCATCAGATAATTTAACCATTAGGAAAGCAGATGGAACTTCCTCTAAACTGTTAACAGCACTTCCTTAAATGGATAAAAGCACATTTCAGAGAATAATGTAAAAGTACTGTCTCAATATTTTTCTTTAATTATAATCATGTTCATTATTTAAAGCACTCATACATTGAGAAATGTAAACTACAGAATAATACATTCATTTTCTAAATGATTTCTCCCTGACTGAGAAAATAGTTTTGCAGATAAACTGGCGTAGTATCAAAATAGGG
Source organism: Antilocapra americana (assembly GCA_007570785.1). NCBI lineage: Eukaryota > Metazoa > Chordata > Mammalia > Artiodactyla > Antilocapridae > Antilocapra > Antilocapra americana. The sequence goes on along the minus strand of ML664161.1, from coordinate 40,165,251 downwards.
GAATCTTATAGCTCAAGTCCTAACTTTGACACTAATGGACTGGTGGGCATAAGGAAGTTACTTAAAATGTAGGAGAATTTGTCCCTTGAAACAGATGCAGAGTGGGGGGAATCAAAATATGTAGTTTGTAGGCTAATGCACATAGCCTAGTGCAGGGTGAGGTATGAGGTGTTATTCATTCTGACTCTAGAACTGCAGCAAAATACAGAAAACATGAGAGGTGTATGGGGTGGGGGCAAGAGCCCTTATTTAGACCATGTTTCTTCTCTGCATTGGCAGAAAGAAGACCCCTCATTTTCGGGAGGCCACCTGAGTGCATCTGTTGGCTGGGTCCACATGACAGATCTGTGATTTCCACCCTGTATCTCAGAAGTGGTGGGGACTTCTCACCTCTCCTCATCCCCTCTCAGTTGTACAGAAGAATAGCATTCTTAAATGCTTGTGTACTTTATTAAACAAGTAATAAATATGCAGTGGTCACTTATATCTGTTAAATATTATAGAATCTGTTCTCTTTGATTTCATTGTTTACATGTGTGTTTGCTGAAAATAGTACATTTTTTTTTTCTTTTCAACATAATGAATGCTCTCCATAATGAAACTCCAATACTTTGGCCACCTGATGTGAAGAACTGACCCACTAGAAAAGAAGGCAGGAGGAAAAGGGGATGACAGAGGATGAGATGGTTGGAGGGCATCACTGACTCGATGGACATGGGTTTGAGTAAGCTCCAGGAGTTGGTGATAGTCAGGGAAGCCTGGTGTGCTGCAGTCCATGGGGTCGCGAAGAGATGGACATGACTAAGCGACTAGCTAAACTGAATGAATACTTATTGAGCAAAAATTATAAAGACTAAATTTAAAATCATCTAATGAAAGTCATTGTTTCTGCTTTTAAATACATATTAACATTTTCCCTAGAAATAAACATATTTTCTTTCTTTAGTTGGCATGGTTTTTATACAGTGTTTTTCACCTAATGTTATATTATGCACATTCACACACTAGTTCAAATTTTCTTTAAAATGGTTAATAATTGCTTTTTATATCTTATTAAAATAGTTGTATTGTTTGTTTAAATATTCTTGTATTATTGGACATTTAGTTTCTTCTGTTTTGCTGCTATAAGGAGTTTTAAAACAGTCTTCTACATAGATTTTTGGACTGCATTTTTAATTATTTTGTAAGAACCCATTTTAGAAGTAGAATTACAGGGTCAAAGGGAATAAAGTTTTCTAAATCTCATGATATATATCTTTTCCAAATGCTTTCCAGAAATGTTGCTAATTCAAACTCCATCACCCTCCCTCCTACCCAAGAAGAACACCATTGTATTCAACACCAAAGCCTTACTAATTTTGTTTTTGCTTAAGTATTTCCCCAGTGAAAAAACCCTAAAAGAAATTCCTTTTTAATTTGTATATATTTAATTACTGTTAAAGTTGCTTCTGTTCATTTACTTATTGTTCATTTTATACTTTTGACTAATTTTCTTTGACTCCTTTTCTAATGGGGCACTAATATTTTTCCTGTGACCTGGATATATATTTTATTTACCGCATGAGCTAGACATGTTTTTCTAGACTGAAATTCACCTTTAGATTTTGTTTAATTTAAACACCAATCTTCATTTTGATGGATCTGTTTTTCTTTCCCTAAAATGTCAGGGAAAAAGAAAACAACATTGCATTATTAAATTTACCAGACATTAGAAAAGTTGACAAAAAAAAGTTATATCATGAACAGCTGATACCTATAACTTACAATCTAAAATGAATGTTTTAATTAATTTTATAATTAAGTTTTATGTTTTCATTATATATCTATCTGAAGGAAATTATTTTAACTGTTCATCATAATCAATTCTTTATATATAATCCCACTTCCAGGAACTTAACCTAAGGACATATAAAAGTTCAAGCACTATAAAAGTAGGTGCTCTTTCAACTCTATCCATTCCATCTCACATGACTTTAGCACACTGTAACACTAACTAAATATTTGACTAAATAGCTTTTCTTCAGTGCGGAGAGGGAAGGACTTTTCCTGCTCCAGGACAATGAAAAGGACTTTTTAGTGTGTTTAGGCCCCAAGATCATAAAATGTGTTTAGTGCAAATCAGCATAGTATATTCTAAGTCAGTCAGATATAACTTGCCTATTTAGTTCTTGTGATAAATGGCTGAAAAAGTATGCTCAAAATATTGTATTAGAAACAAAATATCTTTTACCTACAAATAAGCAAAAGCCTGTGGGTAAATTGTCACAGATTCTGGAAAACGGTTTGCATCATTAAATGGCACCATCCCATATCTGAGAGGAAATTAGAATTCAAAACATTTTCACTTCCTTCTAGAAGAGGATGGGCTAATACTGAAATGCCTATGAAGACAGAAGAACAAAAGAAAATGTTGCAGGCTAAAACATCTGACAAGAATGGGGGAAAGTGTGTCATGGATTGTAGAATTTATCTCATTGAGAAGGGAATAGAAAAAATGATGTATGATACTTCAAAAGAGAAAAAAAGTCTGTCATGAATCTTCTGAGTCTGGAGTGCCTGGGTGAGCAGAAATGTAGAAACAAGCTAATTACTGTCTATCTTTTACTCACCTCATTAGGAATAAAAGGAGGAAAGAAGCCACATATTTTCAACATTCACTAATGGGAAATTTTTTTTTTTTTTATTGTCCGTTTTCTCAAGAGTCTTGAAGCAAAGCTAACTGCCTTGTAGTTGCAGTTAGAATAACTTGTGAAGCTTCAAAAATAAATAAATAAAAGTCTAGTACCCACAGCGTATGCCAGACTAAAACAATCAGACTCTCTCCAGGCTGGGGAGGGAGGGGAAGGCACTTATATAAAACACTCCTCAAGTCAATCCTGATGGGCAGAGAGGAATGTAAAAACTGGATGAAAGGAAGTAGTAGAGAAAGCATGGAGGAGTCAGATTCTGCAAAGTGTTTACTTCCTTCCAGAATCAGCTATTCCATGATAACAATCAACCAAAATGGGATAAAGGCAAGGAAATGTTTTCTGATAATCTCAGATGTCATCTACCTCTCACCCAAATGTCAGTGTGTGCACTGGTTTCTGTGGAAAAGACTAAGAGAAGCTTTCATCAAGAGCATCATTTTCCATTTGTATTTAGGGTAGCGTATGGGTTATGCTAACATTAATGTAAAGAATGCTTCCTTCTCAAGAAATAAAATACGTCAAAAACAAGAATGAGAGTGCCTAGCCCAGTACCTGTCACATAGGCTCTAGATAAATCTTGGCCCCTAACTTTTCTGTTTTAGACATCCTAAGGTAAAAACAAAAAATCAAGTATTCCATGCTTACCCTTAAAGAACGGATTTTAGTTTAGGAGCAGCAAGGAGAAGGGGATATCTTTCTATATACTGGTTTTCTAAATGTACTGTTTCCATAAGCATTTTACAAATTATCTCCACTCTACAGGCGATGAAATTTTTAATAAATAGAACTAGAATTTGAACTAGAACTATTTGAATCTTAGTGCCTGGTGCTCTCATAAATGCAATTTTCCATATTTACTCAATATATTTATTCATTTTTGACAATTAGAGCATTTCTAATTTCCAACCATTATAACATACGTGAATAGTTTCATGTATGTATTTTTACCTCCATATTTAGACTTATACACAGTTTTAGTTTTGGAAGTGAGTTGTCAGAGAGTACAAACATGCTCATGGTATTATGGTATTTTATGTATATTGTGAAACTGTTTATGAAAGGGATTGTACAAATAGACGACACTTCCAGGAATGCATAACAGACAAATTGCAAGAGTATGTATTTCCAATTTAATAGCTGAAAATATATTTAATCTTATGGCTAATTGTCTAATTTGTTTCCTGGTGAATTGAAACATTCCTTGTGTGTTTTCTGGATTGTTTACTTATCTATCATAACCTTCATTTATAAGCTTGGATATGATTTTTTTGTAGGATTTTCACTGTAATAATAAATACTTTGGTGGCATTATGTTTCATGCTATGATAGTAAGCCCCTTGCGGGCAGGTATTATACCTATCATGTCCAGTGTTGATTTCTGGTGCCTTGTGTCATGCCTGGTACAGAATATGTGCCAAAGTTATTGATAAATAGAAAGACATATTTACTTAGAATATTCGTTGGAGGAAAATGTGTAGTCTATTATATTTTTTGGTGTTGATTTCATTGTTGTTTTTCATGGTTCAGGATAGTAGCAAGGCTAGGCAGTGGCCATCACAAGGTAATCCATTCTAAACAGAGTTAGCATTAAGGACTCACAGAACAGAAAAGGCAGTTTGAATGGGATGGAGAATGATCTAGGAAACCTTCCTGGAAGAGAGTGATTTCTTTCCTGCCAAAACCTTTTCAAATGAAAGAGACATTTTGTGATACCCTTTCTGTTGGGGGTTCTGCTGAAAACCTTTTATAAGAGGTAATGGGCCCAGTTGAAACAACCTGATTTCTCCAGGCTCTACTGGACTTCTAATCAGCCCAATTAATGGGATGGCTTTAATTTGTAAGACAGGTGATGGTTTAGAATCAGATTTCCTTGAGATCACTTCTCTCTTGGATGTAAGACAACAATGAAGAGCAGATGAAGAACTCCTAGAATGGCCAAATACTGTGTTTACACACTGTATTTCCTACCCCTTCCTGTCCCACAATTCTAAGAGAAAAATAGAAGATATTTTGCCCCCACAGATCTCCCCTTGATGTGCCACCTTTGTTAGGACACCGACCAAGGGAGCAGATCTGAAGTGACTCCTTAGAGTTTGCTCAAGATCAGTCCAGTGGAGAACCCCCAATTGGTGGTCCTGTGTACCCAGGTCAATGTTTCAAAATATTTGAGTTTGCCCTTTTCTTTGGAAATAAACATTATTAATATTATTTTAAAAAAATCCTAAGAGAAACTATGATGTGTGTGTCTCAGGCAAATCTTTCTTGTCACACCCTGCTGAGTCCCATGAGCTGAGAAGCATCACAATAAATCGCCTGCTGTCACTGCCCGTGGAATGTCTGATTAGCTCTCTAGCAAGCTGATCTACAGAAATGGCCCTTCCTCACTATCTCAGCACCCTTTCTGGGAAACGGCATGCTTGCTGCTCTGTTCAGACTCTACTCTGAATTTTTTTCAACCAATTCTCAGGGGATTCTGATGGTTTTGAAAATGTAAAGGAACCAAAGATTTTCAAAAAAGAACTACTGAGCTTGATAGGAGCTTGTTGATCTTACGCAGCTAGCACCTGAAGTGAAAATTCCCCTTTGGCAGTCAAAAACAACTAGAGATTCCCTGCCTCCTCTTCTTCCTTCTTCCCTTCTTTCACCTGCTCGCACGTATTTTGGACAAGTTCATGAAAATAAAATGGAAGCACAGTTGGGAAGCACCACTAGTAATTCCATTTAACTGGCTAAGTATTTTTTACGTCAGTTATTAAAAAGTCATGTTTCTCAAGGGCCCAAAGTTGCTTTAGACACAAGTGTTTAGTATTTCTAAAATAATGATTAAAAACAGACTTTAATCTTTATGAATTCTACTGTTCAATACAGTAGTTGTTGGCTTCATATGCCTATTTAGCACTTGAATGTGACTGGTTCACGTTCAGTTGTGCTGTAAGTGTTAAATACATGCATTTTGAAGACTTTTTATGGAAAAAAATGTGAAATGTCTCAGTAATTTTGTATCCATCGACACTGAAAAGATGATAGCTTATATAGTCAAAATACATTATAAAATTTCACCTATTTTTATCATTTATACATACTAGAACATTTTAAATTATGTTATGTTAAAATTGTGTGACATTATACTTATGTTGGCCAGTCTTGGGATGGAAATATTTAGGCTTCAGCGTGGTTGGAGTTCATCATTAACAGGATGATCTCAACACAATCCTATCTGTTGCCTTCCCCCAGCTCTTCACAAACTCTCCATGCAGTAACAGAACTGAGAGGAATTAGGAAGATAAACATTTGCTAGTCAGAGAATCTGGAGTTCCAATGGAACAAACTAGGCTAAGGAAGCTAGCCCTTCCTTTCCCACCGCCAGTGCTGCCCCAGTCCTAGGACTCAGCTTTACCTCAGCGAACAGGTGAGGCTTCAGAGGCAAGCTGATAGGGTCACAATGAGTCCCAGCTCTTCAATCTTTTGACTAGCAACATTGTTAGAAGGACTTTAAGTAGGAATTGGGGTCATATTCTTGATTCTTTTTTTAAAAGTAAAAAGCTCCACCAGTCACTGATAACAGATGCAAGAATAGTTTGCATTACTTTGCCAACAGAGGTCTGTCTAGTCAAGGCTATGGTTTTTCCAGTAGTTATGTGTGGATATGAGAGTTGGACTATAAAGAAAGTTGAATGCTGAGTTGATGCTTTTGAATGAACTGTGGTGTTGGAGAAGACTCTTGAGAGTCCCTTGGACTGCAAGGAGATCCAACTAGTCCATCCTAAAGGAAATCAGTCCTGAATATTCACTGGAAGGACTGATGCTTGAGCTGGAACTCTAATACTTTGGCCACCTGATGCGAAGAACTGACTCATTTGAAAAGACCCTGATGCTGGGAAAGATTGAGAGAAGGAGGAGAAGGGGATGACAGAGGATGAAATGGTTGGATGGGATCACTGGCTCAATGGACATGAGTTTGAGTCAACTCCAGGAATTGGTGATGGACAGGGAGGCCTGGAGTGCTGCAGTCTATGGGGTTGCAAAGAGTCAGACGTGACTGAGTGACTGAACTGAACTGAGCTATATTTGGAAACTTTTGTCATTGGACAAACACATCATTAAACCAAATTTTATCAAAATGAATTTCTGATCCGTATTCCAGGGCTCCACCCCTAACGATGATGATTTACTAGGGCTGGATCAAGGAAAAAGAATCTCAACTTAAACATCTACAATTATTCTAAAGTATGTGATGTCAATTACCCCTTGAAGCGCTATTGTTTTTAAGATACTCTGTTTAAAATATATATATATTATATAACAGATACATTGCCATAGTATTATCCCTCTATTTAGAGATAAGAAAATGCATGTTTTCTCTGGAGTACTACCTCCTCATGAGAAGGTGAACACAATTACTTCAGTCATGGTTTCTTGACAAATTTAAAAACTTACTAGTGGTTTTACTTACACATCTAAAAAATTTTTAATAAAAAGCACTTAATAAATGTCTTATACTATCAAACATCGATTATAAATTCAAAATTCCATTATATTTTACATATTTAAAAATTATTAAGATTAGAAAGACTGAATTTTTTTAAAATTCCCAGCCAGTCCCTGAAGATATATGCAGCAGGAATTTCTTAGAACTTTTTAAATTATTCCATGTAAAATGTCACCCACTTTGACTACCCACAGGTATACTGAGGAGAGATTTATAAAGAAATAGTAGTTACATTAGAAGTTAAAAGCAAGATATTTCAGGCAGCAACATGTGTCATAATGATCAAAACAAAGCAGATAGCATTAATGGGAAGTTATGTCACGTCACAAGGGAAGAAACAGTACATCCATTACAGCAAGCCCGGATTCTGGTTTGGGGTTATCCATAAACATTGATGTGGACATTGGCTGCCTCATCTGGAAATGACAGCTAGTAAACAAGATGCTACCGAGTGTTCCTTTCAGTGGTGACATTCTGTGTTTTTAATCTGCGCTTGCAAGGCTATGGACTTGTCAGGGTAGAATCATGACCAGGTTGTCTGGGCAAAATTTAGAGCATCTTGGAGGACAAGCTTGTGTGTGGTCACTGTATGGAATAACATGAAATATTGCAGGGCACATGTAGAGCTGAAGTGCAGGGTTTCTACAACACTAGCTGCTGCAGACTAAGGCTGAAATATGGCTTTTGGGAAGAAGTGACAGGCAGCTAAGCTGTGGCTGAAGAGGTGACTAGGGAGTGGTTTCTGAGTCAGGCTGCTGGAGAGAGGGGACAGGGTTGAGGGCAGGGTCTCTTCCTGGAATATCACACAAGGCAGATGCACTCTCACCCCTCACCTCACGAGTACCACTGTTAAAACAGCAGAGAGTAAGGAAGCCGTGTGTGAAAGTGACATGTTTTCACCTCTCCATGAGAGAGTGGCTTTAACACTTTTTTTTTTATTATTATTTTCAAAAGAAAACATCGGAAAAGCTGGTCAAACCAGCTGCCTTTTGAGAAGACAAAAGAACCTGAGTTCAGGGAGCACAGATGGCAGGTAAGAAAGAAAAGTCAGAGGGCAAGATGCTTGTCTCCAAACACGAATTGTGTGAAGTTTCTCAAAACTTACATTATAAATAAGTGATATTGTACGAATGTTTTTCTTTTTTCTTCCTTCTCTATTGGCTCACCATGAAACATCAGTCTCACAACCCCTCACCACTCTGCCATGCTGTTTTTCTCCTCTGGTTGTCTAGGTTCAGAATAAAAGATTTTGCTTATTTGGTGGATCCTGCCAGAAGCAAAGGCCAGAAACTGTTATGAGAAATATTTAATAGACTCAGAGAACACTTGTTCAAGTTGCTAGAATATCAGAGTTTCACTCCTGTTATGAAGTTTCTTTTCACCTTGATCTGTTAACTACCTTTCCAACTAAGTAGTGGACCCGAGTCCGTTTAACTCTCCTATCGTACCTGTCCTCTGGGAGCTTATGAAAGCGAAGTGCAAGTGAAAGTGCCAGTTGCTCAGTTGTGCCCGACTCTTGGCAACCCCATGGACTGTAGTCCGCCAGGTTCCTCTGCCCATGGGATTCTCCAGGCGAGAATACTGGAATGGATTGCCATGCCCTTCTCCAAGGGATCTTCCTAACCCAGGGATCAAACCCAGGTCTCTGGCATTGCTAGCAGATTCTTTACAATCTGAGTCACGAGGGAAACCTTATAATTCAGATATATTACTCCTTTCTGAAGTGTTTCCAGGAAGGCTCTCTCCATGAATACTGAATTTTGACAACAGTGTTAATACAATAACTAACTTTTACATATTGCTTAGTATATTCAAAGCACCCTGATTATAACTCTATGCATTGGGTGATATTATTGTTCCCATTTTATACATGATAAATCAGATACCAAAAGAAGTGACTTGTCCAGAGTCACATAAAGAATAAGTGACTGAGTCACTCTATGAAATGCCACTCTTGCACCAGAACATAAAATTCTATGATGGTACCATGTTACGTGAACTGGTCATGGAAGAAAGAACATAGATGGTGAAGATAAGAGGCCTGGGTCCAAATAAAAATTCAGTCACAAACTAGCTGTGTGATTCTTGGAAAACTTACTTCTTTGTGACTGGAAGTTTTGGCATCCCTAAAAATGGAGCTAGCACTCATAGAGGTGATACAAGGGTCAAAAATAATGTATGACAGATGTATGTACCTGGAACATACCAGTCACTCACAGAGAGTTGTTGATAATAGCATTAAAATCAGTTAACTACAAAAGACTACCTAAAACTATTGCTCCCAATTTTTCTTCCTACTGCAATGAGGTTTTTGCCATTTCTCTGCATGGTGATGCACGATGCAGGTTAGGGTGCATACAATACAAAGGGGCCTCACCAGGCCACAGCATATGTCTGAGATCCCTAGCATCAGCCCTGTTCACTGGTTGGTTAAGTTAATCCCAGGGTTGCATTCTCAGTAATGATACATCTCAGGGCATTGATCCATGGCTTTATTTTCAAGCTTATTTAAGCAGCAGCTATAAAAAGCAGAGCATCACCTACATGCAATATGGAATTAAGCCTCATCTGCTCACCCCTCTAATTCTCTCAGATACCTATTTATTTGCCCTTATTTGAGGAAGCAGAATCCAATAAAGAAGCAGGTTGGGGAAATTTTTTAGGGTTATAATTTTCCACATAATGATATGAACAGTTGTGTATAGAACTTCTATCTGGCTAGTGAGAAATCAGAGTCATTTTCTGGAACAGTGTGCCAGAAACAGAAATCAGCATTGCTCCCCATGGTGACTCACTGTGGCAATATGGTTTCTGTGAATTTTCTAGAAATTGTAAAATATATATTTATAAAAGTAGGCATGGCTTTGGTTTTCTTTTATCAATAGGCAGTAAGGTTAACTGTATCACACCTATGATACGTGAAAGGAATGATCAATTTATTCTACTATAGAGAGCAAAGGAAACTCAAGACTCCTTTAGCCATAAAAGCATTATCTTTCTTTCTTCCTTTTCCTTCTCTAGAACTGACTCATGGACAAGAATGGCCATGTGTGTCTGAGCAGTCAGGAAAGGAGGCAGGGACCACTTGTTACCTCTGCCTTAGGCATTTCAGTGCAATTAATTTTAAGCTTAAGTAACTTCATTTTCTTCTTTGGTGAGGGCAGGATGTTGTAGTTTATAGTAATTTTCCCAAGAAAGTATTATCTTATTCCTTGAATAAAAAGAAAAACAATTTGTACAAAAATAGTAAGGTTCATGATGTAAATTGAGTCAAAGAAATCTGTTCCTTGAGCTCCATACCATAGGAATAAACTCTGGGTTCTAAGTTTTAAGACTAAACACCTAAAAGTGGGGCTGTTGGTGACCTGCATAAATATTCCTCAAGAACGGGGTTTCAGATATATGACACTGTAAACTGGCACTTAGTTCAATTCAGTTCAGTTCAGTCACTCAGTCGTGTCCAACTCTTTGCGACCCCAAGGACTGCAGCACGCCAGGCCTCCCTGTCCATCACCAACTCCCGGAGTTTACTCAAATTCATGTCCATTGAGCCAGTGATCCCATCCAACCATCTCATCCTCTGTCGTCCCCTTCTCCTCCTGCCCTCAATCTGTCCTAGCATCAGGGTCTTTTCCAATGAGTCAGTTCTTCGCATCAGGTGGCCAAAGTACTGGAGTTTCAGCTTCAGCATCAGTCCTTTCAATGAATATTCAGAACTGATTTCCTTTAGGATTGACTGGTTGGATCTCTTTGCTGTCCAAGGGACTCTCAAGAGTCTTCTCCAACACCACAGTTCAAAAGAGTTGGGTAAAATCAGATCTTGGAATGCTCACTTGTTACTAGTAGTTCCTACATAGCTTCTAAGGGGGTTCAACTCTATATGTTATATAGAATGCGTGTTTTTAAGAGCTTTATGGGAGTCACAAGAATTGGTTTCTCTCTCTCCATTTTCATTTAATGGTCTAAAAGTTCTTAAGCTGGAAATGGTCTGAGACATCTCACTGGGACTCCTTTTTCAACCTGAATAATCAGACCTATCATCAGTCAACTCTCAGTTTTATCTTCCTTCAGGCAGGCTTAAAATATATACATATATGCTATAGAAGCTATTTTTTTCCCCCTCCCAAACCTCATTTCATGAGCCAATATGCTTGTTTCCCAAAGGGGGGAAAAATGTTTGTTTCCGTGCTTTTGGCAGAAACAAATGTTTTCTTTGGGGCTGTTCAAACAGTCAAGTGTTTTCTCTTTCGTTCTATTGGGGGGAGCACCCCCTGGTGGAAAACTGTGAAAATGTTTGCCACGTGTTTTGACTGTTACATTCAATAGGCAGATGTGTTTTGAAAATATTATTTTTACATAAAGCACACCCAGAGCTGTTTTTTCAATGTTAATGTCTTGAAAAAAAAAATCCCTTTACTTCTTTCTAATCATCCCACACTATTTAGAATGTGTTCCCTTGTTTTACATGTTGCACAGAGGCAGTCAGAAATGCTGTTACAATTTTCAACTTCAGAACTGAGTAGAGAAGGGCACTCTGGAGGAATGTTCTTACAGGTAGGCAGAGGGGCATCTTTTCTTCCTCCCTCAGTCCGTCCTTCCTGCCATTTCTTCCTTTCCTTGCTTCTCTTCTCTCTCTCTTTCCCCCTCTCTCACCTTCCCACTTCTCCTTCCCTCTCTCTTTCTCCTACTCTGGAGTTTTCCTTCCTTCATTCCTTCTTTGCTGCTGGTGAAAACAAAATTGTATTTCCTAGAAGGTCTCAGCAAGTGAGACAACCAACAGTCTGCTGGGAGGATACGTAGTCACAGATAAAAATAAAGGCATACCTCTTTCCAGAAAAGAGGTCCTATTACAGCAACCTTGGTGAAATTACTAGGAAGGAGATCTTCTTGACCACCTCCTTCCCGCAGAATATGAACTTAAATAATTACAAAAAATCATATCAGATTAATCAACAAACCTATAATCACGACATTTTGTGGAGAAAACTGAAACACTGTCTCTAGAGTACCTGGATACTATTGTGTACCCTTGCAATAGGTTGGATCACGCACCCCCAAAATTAACACAATGAAGTTCTAACCCACAGTAACTCAGAATGTGACCTTATTTGGAAAAAGGGTCACTGCAGATATAATTAGTTAAGATGAGGTGAGACTGGCGTAGGATGAGCCTCTAACCCAATATGGCTGCAGTCCTTATAAAAAGGAGGCCCTTGAACACAGACACAGGGAGAATGCCAGGTGAAGATGAAGGCAGAGATGTAGGTGATACGCCTACAAGCCAAGGAACACTGAAGATGACCAGCAAACCACCTGATGCTGAGAGATACCCAAGGAACAGATTTTCCCTCCATCCTCAGAAGAAACCAATCCTGACAACATAAAGTACCTTGGTTTGTGATACTTTGTTACGGCAGCCCTAGCAAACTAATCTCCTTTGAACCCAACTGGTGTTCCTTTCTCTGCCTAATACTTTGCTCAGTTCTTTTAAAGGCAGATGGCCAGGGAACCATGGGAAAGAGTTAGACTATTCAAACTGAAGACAGAAGTGGAGGAGAAATAACAAACTGTGTCCTGGGCAGTATGGCCAGTCTCCCAAGTCCCAAGTGGCTCTTCCTTACACCAAGAAGAATAGCAGCAATTATTTCTACCGCCACCACATGCAACCAAAATTTAACAGAAAAACAGCAATGGAGCCCAGAGTTTCTTTCCCCTGTTATGTTGCCAATAACCTGAGTGTGGTTATTTCTACCAACAAACAAAATATGACAAAAGAAAATGAAACAGGTAATATATATTTCACTTAGGATCCCTGTGCTGGCTGGAGTTCTCTTGAAAACTCTCTTTCATGTAACAGAGCTGGCTAGCAGTCTTTTATTTTATTTTACACCGTCCTGCCCAAGGGACTGGCCTCCACACTGTTTCTCAAACACACAGAGGCCTTTTCACCACTCAATTTGTTCATGGAACAACCCTCATCCTCCAAGACATTCAGCCCTACCTCCTACATAGACCCTTCCCCAACCAAACCAACCTGCATTGACTTCTGCATTCCCGTGAGATGTGCTGACGACACTGCATCACTCAGGCCCAGGGGACTTCCCTCCTACATCACAGAGTCAAGTCCAATAAAGACAACCTTAACTTTTTGTATTTAAAGGTACACTTGACAGCATGCTGTGCTCTGGATTATACAGTGGCTGAGCAAAGGAGCATCACTTTCTGGAAGAAAATGAAATAGCTCTGGTTATTTAGCTGGATATCTCCATCTGGAAATCACATACAGACATGTGAATAATTATGTTGGGGTCTGAACAAAATTTTCTCTTGGATGATGCCATGTAATCCTACAGTTCCCTGAGAGATGGAAACTTTTGCAGTAGCGTGGAAGGTTCGGGGTGAATTAGAAGGTAGTCTAATTAAGCTTTGGAGTGTATTCCAGGCCCATGATCCTCAGGAGAGGGTATTTTATATAAATTTGACTGCGAGAGAAACATCAAGCCTTTCAGTTTTGTCCCTTTATTTTTCTTCTTGTTCTTTCATTTAAGCTCCTGGTTAATGAAACTCCAGGCAGCCTGTGATTATTCACACAACTATGCACATTGTACTACCCTGAACTTCCATTTCCTGTCACATACTCTGTCATTTCCTTCATTTTTTAAATGATGAAACAAACAACAGGAGAAAGAATCATCTAACAAAGCTCCCATTTCCACTCTAGCCAAATACTGAGCTGTTTGCCTGTTCCCAGCCAGGTTGATTAAGGTGTCATCCTTCCTCTTCGTTTATATTTATTATTTTTGGAGGACTTTTTCCCCTTCAGTGTTTGTGTACCTTTTCCCAATTTTTTTTTCCTAAAGTCATGAATCACAGTTTGATTTACAACCGCTCTTGGGGGAGATTGGCAACTCTAATGAGGGAGCAGCTGGCAAGTGTAATTAATACCTGCCAGACATGGTACCACATTAGCCTGCATATCCTGGGTTTGGCAGAATGAAGTTGGAAGTGGCCTGCATGGTGCCATGCAGTTGTGTACCCAGGGTATTAGCAGCAATGAGAGGTATGAAGTGGGATGGAGGCTGCAGAGACCCGTGGACCCACTGGTCAAGCACTGAAGAGAGAGCTTGGTGAGAAGAACCAGCAAGCGCATCAGGGAGGGATGTGGAGACAGAGATGCTGCACATAGCTGATGGATCACTCCCATTTAAAACACAAAAATAAGGCAGCTTGCCAGAGGAGTCTGGGTCAGTTTCATTAAAACTCTTCAATCATCATACTGCAATGAGGCAGTATGAGTTACTGTGCTGGTGCGGGCCTAGGACCAAAGCTACTCCAGTTGTGGGTGGTGGCAATTCACCCAGAACATAGCAGAGGGTGACGAAGGAGATGGTGGGACAGCTCTACCCAGGACTCATTGTATTTTCCCATCATGGATTTTTCCCACTGTGGATAGTCAGCAGTCCAAGGGCAGATTGAAAGGCCCAGAAGGTTCACAACAGTGCAAAACCAGGAACCCAATTCTTGGCACAAAACAGTCAGAATTATTATTAGTCTGGCTTCTCAGTGGGGTATGTTGGGGGAGCAGCTGCATTTCCATATGTTCCCTTCATAGCTAATGGAAGACCAAGAATTTCGTAAACATACAGGAATGGATATAAATTGAAGTTGTGTGTGTGTGTGTGTGTGTGTGTGTGTGCAGGGGGTGTCTTTCCCTTCCTACAAGTAACTTGTGTGAGATAACTACGAAAACAGTTACAATAATAGCATCCAAAAATGTCCCCAGTTATTTTCCTCATTTTTTTCAAAACCCTTTTTCTTTATTTCTAAATATGTTAATGGGGTGAGGGAAACCAGAATGCGATCTTAAAAGAAAGGGCTGGCACAGTATAACTGGGTCTGACTAGTACAGACATGCCCCTGGACCTGATTACACAGAGGAAGAGAGGAAAAAAAGGCTGCACAAGCGAGGCCTGACCGTTGTTTCTCATGCATCACTTGCTGTGTCCCTGGCCATGCTATGCCAATCTTTCCGAGGTACAATGCTCACCCTGAGATATGTCTGACAGTCAGATTATGAAAGCTTGTGTAGTAATGTTGTAGGTGCTAGAAAATGAACAAAATCCCCCATAGCTGTGAGGACATGACTGGCAGTGATGTTGCAAGATGAGGAATGAACTGCATACATCAAACTTGTCTCCAGGCTTTTGATGGATTCTTTGCTTCCCGGAGATGCCAAGACTCTGCATCCGGCGCCAACACTCAGGCTACGAGAGAGCATGCATTGTTGAATTACACAGAGCACTTCTGCAGAGGGTTGCTACTTTAATGGTTTGTTTTCTAGGATTAATGTTGGCAATTCCGCAGAGTCAACTTTTCAGCTTGGAATACTAAACAGAAATATGGCATCTCATATGTGATATGAAGAGTGATTTAAATTGTGCTCTAATTTTGTTCTTTAAAATTTCATTCATCATTCATTCATTTACTCATTCAGCAGCAACATTCTCTTTCTAAAGACTGTTGGGAAAATTCTAGGGAATGGAGATGCTGAGATGAATAAGGTGCAATTGCCCTGTCAAAGGTGTACATGTGAGCTATGTTTACAAATAATACATCTGGGATAAGAGACATCAGAATGATGCGGCCTCAGGACTGTAAAGATTCCATGAAGAAGACAAAGTGCTGGCAAAATATATTCTCACACATGTAGACACACACATACACACCGACACAAATACAAAATGTCAGGTTTTGTTGTTGCTGTAGTAACTATGAATTTGGCTTTAAATACTAAGAGCAAGAAGACTGCATATTATTTTCCATACTGACATGGAAAAATAACCTCCACAGAAAATGTGATCTCACCATTTAGCACTCCATTGGATGTTTTCACTAGCGGACCTTTGAAAACCCTGATGTCCAATCATCTCATGTGAGACTCACCTAAATAACCTACCTCCTCACTCTTCCCTGGGGTACAGCTGTTGATGAATGGCTAGTAAAGGGCAGGCAAAGGGGAAACCTGGAACCAGAGAGCCTTGGGTAATTATTAGGCTGAATAATTGGCTTCTGCAAAGTGAGAGTTGATTGTATGTATAAATTATTGGTTAACAAAAAAAAATGCATAGGTCTATAATAAAAATTATAACATCTGAAATAGGTAATTTGATGAGAGACCAAAAGGTCAAGTGTTAAAAACAAAGGTTATCATTCATCCAATGTCAACTGATTAATTATAAACTCACCGTAGCCTAGAATAGCTCACTAACGGGAAAGTAGTGGCTCCGTCAGTTTTCCTATCATCATCAAAAAATAACTAAATGACCATCAAAGCGTGGAGCTTCCATGCAAGGTCTTTCTGGCCCATCCTCAAGCTGTCCAATAAAATATATCTATTTGTCCTGCTAAACATAACCTCAACCATTTCTTATTTATTGCAGTTGGGAAGAGTGGAGATGGTATAAATAAATCTATAGAAAAAAGCCAAAGCCTTACATTAGCTAACCATTGTAATCTTAGAATTTCCACTTTGCCCTTTGACAATGTTAGCTTTCTACCAAACAAAAACAGATGATGAAAGAAAATTATAGTGCATTTTATTTTTCTCTTCTCTTTTATAATAAGCTTTCAAAGGAAATAAGAAATTAATAATAACTGAAATAGACAAAGAAACAGAAAGATAGGGTATACTTTAGAAAATTATGCTGTTAGTATATTTCATACTGTTGTATTAGAATTTCTTTTGGAGGAATCTATGTGTCACCTTCTATGAATTAAAGATTGAGGCAAGTTACAGGACTGAGAGATAAAACAGACTTAAGACAGCATATATTCAGCCTCGTGATGTGCTAAGAGCTATGGATATGTTACCTCACTGAATATTTTACGACATTTTCGAAAAAGGGGTATCACAATCCATTCAACAGTCAAGAAAGCTGAGGCTCAGTAAGAGTAAGTAATTTAACCAAATTTTCACAGCTACCACACAGTGAAGTTGGAATAAAACCTCAGTCTCACAAACTCAACTATACAATTCTTCTTTTCTAGACCACATCATTTTAACTTTTAAACTGTTTTTCTGTACTGGAGGCAAAGGAGAACACTGAAGACCAGAGCAATACAGTTTTTATATTAGGAACCCCTAAGTAGGCAGATTTGATATATACAATCTATCAGGATGCAAGCTGCATATTCAAAAACCACAAAAAGTGATTTATTACCAATGGAGATGTGTCAAACTTGCTTTAGAAAAATCCTTGTTAAGGGGAATTTTTCATTTCATTTTGGACTACTTTCATTTTGATTGGCAATTTTATCAGCACTTTGGAGTTATTTCTCAATTCAATATGCTTCACATTATTCTGCAGCCAACAATGAAGACCAATCTCTTAAATAAGATGAGAGGCAATATCTCATATTACCCTAGATTCAAATCTCAGCACTATCATTTTCTGCTTACCATCACCTTGGACAAGTTACTGAAATGCTCTGTGCCTCAGTTTCCCCAAGTTTAATATGAGAATACTATTACCACATGTACCTCACAAGGTTTTTGAGCCATGTAGGTGTTAACATGTGTACAGTGCTTAAAAGAATGTCAGTAATCAGTTCATGCTATATAACACCTTACTTTTAGTATGTTGATAATATAGATGAAGTCAAGGCCTGGAACTCAACAGATTTCAACAATTCCTAGTTCCCTTTCCTCATATGAAATGCAAGGCTGCTTTTCCTCAGGAAAAAATGTAGCTAAATTAAACTCACTCAGTATTCAATGTTCTTTCATTTTTCCTACTCCTTTAATTCTCCTATATGCCTACCTTAGATTTTTACCACCCTTGGGAGAAATATATAGTGTTATTCCCACATTTCCCCACATACACACACCACAATATATAAAGCGGATAACCAATAAGAATCTAGTGTATATTATAGGGAACTATATCCAAAATGACTTTCTTGGTGGCTCAGATGGTAAAGCATCTGCCTACAATGTGGGAGACCCAGGTTCAATACCTGGGTTGGGAAGATCTCCTAGAAAAGGAAGTGGCAACCTACTTCAGTATAAATCCAAAATAAATATTTATACATTTTTGTAATAACTTATAAGGGAAAAATATGAAAAAGAATATATATGTATAATTGAATCACTTTGTGGTACACCTGAAACAGATAAAACATTGGAAATTAACTATACTTAAATTAAAAATAAAATTAAATAAAACATTAAACAAAAAAATATTATAGAAACTCTATTTGGATATTGTCATCCTAAGGATTTTTTAAAAGGTGAAAATTATTTAATTATCCCATATTTTGAGCTGAAAACTTTCTTCCTTTCATTTCCTGGCCCCAAATTCGCCTTCTAGAGAAACGGATAATTATCATTTGTCTTATGGTGTTCGTGGATGCTATGGTTCATGTCTATGTCTTCCATCTCCAGGAACATTCATTTTCTTGCTATTAAATATTCCTCACTGAGTTACCAATTGATCACGTCTCCAAATCTATGACCCCTCTTTGAGGACAGCCTTTGTCCAGTGACTTGTCTATGCAGGGGCATAAAGTCCTGGCACCAAATGAGGTCAGCTGAGGCTACTGTTGTGAATGATTTGTGGGTCAACCCCTCCCTCTGTCCAAACACACTTCCTTCATGCTCCACAAGCATTTACCATTTCTAAAAGTTTGATTTTTACTTCAGAGTATGCTACTTAAGAAACTGGACTTGCAATAGCATTTCCATCAATTCAAATTGCCTTGTTTCCAAGACATACTAAGTTACTCATTCATTTTTTCACTTACTCATTTGTTCTTCATTCATTCATCCTCAAACAAAATATTTAGAGTAAGTTTAACATATATGTGTAAGGTAACATGCTGGGTTCCCCAGGGACAGAGAAAGTATAGACACAGCCCTTTCTTGGCTTTTATCCTAACACAGTTTAGAATTGAGCAGGTAGGATCAGACTACAACACCAGAACATAAATAATACAAGATAGAATATAGAAGAGATGGAGGAAGGCAAGGAGGAAGAAGGTGGGGAGAGAGGGAGAGCAAGAAAGAAACACAGACACATCCATAACAGAACCCATCTACCGCTGAACATCATTGTAGGGGGGTGTCTGTGCATGTTTGATGAGTGCGATAACTCCTTACAGAGCTAAATCCCTACTACTTTTCTATTAATATAACTTCCTATTGTGTGCAGTTTATTTCCCCTCTACCTATGACACTATGTTTCTCTCCAGTTACAGCTTCTTATGGATTATATCTTTTGTATCCAAACTTAGACCCTCACCTAGCTTTCTATCCTCTTAGGAGCTTCAAGTGTTTCAAATCTGATTTTACGCCTGAAGGATCTTGACACTTTTCCTTCCCTTAAGCTTCCTACTAATCCACTTTCGCCCTTGTTTTTCTTTCTCTACCATATGAAGTCTGAAGAGACATGCCAGAAGGGAGGGGGTTGCAGGAAGTTGGAACGTAAATCTGTGCTCAAATCTCTCAAGAAGTTATGGTAAGATATTGTAGTCTTTCACTTAGATAAGGAGTTTTAAAATTAAAATCCAATCCTCATTTTCCCCCAATTTTAGTAAAATGAGTGGGAAAGGAAAGAGAAAAACTAAGTCATCTTTGTTGAGAATAAAACTTGCATCAATGCAAAAAGTTGGAAGCACAAGTTCTAAAAAATAAATGGGTGAATAAAACAAAATATTTAGCCTAAACCAAGAGGAATTTGAAGCATGATCAGCAGAATTACAGTTAAAATTTAATGTATTTAAGCTTTGGGGATATGAAATATTAAGTAAAAATTCTATCAATCAGTCAAATAACATTTGTTTCCACTGAACTCATGATCCTAGTCTGGCCCTCAAAGGCAAGACATTTTTAAAAACAAAACAAAGTTGTCTGGGGAATGTCTACTGACAATAATTTCAAAAATCCAAAAGGAACTTGTAGCTCTTAATTAGTCAATGATGAATCTCAAGAATGGTGCCAGGTACCAAGCAAGCACTAAATAAACACTTGTGAAGTGAATGAATTCCTTCTTGATGTTTACAGGTATGTTCTAGGTCACTTCAAATACAGCACTCAACAGACTCAAACTCAGCCCTTTAAACTTTTTTTCCTTGCTGCTCTGAACACTTTTTTTTTGTTTTTCCTTTTCTAACATTCTCTATGATGATATGCACTGAGCTGTCCTACATGCTTTCCAATTAGGTGTCCAATCGGATGTCTAGAAACAATCTGAATTAGAGAGATGATATTTTAAATTACATTTATTTTAAATGAAACAATATTTTAACATTCCTTTATTAAATTATCATCTTGATTACTGAAGTGGCTGTTGTGACACTGTTATTTCATATTTTATCTGACCAAATGTAAATTAAAGAATCATTAAGATGTAACATAATGAGATATCCTTAAGGGATGAGAGAGAGAAAAAGTAGAAGAAAAATAAATCTAATAAAGTGTACATTTTAAATTACCTGAATAATTTGATACCTATGATTTGGGTTGCCACACGAAGTGATGGAATTAACAGGGTACTGAAAAATTCCATTGCAAAATATATTACTATTTAATTTTTTTGGTTTGTAAAACTAGCAGAAACTTTTTTTTCTCCAACTAATTATCCTTCTTCTGAAATATTATGAAAAATGAACATACACCATAACACCACCATAAAAGTTTTAATTTATTCATGGAAAAGACATTGAATTTGGACCCTGTTTTTATGTCTGCACTATCTTCTTTTCCTTCTTACATCTCCATTTTGAACTGTATTGTGAACCAAGAACTTCAGATGTTCAAGTTAGATTTAGAAAATGCAGAGGAACCAGAGTTCAAATTGCCAACATCTGCTAGATCATAGAAAAAGCAGGAGAGTTCCAGAAAAACATCTATTTCTGCCTCATTGACTACACCAAAGCCTTTGCCTCTGTGGATCAAAACAAACTGTGGAAAATTCTTCAAGAGATGAGAATACCAGACCACCTTACTTGCCTCCTAAGAAACCTGTAAGCAGGTCAAGAAGCAACAGAGAGAACCAGACATGAAACAAGGGACTGGTTCCTAACTGGGAACGGAGTACATCAAGGCTGTATACTGTCACCTACTTATTTAACTTATATGCAGAGTACACCATGCAAAACGCAGAGCTGGATGAAGCAGAAGCTGGAATCAAGATTGCTGGGAGAAATATCAATAACCTCAGATATGCAGATGACACCACCCTTATGGCAGAAAGTGAAGAGGAACTGAAGGACCTCTTGAGGAAAGTAAAAGAGGAAAGTGAAAAAGTTGGCTTAAATCTCAACATTCAGAAACCGAAGATCATGGCATCAGGTCCCATCATTTCATGGCAAATAGATGGCAAAACAATGGAAACAGTAAGAGACTTTATTCTCTTGGGCCACAAAATCACTGCAGATGGTGACTGCAGCCATGAAATCAAAAGACACTTGCTCCTTGAAAGAAAACAGCATATTAAAAAGCAGAGACATTACTTTGTCAATAAAGGTCCATCTAGTCAATGCTATTGTTTTTCCACTAGTCATGTACAAATGTGAGAGCTGGACCATAAAGAAAGCTGAGCACTGAAGAATTGATGCTTTTGAACTGCAGTGTTGGAGAAGACTCTTGGGAGTCCCTTGGACCAGTCAACCCTAAAGGAAATCAGTTCTGAATATTCGTTGGAGGAACTGATACTGAAGCTGAAGCTTAAACACTAATGCTTTGGCCACCTGATGCAAAGTACTGACTCACTGGAGAAGATCCTGATTCTGGGAAAGATTGAAGGCAGGAGAAGGGGATGACCGAGGATGAGATGGTTGGATGACATCACCGACTTGATGGACTTAAGTTCTGAGCAAGCTCTAGGAGCTGGTGATAGAAAAGGAAGCCTGGTGTGCTGCAGTCCATGGAGTCATAGAATGCCGGACATGACTGAGAGACTGAACTAATAAAAACTCTACTCAATTAGAAATATTTTTCACATTGAGTGAAAACTGCATTTAACACCCAGACATCATATTGCACTCAATAACAACTCAAATATTTCTTAAATGTTGAAGAAATGACTAAGGATCAGATACTTATTAAATATGGGTGAGATAGTATAAAAGCAAAAAAAAAATATTTTTGGCTGATGTCATCAAAATTATAGCATTAAAATAAAGACTACACATTAGTAAAATCTGTATGTGTCCCAATTCACCCTAGAGTTTAATACGTACACTCTAGCAGTACTAAGTTACTGCTACTCCCACAATATTTAAGCTCTTTGTTTTATTTGTTTGCACATAATGTTTGCTCTGCCTGGAACCTCTTTTCCATTTCATGCGCAGATTTTGGTTTCAATGTCTAATCCTTTTTCAGATCTCCTTAGAAATCAGACCTTGAAAAGCCTAAGTATGTAAGTCTGTCTCTCTTTCTTCTCTCCCTTTCTCTCAAGCCCTTACCCTCTCTCCATCTCTCCTATGTTCTCCCTTGTGTTATTGATGTACTGGTGTTCATGTATGGATAACTGAGATGAATGAATGAATGATGAACAAATTATATCTACTTCCCTCTCTTACTTTCTAATGTAGCCACTGACTTGTTTGATATGAGTCCTCAAGGGCTATTTTCTACCTGTTTACATATCTTTATCATAAGTGCACCCATAGGAAAACACTGTAATTTTATTAAGATATTGTAATATTTCTGAAGAAAAGTATTCTACTGAAAGTATCTTATAGCTGGTTGCTTTTGTTTGTTTGTTTCTTTTTTTTTTAATTTTCTTTACTTTATTGTGTTGGTCTTGCCATACAATGACATGAAACCGCCATGGGCTTACATATGCTCCCCCTCCAGAACTCCCCTCCCTCCTCCCTCCCAATTTCCTCCCCCTGGGTCATCCCGGTACACCAGCCCCGAGCATCAACCCTGGGCTGGCGATTGATTTCACATATGATAATTAACATGTTTCAATGCCATTCTCCCATATCATCCCACCCTTGCCCTCTTCCACAGAGTCCACGAGTCTGTTCTATACATCTGCATTCCTTTTGCTGTCTTGCATGCAGGTTTCTCGTTACCATCTTTCTAAATTCCATATATATGCATTAGTATACTGTATTGTTGTTTCTTTAATAGTGAAAGTGAAAGTCACTCATTCTTGTCAACTCTTTGTGACCCCATGGACTATACAGTCCATGGAATTCTCTAGGCCAGAATACAGGAATGGAAAGCCTTTCCATTCTCCAGGGGATCTTCCCAACCCAGGAATTGAACCCAGGTCTCCTACATTTCAAGCAGATTCTTTACCAGCTGAGCCACAAAGGAAGCCCAAGAATACTGGACTGGAGTGGAGTGAAGCCTATCCCTTCTCCAGCAGATCTTCCTGACTCAGGAATCGTATCAGGGTCTCCTGTATTGCAGGCAGATTCTTTACCAAGTGAGTTATCAGGGAAGCCTTCTTTAATAGTAGGATATCAATTTACTAGACTGAGATATACCTTGTTCTTCCTAACTGTTGCATAATATATCACAGTTTCGATATAATACAGCTGACTTGGCTATCTGAACAATTTCCTATTATAAACAAACCCACAATGAGTATTTTTGTGGGGCCTCTTTATGCTCTGGAGAAATTTTCTGAGGTGTCAACTGTAAACTTAACAGGAAAAGGGAAATGATCTTTCTATCAAAAAGTCAGTATCTAAATCCCGATTATTAAGGTAAAAATTACCTGCCACAAAATGTTAACATTTTGCTTTCATAGGTCAGCTTGCCAGAGGTGGTGTGTAATGCTAGAACTGTAGCAAAAATGAAAGAAAATTGGTGCACACTGAATGAACAAATACTATAATTTGGTCAGTCATCCAGTCAATCAAGTAATATTTATCAAGGACCTACCTACCCAGTGCCAGGTTCTGTGTCACATGGAGGGAAAACAGTGGTCAATGAGACACAATTCTCTTTCAAAGAGCTCACAGTTTTAAAGAGAAACAAATATAATTGATGTTTGCTTCCTTATGCCATCTAAGTCACTGTAGGACTATGCAACGGTAATGGAGGAGCCTACTCAAAGGCCTTGTAAAATGGGAAGGACTAACCTCGTGATGCTCAAACCCAGAAGTCATGGTGCTCTTGGAGAAACAACAAAAGATTATTATACTGAAGTCTATGTTGTCATATTCTGCCTCAGGACAAGCTGTAGTGCAGATAAATGGTAATAGGCAGCACACTTGTTTGTTCAATTACGTATTTTAAAACCTCTTCTCTCAGTAGAGTGATTTAAGGGGGGGTTTCAGAGAACATGTTTTAGTCAATATTGTACCTATAGCACTTTTCATGGTACATGGAGTATAAAAGGAAAAAAAAAAGTCACAGGAGAAAAGCTTTCAAATGGTTCATTCTGCTTGTTAGACTTAAATGCCTTCACACATATAGGTAATACAACCATTGTTTTATGATAGGAAATCTATAGTTGGTTCAACTCCTAGAACAAAATGTGGAACTCTGGTTATTATGATCTTTCAGGTTCATACGCCACTAAGATAATATCCATACAAATTTTACTAACCGTGTTTGAAAAGCCCCCTATCGTATCTCCTGAGGAAAACAGACACCAAAATGAGTAACAGTGGAAAAATACCATTCCTCTAAACATTTAATATCAGTTTCAATAACCACTCTTAATTCCTTAAAATAATTCTCTTTCACTTGGGTAATTTTATGTTACCTTAGCCCAATATAACAGGTACTCTTGTAACATAGCTGAACATTCCTACTTGGTATCACATGGACTCTGGAATCAGTCTGCTTAGGTTTGACTTCTAGGTCTATATAAGGTCTGTGACCCTGAACAAGTCAGTTTATACTTCTATGCCTCAGTTTCTTTATCTCTAAAATCAACATAAAAATCCTGACCTCAAACCTTTGATATAGGCTTAAATCAAGTAACATATGTAAAATGCTGAGAACATTATCTAACCCACATTAACTGCTATGCAAACATTCTCTGAATGAAGACATAAACCCCCTACACTAATTTTCTTACTAGACTGCATGACTACTCAATTTCAACAAAGTTGGCCAAGATTAGATCAATATGACCCAGGAAAAATATCCTTAGTTATAAATATCAGGGAAACAGAAAGAATAATGGAAACATACAAAATAGAGAAGCAAAGAAATATTAGCGATATATGTGTCTGCAGAAAAATTAGAACCAAGGGTTCCCTACGTGAATGATTATTCATTTCATGTCTACAAATGATTCTGTCATCTTAAAAAGGAAAGCAATTGGTAGACTTTCTGACACATGATAAACATTCATTAAGTGTTTAAGTATTAGTTAACTAATAAATGGAATAGTTGTTTAACTATCAACAAGTCACTTGACACATCTAGGTTTTTGTTTCCTCAAGGATAAAGTGAAGAAACTTACCTAAATCAGTATTTCCTCAATTACATTCAACTAAAAACTGGTTTACTAAGTGGCTAATCAGTGCCCTTGAAAAGAAAACCATGGTAAGATAAGTGTTGAAAAGGCTGCATGCTATTTGCTTCTCTTACATTCATAGACACATTGGTGTAGCAGATATTGCAAGATATTTCAGTGTAAGGGAATTTTATTTCCCCACTATTTCCCACACTTGACTGACAATGGACTCCTTTTCTTTGGTTTCTATCCTGTTACTGTCTTACAGAATCGTTAGTCTGAACAAAAATGGGTAATATTGCTCTTTAATGTTTCATCTAAAGACCACTGCTAAGCCTGCAAATTATTTACTGGTCTATGATAAAATAAGCACAAAAACTCAAATCAGGTATTTAAAAACGTTTATAGAAATTTGATGGAATATTTTTTTGTCTGTTGAACCCAATAGAGAATTAGGGATTATATTTTTTATTTTCCCTTCATTTTTTTTTCATTTCATTTGTGCTAGATTTTACTTAGTCATTTATGTATTAGAAACACTTTCTAACACCATACACAAAAGTAAACTCAAAATGGATCAAAGATCTAAGCATAAGACCAGAAACTATAAAACTCCTAGAGGATAACATAGGCAAAACACTCTCCGACATAAACCAAAGCAGGATCCTCTATGACCCACCTCCCAGAATATTGGAAATAAAAGCACGAATAAACAAATGGGACCTAATTAAAATTAAAAGCTTCTGCACAACAAAGGAAACTATAAGCAAGGTGAAAAGACAGCCTTCAGAATGGGAGAAAATAATAGCCAATGAAGCAACGGACAAACAATTCATCTCAAAAGTATACAAGTAACTCCTGCAGCTCCATTCTAGAAAAATAAACAACCCAATCAAAAAGTGGGCCAAAGAACCTAACAGACATTTCTCCAAAGAAGACATAAAAATGGCTAACAAACACATGAAAAGATGCTCAACATCACTCATTATCAGAGAAATGCAAACCAAAACCACAATGACGTACCACTTTACACCAGTCAGAATGGCGGCCATCCAAAAATCTACAAGTAATAAATGCTGGAGAGGATGTGGAGAAAAGGGAATCCTCTTACACTGTTAGTGGGAATGCAAACTTGTACAGCCACTATGGAAAACAGTGTGGAGATTCCTTAAAAAACTGCAAATAGACCTGCCATATGACCCAGCAATCCCACTGCTGGGCATACACACCGAGGAAACCAGAATTGAAAGAGACACGTGTACCCCAGTGTTCATCACCACATTGTTTACAATAGCCAGGACATGGAAGCAACCTAGATGCCCATCCACTGACGAATGGATAAGAAAGCTGTGGTACATATACACAATGGAATATTACTCAGCATTAAAAAAAAAAAAATTCATTTGAATCAGTTCTACTCAGGTGGATGGAACTGGAGCCTATTATCCAGAATGAAGTAAGCCAGAAGGAAAAACAACAATACAGTATACTAATGCATATATATGCAATTTAGAAAGATGGCAGCGAGAACCCTGAATGCGAGACAGCAAAAGGAACGCAGATGTATAGAACAGACTCGTGGACTCTGTGGAAGAGGGAAAGGGTGGGATGATATGGGAGAATGGCATTGAAACATGTTAATTATCATATGTGAAATCAATCGCCAGCCCAGGATTGATGCTCGGGGCTGGTGCACTGAGATTTCCCAGGGGGAGGGAATCGGGAGGGAGGAGGGAGGAGGGTTCTGGGGGGGAGCATATGTAAACCCATGGCGGTTTCATGTCATTGGATGGTAAAACCAACACAATAAAGTAAAGAAAATTAAAATAAATAAATAAATAAACAAAATAAACAGAGAAAATGGAAAAAAAAAGAAATTAAAACGAAAAAGAACATGGGTTATTCACCTTAGATAGTTTGAGATGTACTGAATGGAATGAATAGCAACACTATTTCTGAATCTTTAATACTATGTATTTCCCACTGACTCCATGAGAGCCTGTTAATGTAAAGATTCCTGGATTCTATCCCAAATTTTAACCAGAATCTGTAGCGTTATAGGGAATCTACGTATCTACATCTTCCCAGGCTATTCTGACCATACTTTGAAAAACAGTGCCTTACACTATGGGCAACATGATAATAAAACCTTCCTTTATCTTGTTTCATAAGTGATAAATCCACAGAACATAAATATGCTTGTGAAAGACGTAAATGAAAAGGCTCAGATAGCAGAATAGGAACGTGACGTTAGCGTAAGACTTTTGAGTCCTATGTTCATGGATAGAGTAGCGTTAATCCAAACTACTATCCAGGAAACAAACTATCCATCCATGTCTTAGCCCATACTGTATATTCATCATATGAATACAAATGCTTTAAACCTTTAGCTAAAAGATATTTTTACTAGTTCTTATTCCCCAGTCAATTTAATATCATTTTGGTATTTATGTACCATGTCTTCATGTTCATACCTATAGAATGCTAGGTGTTTCAAATACATATTGATTGTTTTTTCTCATTTTTATGTTGTTAATAAAGTAAGGTATGTAGGTATGTGATTCTGCCCCAGGGTATTTTAAGTCTGTTTGTTGAGAAGAACCTAAACCTTGATCGTATACAGCGGCTCTTCAAGTGGACTACATTTTGAAATTATTTGAGATATTGACAAAAATCTGATACCTCAATCATATACCTAGAGTTTCTGATTTAATTCATCTTTGGAATGGCTGAAAAATCAGAATTTTTGAAAGCTCTCCAGCAATTCTAATTTATGACCAGGGTTGAGAACCACGACAGTAACCAGCTGCAGTTCCTGGTTACCTTTGTATACAAACACACAGTAATTATCAGACATTTCATATCCAAATTCAAGCATTTAGACTGAAGTGGAGATTTAAATTCCATGGGCCCACAGATTAAACTTCTGCGATCCCACTGTGAAGGGCTTCTTTCATTCACTGAGGATTAAGAAGATGAATGTGTTCAGTTTTAAGACAGAAATATACAACCCTCTCCACATCCCTCACCCTTCCCCTTCTGCACATTCTCAGTAATTATCCTCTGCTCATCAGATTAAGGTTGTTCATTAAACAATGAGGAAAAGTTAAGAGACAATGAAAAAAGAGACCACATAAAAGACAGAAGTAGAGTGAGAAAGAATATCTCCATTAAATTGTTTTAAACAAACCCAAATAAATAACTACACAAATAAACAAACAAAAACTGTCTCTTAACCTCAGGTCCTAGTATCTAATTTCCTGGACCATCAGGGTCCCAAAGACATGAATGGCTTTTCTTAGGGTCAGACCTTTTCATGTATAGATATAGCAAAAAGTACTGCAAGGGCA
The DNA here is from genome assembly GCA_007570785.1 of Antilocapra americana. Lineage (NCBI taxonomy): Eukaryota > Metazoa > Chordata > Mammalia > Artiodactyla > Antilocapridae > Antilocapra > Antilocapra americana. The sequence goes on along the minus strand of ML664161.1, from coordinate 40,136,288 downwards.
GGGAGGAGAGAACTGAGATAGGACCATGGGAAATTATTATTTTGGGAGCCAAAGGGGTTTGCTGTCTCTACTCTTGGGTTTTGCCATGCCTGGAGGGCTAAAGACAGAACTTTACAACTAGCCAAATGATAGGACCTGACTTTCTCCTATACATGCAGAAGTCACACCCTGAGCTCTGATATCCTTTCACCTGCACAGGCTCCGTGCTGTCATTTCATTAAAAGGATGGTTTTCACCTCAAGCCTTTGTTCCTGGTAGAGAGTTAGACCTAAATGCCTCAAAGTTTTGAAATAACTAATAAATCATATTTAATATGTAAAAAATAATCTTTTTTGATTAACAATATGTTATATCATAATCAAATACAGTTATAACTGAAGGGCAATTTGTTCTCTGGGTTATCACTTCCTTGAGTTAAAGAAAATACTCCTGTTTGTTCTAAACCACCTTCAAATTTACTTTGATTTGCAAATTCAGTGTACTTTGTGTAAACAAACACTGACAGTGAATTAATAATACTGTATGACCCTTTCTTTCATTGTACAAACATTTTTTCATGTTCAGAGTATTTTGTGTCCCTCTTATACATTTTACCTCAGATCATAGTGGGTAACTTTGAGCCTTAATAAACTTGACTTTATATCAAACCCCCTTGTTTCTCTTTGATATTTTCCTAAACTATATACAATCTCTGTTAAATGAGGAAAGTAGAGGGTGCCTGAGGAGTGGCATTCTGTTCACAAAGGAAAAATTTTCTATCTTATCTACATCCTACTGGCAAATAATTTCCTGGGTGACTACAAGGCAAAATTTAAAGGGTGATATTTTGCTGCCAGCATTATTCACCTCTGCCATTTAGATAAATTATGTTACCTACAGAATTTAAGAGAGATTATTCCTCTGTTTCAGTCGATTTCCTCACGTCTCACTATCACCAAATAGTATTCTTCTTAAATTGATTTTTATTTAATTTTCACTCAAAAGACCTTTAACTGAGAACTACCATATCCCATGCATCATCCTACATGTCAGAAAACAGTCTAGGTTCATGATTTCAACCCTCATCCTATATGTCAGAGAATAGTATAGACACATAATCTCAGCCCTCAAAGAATTCACAGCCCATTTGGGAGAAGAAGTAAGGAAACCAAGGGTAACAATGAGACAGATTGATAGACAGTTATAGGACTGCCATAGGGCTGGGTTCAGTCAGAGTTCAGTTGCTCAGGTGTATTCGACTCCTTGAGACCCCATGGACTCCAGCACGCCAGGCCTCCCTGTCCACTACCGATTCAAGGAATTTACTCAAACTCATGTCCATCAAGTCAGTGATGCTATCCAACCATCTCATCCTCCGTCATCCCCTTCTCCTCCCACCTTCAATCTTTCCCAGCATCAGGATCTTTTCAAATGAGTCAGTTCTTCACATCAGGTGGCCAATATTGGAGTTTCAGCTTCAGCATCAGTCCTTCCAATGAATATTCCGGACTGATTTCCTTTAGGAGTAACTGGTTGTATCTCCTTGCAGTCCAAGGGACTCTCAAGAGTCTTCTCCAACACCACAGTTCAAAAGCATCAATCCTTGAGTGCTCAGCTTTATAGTCCAACTCTCACATCCATACATGACTACTGGAAAAACCATAGCCTTGACTAGACGGACCTTTGTTGGCAAAGTAATGTCTTTGCTTTTTAATATGCTGTCTAGGTTCATCATAACTTTTCTTTCAAGGAACATATGTCTTTTAATTTTATGGCTGCAGTCACCATCTGCAGGGAATTTGGAACCCCCCAAAATTTTTGTTTTGCCATCTATTTGCCATTTATTTGCCATGAAGTGATGGGACCAGATGCCATGATCTTAATTTTCTGGATGTTGAGTTTCAAGCTAACCTTTTCAATCTCTTCTTTCACTTTCCTCAAGAGGCTCTTTAGTCCTTTGCTTTCTGCCATAAGGGTGGTATCATCCACATACTGGAGGTTATTGATATTCTCCCGGTAATCTTGATTCCAGCTTGTGCTTCATTCAGCCCAGCATTTCACATGATGTACTCTGCATATAAGTTAAATACACAGCCTTGATGTACTCTTTTCCTGATTTCGAACCAGTCTGTAGTTCCATGTCCAGTTCTAACTGTTGCTTCTTGATCGGCATACAGATTTCTCAGGAGGCAGGTCTGGTGGTCTGGTATTCCCATCTCTTTCAGAATTTTCCACACTTTGCTGTGATCCACACAGTCAAAGGCTTTGGCATAGTCAATACAGCAGAAGTAGATGTTTTTCTGGAACTCTCTTACTTTTTCAATGAAATAGGCATTGATCCCAGCATGTGGGATCTACCCAGACCAGGGATCGATCCCATGTCTCCTGCACTGGTAGGCAGATTCTTTACCACTGAGCCACCTGGGAAACTGAGGGTGGGGTTGAGGGCAGTTAAAACATTCAGGCTGGTGGAAGAAAGGGAAGAAACAGTCAAGTAAGACTATCCAAGAAGGGTGCTAGGTGAATAGAAGTTACTTGGGCAGAGTAGAGGAACAGGCATGAATGGTACAGAGTTGCCAGCAGATAAAAATCCAGTAGAGACAAATCTAAGATTCCTTTAGTGTCAAAGAATGTAAGGAAAATTTGCTTGCAGTAAAAATTACCTATGGAAATCTCAAAGGTTTCCCATGAAAGGAATATACTTTTTTCCATTTATATCACCCTGTATAATAATTATAGCACATTTGTCATTGAGAACCACTGAACCAGAATAAAGGAAGTAGCAAAAGGAAAATCTACATGAGATATCTTGAGATTGAAACCATTATGCCATTCAGGTAATTATTACGTCAAATCCCTGGTGATGCATGGAGGACCAGAGGACAAAAATCTCACTTATTTCTGGATAACTGAAGAGCTTTCAATTCTATGTTGATATTAACATTCTCTTACCTTAATATGTGAGGAGGTCATGGCAACCCACTCTAGTATTCTTGCCTAGAGAATCCCCATGGAGAGGGGCCTGGCAGCCTACGGTCCATAGAGTCACAAAGAGTCGGACATGACTGAGCAATTAAGCACACAGGCATCTTAATATATACTAAAATGTTTGCTATGTGGTCTAGATGTTATAGATAAAAATTACTTGGCACTAGGCCTTGGCTAATAGTAATAGCTTAAAATTTTTTGGTTTATTTTAAATATAAGTTTTAATTGATCAGGCTTACAGATCAATCAATTGATTGATCAGTTTTGATTTACTTGGCTACCAACTTCTTCTCCAAGTTAATATATCTTTGAGTGGTTTTATTAAATAGCTATCCCTGTCATGATCTGGGGAAGCAATCTGAAATTAAGAGTAATTTAATTTCTAAAGATATACAGGGCATAACATAAGTCTCCTGGGTGGCTACCAGGAATAGAGGCATTCAAGCACCATCATGTAGAGAACTCTGAGTATTTCCATAAGAATGGGTGCACAGTGCATCTGGAAGGTGGCAGGAGCTGAGACAAAGGAACCAGGGCCTCACGTGTTGTGTTAAGGAACGATAACTTACCCTGGGTTTTTGTATGGTTTTAAGCTAGGAGGTGACATAAACATTTTGTTTAAAAAGGTTCCTTTGATAGCTATGTGAAGGATGGATTAGAGCTGAGCAGTGCTCACATAAGGGAGAAAAGTAAGGAACCCTGATCATCATATTAGGATAACACTGGTGCAGAATTAGAAGGGACTAAGCCAAGTCAGAATCAGGAGGAACTGAGCAAAGAAAATGAAGCAGAGCTATTTAGGACATACAGAAACTTGGCTTGATTTTTTTTTTTTTTAAATTGGAAGTGAAGCTTCTGGGTATGAATTGATGAATTCAGTTTTGGACATTGTGATTCCAAGCCCCCTGTGAGCTATTCAAATGGAACTGTTCAGGTGGCAACTGGATATAAAAGTCTGAAGTTTAGCAAAGAATTACCAGTTAGAGATAATTTCATGTACATTAACAGATAACCACACACTGGAGAACAGTGCGGAGATTCCTTAAAAAACTGAAAATAGAACTGCCATATGACCCAGAAATCCCACTGCTGGACATACACACCGAGGAAACCAGAACTGAAAGAGACACATATACCCCAGTGTTCATCACTGCATTGTTTACAATAGCCAGGACATGGAAGCAACCTAGATGCCCATCAACTGACAAATGGATAAGAAAGCTGTGGTACATATAAACAATGGAATATTACTCAGCATTAAAAAAAATTCATTTGAATCAGTTCTACTCAGGTGGATGGAACTGGAGCCTATTATCCAGAGTGAAGTAAGCCAGAGGAAATACAGTGTACTAACGCATATATATGGAATTTATAAAGATGGTAACGAGAACCCTGCATGCTAGACAGCAAAAGAAACGCAGATGTATGGAACAGTCTCGTGTACTCTGTGGAAGAAGGCAAGGGTGGGATGATATGGGAGAATGGCATTGAAACATGTTAATTATCATATGTGAAATCAATCGCCAGCCCAGATTTGATGCTGGGGGCTGGTGTACCGGGATGACCCAGGGGGAGGGAATCGGGAGGGAGGAGGGAGGGGTGTTCTGGAGGGGGAGCATATGTAAACCCATGGTGGATTCATGTCAATGTATGGTAAAACCAACACAATAAAGTAAAGAAAAGAAAAAAAAAAACTAGAAAGATGGTAATGAGAACCCTGTATGCGAGACAGCAAAAGAAACGCAGATGTATAGAACAGTCTTTTGGACTCTATGGGAGAGGGCAAGGGTGGGATGATATGGGAGAACGGCATTGAAACATGTTAATTATCATATGTGAAATCAATTGCCAGTCCAGGTTTGATGCTCAGGGCTGGTGCACCAGGATGACCCAGAGAGAGGGAATCGGGAGGGAGGAGGGAGGGGGGTTCTGGAAGGGGAACATATGTATACCTATGGCAGATTCACGTCAATGTATGGCAAAGCCAACACAATAATGTAAAGAAAATTTAAAATAAATAAATTAATTAATTAATTAAAGAAAAAACATATAACCACGCACAGAATAGAAGGGCATCCAAAGCTGATCCCAGGATAGCTCGAACATTTAAGAGCTAAAATGTGATGAAAGCATAAAAAGTGAATGAACCAGAATATTATTTAACAACCTAAAGAACACTTGAATATATTTATAAACAGAAACTCTCTTAAAATACATGTGGAAATGTGGCAAAACTTATGAATCAAGAACTTCGGAGCATCAAGGGACCAAGGGATCCCTTCACACTCTACAGTGCCACCCTCCAGTTTGGGGTTAAATCACAACCCTTCTACCATAAATATTTGTTTATAAGTGAAATTTTAACTGATAGCAGTCTTTAAATGGAATGGATGACATCTCAAAATGGCAGTGAACTGGGAGAGTATGTGTCTGCAGAAGGACCTGTCTTCAGACATGGGCTTTAAATGTCTTAATTTGTCAAATTAAGATTAAGTCAAAGTGAAATGAGCACTAATCTGAAAGCCACAAGTCTGTCATTCAGATGTCCTTCTAGAGAAGCTGCCTTTTTAGAGAGCAGAGTTGATGAACAACCCTGGTTGCTACTCCTTTGACTTAACCACTTCATTTTTGCCAAGATCACCTTTTCCTTAGGTTCTTCCAGTGTGTGAGCAGAGCTGGGGCACTGATTCTGGCTCATTACTATTGGATTTCTCTAATAGGCAACTTCTGGATCTCCATCAGCCTGGCAAAGATTTCTCAGCAGTCTAGGGCTCTTCCTACAAAGTCTTCCTTCCCATGTCTTCCTTTAGCACTGCAGACCAAAAGCACACCTTGCCTACTTTCTCCTTTCCCCTCTTTTATCCACATAGACCTTTCCCACATAAATCTCTTCACTTCCAATCCTGTTTTGGCATCTCTGCTTCTGGGATGACTTGAATTGACACAAGGGATTGCCCTGAAGGCTGAGGATTTAAAGTTAACAAGACAAAGCTTCAATCTCCAAAGATACTTTAATTCCTCAGTTTCTGATAGAATGTAAGGGCATACACAGTGATTCTACTTTAGTCTCTATGGACAGAATGGTCTACATTTGCTTCTTTTTTGTTTATTTTTTAACTCATTACTTTGATATCAGCAAAACTGAGGATTCCTAGGATGATTTGGCTTGCCTCTCAATTTAACTTTACACGGATTCCCTTATACCTCTGCCAAGATCCGTACCTTTATGAACAATCCCATCATTTAAGGTTCTGCAGAGCTACCCCTTGGCACTGTGGCAGAAAGTGAGTCATCAGACACCCATGAAGTCCAAGATGATTCTGAGATAATGCAGGAAAGATTAGCTATCATACACCTTTCCCCTCATTCTGTTTTTCATTCTGGCTCTCTGCCCCTAGCTGACAAAATGTGTGCATAACTATTTTCATTCTGAATTGCATTCTGAGAAGAGAATGCCTCGACACCCACATGCCTCTCATCAAAATCCTAACATTGATTTAAAATGCATGAGTCATTTTATTCATGTCTCGGGTTCTGTTTGGGAAAATGCTGACCCTAGAAAACAGGGAAGTCTCATTTCCTCTCCCCTCTTCATTTTCCACAGTGTACTAGAGCCTATATAGCAATTCTAGCTTACCCTTCACAAGGTGATAGCTTTACAACACTTCTCAGTCACAAAGTCTCAATACCTGCCAGGGCTGGTGGAATTGCCACCTGATCTGGTGTACCCAGGCACAGGCTCTTTTTCAAGTTCTTTAGGTCTGCCACACTGGTGGAGAAAAATTACTGCTTTGGTAGTTATGTGTGGGGAGGAGACTGAAGAGAAGAGGAATTAGGGTCAGACGGGGACGAGGACTGGGGCACCACTCGCTGTGGGTGTGCATTGACCCACTGTCTCTCGTGGATGACACAATCCATTTCCTCTTTTCCTTTAGTTTCTAGAAGGCATTATGAACCATCCCAAACAATCCATTTTGCAATAAAATGCTGCTGCATTCCAGTATTACTGTCTGGAGTTCACTTGAAACTTGATCCCATATCAAAAGGGAGTAAAGTAAGTTGCCTGCTATGTCTCAGTGGATGCTCTTTGGTTGTCTTTGGGGCTTGAAAAATGTCCATGAAAAACGACATTCGAAAACAAGGTATATCATCTATCAGTGGACATGCTTCAATACATTGGACGGTCGCTGCAGGCCTCCTTTGAATGCAAGCACTGAAGCTCATAGGTTGGTGCACAGAACTAGCTAGTTTCTTCTCACCTACCTTAAATTAATAAACCATCACATTCAGGTACATACAACAAACATGGAGAGGTGGAAGGGTGTTGAAAATGAAGCACCTCAGGAGACTTAGAGACAAAGTCAGAAATCTGGAATGTGGTTGAGTTTCTCCATCATCTCTAATCCAACAGACAGACAAGGAAGACCCAGGAGGATTGAGTGCTGTGGAGGAAATGCTTAACTCAACAGTATTTAGATCCCCGGATCTCTGAAAGAGAATGTGGTTCTGGCCCCACTGTACCTCTCCCTGTCTTCTAAAATTATGTTTGTTTCGTTAAAAAAAAGTTCCAGACTAATCCTATTAGCCAGTATATATATATACTGGTTTTGCCATACAATGACATGATATCGCCATGGGTTTACATATGCTCCCCCTCCAGAACCCCCCTCCCTCCTCCCTCCCTACTTCCTCCCCCCGGGAAATCTCGGTGCACCAGCCCCGAGCATCAATCCTGGGCTGGTGATTGATTTCATATATGATAATTAACATGTTTCAATGCCATTCTCCCATATCATCCCACCCTTGCCCTCATCCACAGAGTCCACGAGTCTGTTCTATACGTCTACGTTCCTTTTGCTGTCTCGCATGCTGGGTTCTCGTTACCATCTTTCTAAATTCCATATATATGCGTTAGTATACTGTATTGTTGTTCTTCCTTCTGGCTTGCTTCACTCTGGATAATGGGCTCCAGTTCCATCCGCCTGAGTAGAACTGATTCAAATGAATTTTTTTTTAATGCTGAGTAATATTCCATTGTGTATATGTACCACAGCTTTCTTATCCATTCGTCAGTTGTTGGGCATCTAGGTTGCTTCCATGTCCTGGCTATTGTAAACAATGCAGCGATGAGCATTGGGGTACACGTGTCTCTTTCAATTCTGGTTTCCTCAGTGTGTATGCCCAGCAGTGGGATTGCTGGGTCATATGGCAGGTCTATTTGCAGTTTTTTAAGGAACCTCCACACTGTTTTCCATAGTGGCTGTACTAGTTTGCATTCCCACCAACAGTGTAAGAGGGTTCCCTTTTCTCCACATCCTCTCCAGCATTTATTGCTTGTAGATTTTTGGACTGCAGCCATTCTGAGTGGTGTAAAGTGGTACCTCATTGTGGTTTTGATTTGCATTTCTCTGATAATGAGTGATGTTGAGCATCTTTTCATGTGTTTGTTAGCCATTTTTATGTCTTCTTTGGAGAAATGTCTGTTAAGTTCTTTCCTATTAGCCTATATATTTTTATAAGTGTGTTAACAACAATACTCACATAGAGACACAGAAGTCGAGGTAGACCTATAATTTCTTCTGTGTGTGCCCATTTATCTGTTTCTCCCTGATGTGAACAATAGAGAGATTTTTGTATGTTGGCCCTGCCTTTCACATTAAGTCGCTAACTCCTCCAGGGCAGGGATCATGGCTACACAGTATGTTGTCTCTAGGTACCCATCTGAGAAAGGGAGATTATCCCTATGGACAAACAGTGGACCTTAGAGTCAAGAAATCTTGGATCTACTCGGACATTAATTTAGTCATATAACAATCTCTATGTGCCTCAGACTCCCCTGTTATAAATCAGGATCGGAAGCAATTTCTTTAGGGGGCGGTCTAAGAATTCTGATGACATGGAAAAATTTATCAGGGAAAGCTAGTGTGGAAATACACAGCGCATCTTTCACTTCATTCTTTCAGTTTGTTGAGACATTCAGTCCTAATACTTTGCTGTCCTATTGCATACATTTTATTTTCTAAGTATCTAATTTTGTCCCCTTGTGTGAGGTAGAAATTATTTACTTTATTTCATTTGAGCATTTAAACATTTATATACCAATTTGAAACATTTTACCCAGCTACCCTTTTCAGTGAGTCAAGTTACATAAATATATATTCTTTAGTAGGTTCCCTGGAGTCACTTTTTCCATTTCTACATGATTTTCTTTTTCCCTCTGATAAACTTATCTGCTTCTGTTTAAAATATAATTCTTCACAAAGCCACCATGTTAATATTGATTTAAGGCTTTTCTCTATCAAGTACTTTCATAATTAGTTTTCTTGTCCAGTCTTTACCATTTTATAGGGGACAACGAAGATTTAAAGCACAAAAGAACAAAATGTGGTAGCAAGATCTGAGGGCAGTTTTGACACTGAGGACCATGACAAAGGGTCCCATCAGTTTAAAAAGCAGATTCAGGAAATTCACTTCTCTTGCTTCTAGTTCCCTGATTGAAGACATATTTTCATTATTCTCATCACTAGGTGATGGAGGTGCTGGTACTTGAGGTATAAATGAATGAATGAAAAACATCAACTTAGATACCCTAGGAAAAAATGTCTCCAGAACTAAAGTCTAATTGCTTATTTAAATAACAATGAAAACAGGGCTTCCCTAGTGGCTCAGATGGTAAAAGAAATCTGCCTGCAGTGCATGTGACATGGGTTTGATCCCTGAGTCTGGAAGGAAGATCCCCTGGAGAAGGAAATGGTAACCCACTCCAGTATTCTTAACTGGAAAATCCCATGGACAGTGGAACCTGGTGGGGTACAGACCATGCAATCACAAAGAATTGAACACAACTGAGCAACTAACATTTTTACTTTTCAAAAACAGGATAAAATTAAGTATTAGCAATATGCTAGTCAAAAAAAAAAAGAGAGATCAAACAAGTTGTGTGGATGTAAATATTCAAGTGATGTAAAAAAAAATAAATGACAAAGCTTAAAGGAAACTTAAAGTCTTAAAGGACAAGATTTGGTGATTAATAAAAATTAAATTTAGCAGCTAAATGGAAGGTAAGGCTGGAGAACAAGTTTCAAGATTGCCTGGCAAACACATGCCCAACCATACTTTTTTATTTTTTTAAATTTTCTTTACTTTATTGTGTTGGTTTTGCCATACATTGACATGAATCCTCCATGGGTATACATATGTTCCCCCTCCAGAAGCCCCCTTAGAAGTGGTTCTGATATTGGCATGGAAAACAGACTATCCCCAGAGGGAGAAAACTTGTACCACGTCCTTCTTTGAAGTGTCTAATCTAAAGTGGGCCCAGGACACTTGATTGTTAGTGTCGGTCCCAGGTTATACTCCAGCCACATCAGCTTCATTAAGCTTGAAAAGATTCAAAAAGGATAAAGTATTCTTGCTCCTGAATTTGCAGCATCTTAGAGCTATCAATTCAGTTCAGTTCAGTCACTCAGTTGTGTCTGACTCTTTGCAACCCCATGGACTGCAGCACACCAGGCCTCCCTGTCCATCACTAACTCCTGGAGCTTACTCAAACTCATGTCCGTCTAGTCAGTGATGCCAATCAATCTTCTCATTCTTTTGTCATCCACTTCTCCTCCCACCTCCAAACTTTCCCAGCATCAGTGTCTTTTCAAATGAGTCTGTTCTTAGCATCAGGTGGCCAAAGTCTCTGAGGTACTGTTAACTTTCCAATCTTTTATTCCTTTGTTTCTCAGATTACCTTCAAATTCATTGACCTGTTTCTATGCTTCACTATACTATTGAATTTATACGGTGAGCTTTTCTATTTTATATTTTTTCACTTCTAAAATTTCCATTAGATTCTTTCTTATAGTTTTATTTCTCTGCAGAAAGCTCCAACTTTTCCATTTATTTTCAATGTGTTTACCTTCACTTCATGGAGCAATCACTTCATGGAGCATCTATTTACTGTATTTTCCCTTCAATATTGGTTGCATTTCTCTGGTTCTCTATATATCAAACAACTCAACATTAAGAATATTAGGTAGAATCTGGGTCCTGTTATAATTTTCTGTGTTGTTGAGGACATGAAACAATGGAATTCTCAAACACTGCTGGTCAGAATATAAAATGGCTTAACGACTTTGGAAAACAGTTTGGCAGTTTCTTATAAAGTTAAATGTGTACCTACCATATAACCCACCAATTTTGCTTAGTTTAGTTCAGTTCACTCAGTCATGTCCAACTCTTAGGGACCCCATGGACTGCAGCACACTGGGCCTCCCTGTCCATCACCAGCTTCCAGAGTTTACTCAAACTCATGTTCGTTGTGTCAGTGATGCAATCCAACCATCTCATCCTCTGTCATCCCCTTCTCCTTCCACCTTCAATCTTTCCCAGCATCAGGATCTTTTCAAATGAGTCAGTTCTTTGCATCAGGTGGCCAAAGTATTGGTGTTTCAGCTGCAGCATCCGTCCTTCCAATGAATATTCAGAACTGATTTCCTTTAGGATGGACTAGTTGAATCTCCTCGCAGTCCAAGGGACTCTCAAGAGTCTTCTAAAACACCACAGTTCAAAAGCACCAATTTTTCGGCACTCAGCTTTCTTTATAATTCAATTCTCACATCCATACATGACTACTGAAAAAACCACAGCTTTGACTAGATGGACATTTGTTGGCAAAGTAATGTCTCTGCTTTTTAATATGCTGTCTAGGTTGGTCATAACTTTTCTTTCAAGGAACAAGTGTCTTTTAATTTTATGGCTGCAGTCACCATCTGCAGGGATTTTGGAGCCCAAGAAAATAAAGTCGGTCACTGTTTCCACTGTTTCCCCATCTATTTGCCATGAAGTAGTGGGACCAGATGTCATAATCTTCATTTTCTCAAAGTTGTGTTTCAAGCCAACCTTTTCACTCTCTTCTTTCACTTTCCTCAAGAGGCTCTTCAGTTCCTCTTTGCTTTCTGTCATAAGGGTGGTGTCATCTGCATATCTGTGGTTATTGATATTTCTCCTGGCAATCTTGATTCCAGCTTGTCCTTCATCCATCCTAGTATTTCTCATGATGTACCCTGCATATAAGTTTAAAAAGCAGGGTGACAATATACAGCCTTGGTGTACTCCTTCCCCTATGTGGAACCAGTCTGGTGTTCCATGTCCAGTTCTGTTGCTTCCTGACCTGCACACAGATTTCTCAAGAGGCAGGTCAGGTGGTCCAGTATTCCCATTTCTTGAAGAATTTTCCACAGCCTATTGTGATTCACAGAGTCAAAGTCTTTTGCATAGTAAATAAATCAGAGATAGATGTTTTTCTGGAACTCTCTTGCTTTTCTGATAATCCAACGGATGTTGGCAATTTGACCTCTGATTCTTCTCACTTTTCTAAATCCAGCTTCAATATCTGGAAGTTCATGGATCAGGTACTGTTGAAGCCTGGCTTGGAGAATTTTGAGGATTACTTTACTAGTGTGTATGATGAGTGCAATTGTGTGGTAGTTTGAGCATTCTTTGTCATTGCCTTTCTTTTGGGTTGGAATGAAAACCAACCTTTTCTAGTTCTGTGGCCACTGCTGAGTTTTCCAAATTTGCTGACATATTGAGTGCAGCACTCTCACAGCATCATCTTTTAGGATTTGAAATAGCTCCACTGGAATTCCATCACCTCCACTAGCTTTGTTCATAGCGATGCTTCCTAAGGCCTACTTGACTTCACATTCCAGGATTTCTGGTTCTAGGTGAGTGATCACATCATCGTGATTATCTGAGTCATGAAGATCTTTTTTGTATAGTTCTTCTGTGTAAACTTGCCACATCTTCTAAATATCCTCTGCTTCTCTGGTAGGTCCATACAACTGCTGTCCTTTATTGTGCCCATCTTTGCATAAAATGTTTCCTTGGTATCTCTAATTTTCTTGAAGATACCTCCCGTCTCCCATTCTATTGTCTTCCTGTATTTCTCTTCATTGATCCCTAAGGAAGGCTTTCTTATCCATCCTTGCTATTCTTTGGAACTCTGCATTCAAATGGGTATATCTTTCCTTTTCTCCTTTGCGTTTTTGCATTTTTTTTTCTTGGGGATGCCCTTGATCACTGCCTCCTATACAGTGTCACGAACTTCTGTCTATAGTTCTTCAGGTACTCTGTCTGTCAAACCTAATCCCTTGAATCTACTTATCACTTCCACTGTATAATCATGAGGGATTTGATTTAGGCCATACCTGAATGGTCTAGTGGTTTTCCCTACTTTCTTCAATTTAAGTCTGAATTTGGCAATAAGGAGTCATGATCTGAGCCATAGTCAGTTCCTGGTCTTGTTTTCACTAACTGTATAGAACTTCTCTATCTTTGTCTGCAAAGAATATAATCAACCTGATTTCGGTATTGACCATCCATGTATAAAGCCTTCTCTTGTGTTGTTGGAAGATGGTGTTTGCTATGACCAGTGAGTTCTCTTTGCAAAACTCTGTTAGCCTTTGACCTGCTTTGTTTTGTACTCCAAGGCTAAATCTGCCTGCTACTCCAGGTAGCCCTTGACTTCCTACTATTACATTCCAGTCCCTTATAATTAGAAGGACATCTTTTTTGGATGCTAGTTCTAGAAGGTCTTGTAGGTCTTCATAGAACCATTCAACTTCAGCTTCTTCAGCATTACTGGTTGGGGCTCAGACTTGTATTACTGTGATATTGAATGGATTGCCTTGGATATGAACAGAGAGCATTTTTTTGTTTTGGAGACTGCATCCAAGTACTGCATTTTGGATTATTTTGTTGACTATGATGGCTACTCCATTTCTTTTAAGGGATTCTTGCCCACAGTAGTAGACGTAATGGTCATCTGAGTTAAATTCACCCATTCCAGTCCATTTTAGTTTGCTGATTCCTAAAATGTCGATGTTTACTCTTGCCATCTCCTTTTGACCCCTTCCAATTTGCCTTGATTCATGAACCTAACATGCCAGGTTCCTATGAAATACTGCTCTTTACAGCATTGGACTTTACTTTCATCACCAGTCATAGCCACAACTGGGTGTTGTTTTTGCTTTGGCTCCATCTCTTTATTCTGGAGTTATTTCTCCACTGATCTCCATTAGCATGTTGGGCACCTACCAACCTGGAAACTTCATCTTTCAGTGTCCTATCCTTTTTGCCTTTTCATACTTCATGGGGTTCTCAAGCCAAGAATACTGAAGTGGTTTGCCATTTCTTTCTCCAGTGGACCATGTTTTGTTAGAACTCTCCACCATGACCCGGCTGTCTTGAGTTAGACAAGATGTCTATGTGATCAGTTTGGTAAATTTACTGTGATTGTGGCTTTCATTTTGTCTGCCTTCTGATGGACAAGGATAATAGGCTTATGGAAGCCTCCTGATGGGAGAGACTGAGGGAAAAACCTGGGTCAGTAATTCTTTAATCCAATTTTCCATTGATAGGCGAGGCTGTGTTCCCTCTCTGTTGCTTGACCTGAGGCCAACCTCAGGTCCAATCTCCTTGATGAAGAAACCAAGGCTCAAGAGATGAAAAGATACATTCAGGGTCACACAGCTGATTGCTGGTGTGCATACTTAGTCATGTCCAACTCTTTGGGACCCCATGGACTGGAGCCTGGCAGGTTCTTCTGGGGCATTCTCTAGGCAATAATACTGGAGTAGGTTGCCATGAGCTCCTTCAGGGGATTCTTCTGACCCAGGGATTGAAGCCATGGCTCCTGAGACTTCTGCACTGCAGGCGGATTCTTTACCCAATGAGCCATCTGGGAAGTACAGCCAATACTACTACATTAGTCTCTTAATCCACAGACACTATAGTCCTTACCCCCGGAACAAGTGCAATTCTTAGAGATCCTTACTTCTTGGAAAAATGAAGGTAGCATTTTATTTTCTCCTTGTTTCAGGGAGCCCTCTTTTTCCATTGAGATGCAAAGTCATAACTGGACAGGATTGTTCTAAGGCTTTTGTAGCAAAGCACTACATGATTAGCCTCTTCAACTTGCCCCAGGCTATGCTCCTTTGACCCTAGGACTTCCCAGTGGTTTACACTGTGTTTGACTATAACATATCCTATTCTCTTTGAAAAATCAGAGAACTCCATTTGGGACAGGACTCAGTGGAAAGTAATTATGAAAGAAAGGCTCTGTCCTTTGTAGGCGTGTGGAGTTGTACCCTTCTTTTCCCTGTGGGACTCACTTTCCTGATCTGTAATATCAGCACACATTTCTCAGGTTCTTAGTTTGGTTAATTTGCCTTTGTTTCTTTTAGGATTAAATGAAACAAAAATGTACAAATTGGGTGCATAATAAATTTTCATTGAATTAATGAATGAACGAGTGTTTTCTTTTCTACATGTTTTTATACACATATGTAAGGAAAGCAAAAAATTGAGTGCTGAAGAATTGATGCTTCTAAACTGTGGTGTTGGAGAAGACTCTTGAGAGTCCCTTGGACTGCCAGGAGATCCAACCAGTCCATCCTAAAGGAAATCAGTCCTGAATATTCATTAGAAGGACTAATGATGAAGCTGAAGCTCCAATACCTTGGCCACCTGATGCGAAGAACTGACTCATTGGAAAAGACCCTGATGCTGGGAAAGATTGAAGGCAGGAGGAGAAGGGGATGACAGAGATGAGATGGTTGGATGGCATCACTGATTCAATGGACATGTGTTTGAGAAGCTCCAGGTGGTGAAGGACAGGGAAGCCTGGTGTGCTGTAGTCCATGCGGCCACAGAGTCAGACACAAACCACCTAAAAGTGACTTGGGGGCCTACCGCATTGCCTGTTGAACACTGATATTAGGACATGTATAAATACTATTTATTTTGCCTTTTTCTTAGAACAGGCATTTACCTCCCTGTTGCTCACAGACCAAAGATTAAAACATTTCCCAAATGCATTTTCTTGCTTTTTAAAAAATCTTATTCTATTTGGTCTAGGATCCTACATAATTTTTGCTTTCTCAAGCTTCAATGTGTTTGCAATACCTTCTCGGTCAGTGTCCTTCAAATAAATGTGCCATCAAGGTTGTTTATTGCTTTTCCAGGTTTCTAATAAAGACTTTAATCTGTGCCCACCATTTCTCACTGGAGTTACTCCCTAACTAGATATACTGATGAACCAGTCCTTTATTAGTGAAATAGCAGCCTTATATATAAGTAGCCACATATTTCACTCTTTATCAAATGTTTTGTTACTATAGTTTCTGATATTCTAAAGATTTTGACCCTTAAAAATTACAGTTATGTCATATGGTTAAATCTCATATATGCCTTCCTGAAAGAGCACAACACCTGAAGTTAGGAGCCATGGGCTAATTTCTGTCATTGAGTGATTGTATGCATTTATTTTTCTTTACCTCTCCAGGCCTCAGTTCCCACAACTTCAAAATAAAGATTTAAATTATGTGATTTCTCACTTTCCCTTCAGGCTTTTCAAAATCTATATATACATGTCATGAAGCTTATTCAAACCTGTATTTATAAAGAAAAAAAGAAACCTTTAAAATCACATTGCTTTAACTGTTTAAAAGGAAAAACATAAGAGATTTTGGAAAACAATTCTAGAAAATTTTACATCAGAGGCTATTTGTATAAAATCAGAGATGGGCTCTAACTGCCAAAGGCTTTAAAGAAGTTAAAAAAATATATAATGTTCTTATTTCAGTAATATCTAACATCTATTAGCTCTTTGGCAATACTGCATGCTTTGATGCCCAAATGGGTGGCATAGGTCAAAGAGAAGCAATTACCTCTCGAAGGTTTGCTGTTAAAAGTTTTCTATGACTAATCACTCATCACACAAGATCACAGTCTGGGTCATCCTTGACCTGTGCCCATTGCTTCCTCCATCCAACGAGCTGCCATGTTGCCACCTACCTGGAGTCCTTCACTAATCCATCAATCCCAAGTCAATCACCCAAAGTCAGGCCTTATCAGCTATCACTAGATTATTTCGATCATTTAATAGCTATTCTTTATGCTTTCAAGGTCCTCCTGTTTTCAGATTTAACCAAAATAAGATACTCACGTAAATTTCCTTTACTAGAGCTCTGACTGGTATTCTCTCAAGCACATACATTGGCTTTCTAATGTCTACCAAGTATGTTTTCAATCACTTGGTCTATTAAAAAAGTATCCTGAGATCAAATCTCAGCCATCTCTCTGGATTATTTTTCTACCTGCTGCTTCAAATTATATTCTTTCAAAGCCTAGTTTCAAGTCAATGTTTTCTTAAAACATCCCTTAGGCATTAGAAAAATCGTCTGAACCCTCAAGTGACTCTGTCATAGCACTCATGCCTTTCTCGTACAAATTACCATTTCTAATGTATTCACTAGACTACTCTTTCATTAAATGCAGGGATTGTTTCCTCTTTTGGTAATATAGTCTCTTTTATCACTTATTGAGTGATCATTATATGAATTTAGAATGAATAGATGGTCTGTCTCGTCCTTAAGGTAAAGTGGAAATATATTTTCTCTGAAGTGAAAATAGTGATATAATTATTTTTATAGTTCATATTTTAACTGAAAAATTAAAATTACAAGGTATGTTTCATGTAGATGACTCCTTTTAAAACCCCATGCAAGTTAAATTTCATCAGCCATTTCCTTAGAGAGAAAAATATTCTTTAAGAAAGGCAGTTCAGTTTCAAAAAATGTGTTTTACTTATTTATTTTATATATGTGTTTCAGTACTTTTCTAAGTAGTAATAGTGATGCTAAGTCCCTTTAGTCTGACTCTATGTAACTCTATGGACTGTAGCCTGCCAGGCTCCTCTGTCCAATGGGTTTCTCCAGGCAAGGATATTAGTGTGGATTGCCATGCCCTACTCCAGGGGATCTTCCCAACTCAGGGATCAAACCTGCAACTCTTACATCTCCTGCACTGGTAGGCAGGTTCTTTATCACTAGTGCCACATGGGAAGACCAAGTAGCTGTAGTTCCCAAGCTCAATTCTAACCGTAACTCATTGGCTTAGCTATGGAGTTTACCTCTTTTTTTTTGAAACATGCACAAGATAATGTCTATCCTTTCCAACTCAGTAAAAGTCACAAGAGTTTCTTTAGTTTTCAAACAAATATACTTTCCCATCCATCAGGTGGAAGAACAGGATTAAATATATATCAGAAGTAAATAACTCCATTAGTCACAAGAATAGACTCATCAATCAGCCTCTGAGGTCAAACATTTGACAAGTGGCAAAGAGTGCTTTCAAATATCACCTTCCAGAAATGAGGACCTCAAAAGAATTAACCAAGGTGCTATCAAGGGGACCACCAAATGAAAAGGGGCAAAAGACTCCAGCTGCTCCAGTCAAGGTCGGAGGATGAACTCAGAACCAGAATGTACTTTCTTGATGTGGTCAGCTGACCTACACAGGTGAAACCGGTGAGTGGAAGATAAATATTGAACACTTTTACAAAATGTGCTCCCTAAAAGTAATTCAAAAATATAAGAGCAGAGAACAGTATATAAATTTACTATTATTATAAATATAGTCAGGATTCCCCTTGCTTTTGCTTTCTCTCTCTCTTTTTTTTTTTTTTAAAGAAAACTACAACATAGCAATATAAAGTTGGGCCAGACTCTTTTTTGCCATGTATAAGGAGTTTTCTTAGTCTTTCTAGAAACTTTTTTAGAAACAAATGGGAATTTTTCTGACTATTCCTAAGAACACCCATTTCCATACAGTCTTAGCTTAATAAGCAAAAGGAAATATATTTCCATTTGCTCTGTTTGAATTTGTGTGTTTCCTAATCACATGGACAAAATGAGCTATGTCTCTGACAACAACTCCTTTTTTGCCAGGCCTCAAGAAGCCCTCACTCATCACTGCTCTTACCAACAAACTTCTTTCACTTGACTATGAGAACTGGAGTAAATATAGTGGCAGGCAGGGCTGTGTATCTTTGTTTCGTTCTTTGATTATGGACTGAATCCATCACTCAGGCAGCTCAATGACAAACCCGTACAAAGAAACCCCTTCAGATAAAAGGAAAAAACATTTAAGGTTTATACTCAAGGCAAATAGATTCAAAAAACTTCAAAGTTAACAAAAATTAGAAAGTCTCTTCATTTCAAATGGTCATTACTTCCTTGACGATGTCTCTCTTCCCAGGTCCCTACCCTCCATAGACATATTCAGCCAAGTTAGCACTTAAGTTATGCATAAGCAGCAGAAATAACACACTACTGGTTCCATATTTCTTTCTCCCAGAAAATAGTTTACATTCAATATATGACTTAACAATAAAGGGAAGGCTAACTCCCCACCACAATTCTCTGCCTAGTCTACAATCCTGAAGGCCGCAACTTCTTCAGAAAGTGATCTTGTTTTCACTTCAAGAGAGCATATCATCGGTCAGAATTTTAGATTGGGTTTTAATTTTAGGTAACTGAGCAGTCATAGCACTGCTAGAGTTATTCAATACACTTTAAGGGCCAACCCAAATTCCTAGCAAGCAATGCACTGCTGTCTGCCTAACAGGAATGGAGCATAGGGAATGATGCATAAGTATCAATCAGTGAATGATCTTGGTAGCCACGAACAAATGACAAGAGACATGCACCTTCCAGAGAGGCCAAGAATTATGGAGGCATCACTGTATGATGGGATATGCAAGTAGAGTCTTGGAAGTTCACGTGTAGATGGAAACCAAATGAGTAATGCATGTAGGAAAATTGCTTTCTACTGTCTGGATGTGAATTTATCATGAGGCATTGTTTTAAAGTAAAAAACCTTACATATAAACCTGGACTAAGTGTTTTGTCCAAGATGACATAATAAAGGAAGCAATGGAGGTAAAAGTAGAACACTTAAAATCAGCCTGCCGATCTCATCATCAGACACTTTGCAAGTTTATCTGAAGAGGTCCTAATACAAAGTAGAACTTTTTGCATAGGGTGAGAGGTAAGCTGAATAACTGAAGCAGCCCACTGGGCAGCAAGCGAAATGGAATTGATTGCTTCTATAAAGAGTGATACAATTTTATCAATAATGACACAGCAGAAGGAAAAAAAGCTTGCAATCTTATATATCATAAAAGTCTTTTCTATGCTAAAATGCCTTTTGCTAATCATTACTAGACACTTAAAGTCACATGACATCTGACCCTCTTTAATCCTGGTATTTTGGCTTAAATATTAGCAAGCATTTTCATTATGTCATTGTCTGTACTTTAAAAATTTCTAGGATTTCTTTCTCTTATTCAAAGTTTTAAAGAACACCTGCTATGTAGAAAGTGCTATAAAGCTGGAGTGGGGGATAAAAATAAGGAGGTCTATTTCTACCTGTCAAGGGAACTCAAGTTCTGTTGCTCATGGATGTCTAAGTAATCTTCCTGGATACAGGTGGTGAGTGGTTTAAAATCGATGAAGATAGAATCCCTGTGGGAACACCACAGTAAGGGGGAAGAGTGATAGGCAGAAGCCAGGCCATGAGAGCTGGTTGCTCTGCAGGTGGATACAAGGAAATGATGAGGCAAAGAAAATAATTCTGGGCAAAAGAAATAACACAGGCAAATGTACCTCTGCTTCAATTACTTCAATTTATTTGTCAGACATTGCTTTCCTTCTTTAGACATTTGTTTTTCACCTCAGTCCAGGCTTTATTCCTTACTGAGTCTTTGAACTTTCTTAATGTCAACAATCCCGTTTCTTGTATGATGGTGATACTACGGGTACCTTCCCAATGTTGGTGAGAATTCAGTGAGAAACTCTACACAAGGACTTTAATAGAAACTTTGGCATATTGAGTTCTGCATAGAATTATCACAGTTATTTACTCAGTGGATACAGATTATGAGTTAGATGAGGCCATCAACAGTCCTACTCATGGAGAAACCAAACCATCACCAATCAAAGATGCTATCCCCAGTGGTCTCATATTCTTCAGAGCTCACAAATATTAAGTGGATTGAGTCACTGTTCTTTGAGAAGGAAGCTTCCAACTATTTAAGAAGAAGAGATTAGCAACAACTAGAAAGAGCTTCAGAGTGCAAGAATGTGAAGACATGGAAAGCAAAGTGTCACAGCGAGAATTTCTAGGGCAATAGAACATCAGAGGAGCACGGTGCTCAGGCCATTCACCTACATCATAGTTCTGCTTGGTGTCAACCTGCATAAGGCTGTTATGAGATGATGATCTACTAGATCAGAAGGAAATCTTCTAAAACTCATCCTATCAGTAATGTGGTTAGGAGAGCCGGGGCTACAGGTGAGGTGAATTGCATGATGGTGAGATATGCACCATTTGTTCATAGGGACTTTTTTTTTTTCCAGTAGTTTTTCTACCTAAAGTAGAGCCTTGTTCAGTTCAGTTGCTCAGTTGTGTTTGACTCTTTGTGACCCCATTAACTGCAGCACACCAGGCATCCCTGTCCATCCCCAATTCCCAGAGTCCACCCAAACCCATGGCCATCAAATCAGTGATGCCTTCCAACCATCTCATCCTCTGTCATCCCCTTCTCCTCCTGCCCCCAATCCTTCCCAGCATCAGGGTGTATTCCAATGAGTCAACTCTTCGCATGAGGTGGCCAGAGTATTGGAGTTTCAGCTTCAACATCAGTCCTTCCAATGAACATTCAGGATTGATCTCCTTTAGGATGAACTGGTTGGATCTCCTTGCAGTCCAAGGAACTCTCAAGAGTCTTCTCCAACACCACAGTTCAAAAGCATCAATTCTTTGGTGCTGAGCTTTTTTTATAGTCCAACTCTCACATCCATACATTACCACTGGAAAAACCATACATTAACATAAATGTTGGCTTTTAGATGAGGTATTAGAACATGGAGTGTCTAGAATAGAAGTATATGAACTTCCTCATTATTTCACAAGATCATTCTGGCCCTCTGCCTGTTTTGTATCACCTGCAGGCTAAGAATGCTTTCCATGTTTCTAAGTGGTTGACCAAAAAGAAATAAAATGAAGAATAATATTCCATGCATGTGGAAATAGTATGAAACTCAAATTTCAGTATTTTAGTCAAGTTTTTTTGGAATGCAGCATGCTTATTCATTTGCCTATTGTCTACTGCTATTTTCACACAATCGTCTACTGCTATTTTCACATAATCATGATAGAGAGGAGTAGTTGTGACAAAGATCACATGACCCCCAAAATCTAAAATATTTGATTTCAGGCCCTCTATAGACAAACTTTCCAACCCCTGGGCTAGACTATATGAGGCAAAGGCAGAACCAGAGAGCAGCTATGAGGTACCATAACAATCAAAGTAAAAGATGATGGTAGCTGGGACCAGGTGATCAGTGGTAGTGGTGGTGAGAAACCGTCAGGTCCAGAATACATTTGGAAGTTAAGCCAAGCCCCTTTGCTAACAGAAGGCAAGCAGGGTGCAGGAGAAAGAGAGGTCAGGAAAATTCAAAGTTGCAGTACTCCAGTCTTGACTCCAAGTCTCCAAACCTCAGTACCACTCATTCAGGTGTTTCACAGATGCTTTATTATTTCTTTTTAATGTGGTTTTATTTTCTTTTTTTTCATTTTTAACTGATTTATTTATTTATTTATTTTTTATTGTTTTTGCCATACATTGTCATGATATCACCATGGGTTTACATATGCTTCCCCTCCGGAACCCCCCTCCCTCCTCCCTCCCCCCCGGGAAATCTCGCTGCACCAGCCCTGAGCATCAATCCTGGGCTGGCGATTGATTAGACACATGACAATTGACATGCTTCAATGCCCTTCTCCCATATCATCCCACCCTTACCCTCATCCACAAAGTCCACGAGTCTATACTATACATCTGCGTTCCACTTTACACCAGTCAGAATGGCTGCCATCCAAAAGTCTACAAGCAATAAATGCTGGAGAGGATGTGGAAAAAAGGGAACCCTCTTACACTGTTGGTGGGAATGCAAACTAGTACAGCCACTATGGAAAACAGTGTGGAGATTCCTTAAAAAGCTGCAAATAGACCTGCCATATGACCCAGCAATCCCACTGCTGGGCATATACACCGAGGAAACCAGAATTGAAAGAGCCACGTGTACCCCAATGTTCATCGCTGCATTGTTTACAATAGCCAGGACATGGAAGCAACCTAGATGCCCAACAACTGACGAATGGATAAGAAAGCTGTGGTACATATACACAATGGAATATTACTCAGCATTAAAAAAGAATTCATTTGAAGCAATTCTACTCAGATGGATGAAACTGGAGCCCATTATCCAGAGTGAAGTAAGTCAGAAGCAAAAACAACAATACAGTATATTAACGCATATATATGGAATTTAGAAAGACGGTAACGAGAACCCAACATGCGAGACAGCAAAAGGAACGCAGATGTTTAATGTGGCTTTAAACTTGTTTCTAGGTTCTCAGTTTCATCAGTGTCTTCCACCTCATTCTCCACCAGGAGAAGGCTCTTGACCTTGCTTGTCAATTTTCCTCCCAGATCAAGGCTATATCTTTATCTCTTCATTTTTCTATCTTTGTTTACAGACCAGAAAGTGGGGAGAAGAACAAAATGAAAGCCAGGCAGAATCTATTCAGAGGGAATTCTAAGATTGTCCCTTTTCTTTCTAGTCAATATTTACCTAGAAGCAGTGGTTCCTTAGCAACTCTGGCAATGAGCAACTTTTATTCTGTCTTTGTAAGAAAGATCCAAGAAACAGATGCCTAAACTGACAAGCTAGTTTTCTAGAACAAAATATCAAAAAATATTTTTCTAAGCAAGTAACAGTATTTTTAAACAATTGTCTAAGAATACAAAATAACTGATATTTCATCCATTTTTGCCAAACAGCAGACATGAGGTTTTACTGAAGTTGTTAATAGAACTTATTACAACTATATTTTAGTGCTAAATTTATGACTTAATTTATAATATTTCACCTATGATTTAAAAATCTGAGATGTACAGTTGTCACTAGGGGTCTGATTATTTTGTTTGTTTGCTTCTATAACTTTGCCAGGCATCAGTCTCTTCATCAAAAGTGACATAGGTGGATTAAACTATTTCCAAGGTCCTTTTTATTTTTAGCATTTTGTGTTTGTGAATACCCTTGGGGGTCTGCTGTTATTCAAGTACTTTAGGCAAGAGGATGTGAAATGCTAAATTCTTTGACTCAAAACTCAATTTCTTGCATTTTAGGCTATGTATATTCCTCCCAACCCTGGCCTCCTGTTTCTGTCCCTACAATGTAGACTTTTTGCATAGAAACACTCTTTGTCAGGTCTTTTGTTCTTCTCTAGAATCAGAGGTCAGGTTCCTCAGCTTATAAGGTTACAACTACCCCAATTGGCAAAGGCCGTAGTGAATGCCAATTACTACACTTGCAGTTAGAAGCCAATTATATTTTCCTTAAAATAATGCATATCCTGTAGTCAAACTGAAGAGTGCTGCTAGGTAATGGAAGCAGCCAGTTAAAGGTTGAGCAAGAGGTGAAAGATATTGTAAGTGAGGTGAGAGAAAGGTCAGGATATAGTATTCACTAAGAGAAATGGTCATAGAACTACAGAATGCTAGAGTTAAACAAGATCTTAGAGATCATGGTGTCAGAAATACTATCTTTGACCCTGACCTAGGCATTGGAAACAGGATGTACCCCACCAGTTGATGACTTGGGAATTCATATGGATCATATAATATCATTTCAATTCTACATTTATTCTGCAAGCAAGAATTTGATGGAAAAGCAAAAATAATAAGGCCTGTTGGGAAAGTCAGGCAAATCTAGAGATGAAGTCCAGGTTCACCATTTCTTAGATCTGGAATCCACAGCAATTTAAATACCTTCTCAAGATCCCACATTTTCCATGGAAAAATGAGGATGACCCTACCTACCCTGAGGGAACTAAGAGGTTTATTGATGATGGCGGTAATCACCTGGTACTGAGAAGACACTTGAATAGTGTCCTTTACAATTGCTGCATGTAGTTATGTTTAAAGCATTCCTCCAATCTGCTCCCACTTATAATGCTTTCTACAGTTTTGTTCTCCAACCACCTCAAGCTTTCTTAAACAGTTATATCTTTTCCTCAACCTGAGGAGACCTCAAATTATTAGACATTCTTTGTCTCCCAAGGGGTCAGGCTGGGAATTCAAAAGCTCTCAAGCATCCTTTGTCAACTGCCACCACTGCTCTCTGCTGCCATGTCTAAAAACTCACTTACCATATGGTGGACCTTCCTGGCAGCTGTACCCCATCATAGAATAGGGTACAAGTTTGCAGGAGTCTGACTGCTGTGGATGAGCATATGCATGTGATCTGCAGATGTACCATACGGTGATGTATCTGAGTGAGGAAGGGACCCTTGAACTTGACCTAGATTCCCTGGTAAGGATTCCAAGGAAGAGCTAAGTCCACATCCTGTAAGCGGTTCAATGTTAACAATGCACACCCCATACCTCAGTAAGAACAGACAGGGGCACTTATCTCTCGGTTAGCAATATGGCAGTAACGATTTCCTGCTATTTCCTCTTTCCTCTTTCAAGCAAGTAAAGGTAGAGAACGACAATAAATTAGACAACACCTAGGATATTTGACTTGATTTGCTCAGTACAATCACTCACATTCCAAGGATACTAAATTTCAAGGAGCTCATCCACCTGCTGGGAATCCTATAGATAAATTTATGCCCTAGTCAGCCTCAGGGTGTGAAAAGAAGTCACTCCCACACCACTGGAACTCCTTAAGATCTCCAAGGAAGCCAGGAGAGGTAGGGTTCTCTGTCCTTTGGTGCTGCTGCACATATCCGTGATTAATCTAAGGGGAAAGGCCATCAGAAAAATTTTTTCTGCATCTATGCAAATGTCATGAAAATCCACATGTCACATCTGCATTCGTCATAGGAGCCAGCGTTAATAGCATATTTAAAAGTCATGATGTCACCACCATTAATCGGGCCCTGTGGTGCCAGGCTTCACTGTCATCTATTAATCACCAGTGTCTGCAGACGTGTGTATTTGGAAAGGCGAAGTTTAGATCCATAAAGCAAGATTTACTTTTGTCAAGCAGCATGACCGAAGATGTATGGCCATCTTGTTCTGCTTTGGAATAGCTCACCACTGTGTCCTTAGGAAAGGCCTGGCATTTCCAAGCTGATATTTAAACAGCTATCATCTTGAAACAAAACACAGTTGTAGAGGTTCTGAAAAAGCCACTGATGCATATCCCATGTCTCCTTTAAAGGAGTGTAACTGGGATATGAAGGGGGTTTGGTCTTGTTCTCTCTGAGCCACTGCTTCAGGACAGAGGACACTCCCCAGGGAGGTGAAGAAGCTTCCCAAGAGCCATCTGGAGTAAGGACCTCGGAACAAGCCCAATAGATTCCTTTCCACTGGGTCCTGCTACTCATCTGATTTATGAAAAAAGGAATCGCTGGGGATTTCTTTGTTTACAAATTGTAATGCTATCATAAGATCGGTCATGTTAGAAAAGAGTCACAGGGGAGAATTAATTCAATGGTTGGCAAGGGAAATAAAGGCATAAAATGAAAGGGTGAAAATGAATTTAAAGAAACTGAGAACCAAAAAATGAGGCAATGGACACAAATCATGAGAAAATAATTGAAAATCTGATAAAATGAAGTAGCCTTCAGGGAGGAAAAAGAAATGGGTAGTGGATGAGGCAACAGTGGAAGGTCTGAAGGAAAACCACATGAAAGTATGGGGGAATCTCAGGCAGTGACTGTCCAATCAGTGTAACTGCATGCATGCTCAGTCATGCCCGAGTCTTTGTGACTCCATGGACTACGGCTCATCAGGCTCTTCATGGGATGGGATTTTCCAGGCAAAAATCCTGGAGTGGGTTGCCATTTCTTCCTCCAGGGAATCTTCCCAACCCAAGGATTGAACCTGCATCTCCTCTATCTCCTGCATAGGCAGGCAGATTCTTTACCACTGGAGTCACCTGGAAGCCCTCTATCAGTGCAGGGTACAACATTTTGCTGATTTCTTTTCCCTGGCAGAGCCTTTTTCTTAGACTGAGCTGATCTGTTCAGATTTTGGCCTGGATTTAACACTGGATTGTATGCTTTGAACAGGCTTCCACATATCTCAGCATAAATAAATAATATCACTTTCTATTTAGTCAATTTGCTAAGATTCTACAAATGCTTCATATGGATTACCTACCTAATGCATTCCCCCCCATTAATGATGCATGGATGGCATCACCAACTCGATAGACATGAGTTTGGGTAAACTCCAGGAGTTGGTGATGGACAGGGAGGCCTGGAGTGCTGCGATTCATGGGGTCGCAAAGAGTAGGACACAACTGAGCGACTGAACTGAACTGAACTGAATGATACATGATTTAGAAAGTTCTCAGCATTTTAATGACTCCTATTATACATATAAAATCTTGAAGAGAAGTGAGACTCACCCGGTGAAGAATCCTCAAACTTGAGATTGCAAACCCCAGAATCATCCTAAAGACTCAACAGGGATTTATGCATTATTCTTAATTCAAAAGAGGGAAATAAAGTTGTTAACCTTAGTTAATTACAAGAATTATTTTATATGCATCAATCATTTTAAGATTCCATATTTTTTTCTCACTACAGGCCCTTCTCCCTAAAGTGTGACCACAAAGCCTTTCACATGCGCCCAGTCATTATCCATATATCCCGGGAATGCATGCCCGGCTTCTCAGTGGAGACTAAGTGAGAAGCCACTACTGGTGGATGATCAGAGTACTATTTCTCATGTCCTTATCATTTGCCTGCATCAAAGAGGAGCAGCGCAAAACACTGTCCTTAAAAATGCTTTAAACATTGCCTTTTGACCTAGAAATGTATTTTCTAATTACTTTGCCTGAAGTTGTATTGTTTGGTTTGCTTCAGATCTAGGCTCAAAGATTTTTTGACAAGGAAACAGGAAAGGACCAGTACAGAGGAACTAATCAAGATCCAACCACACTACTCACTGTACATCACTGAGATGAATGCAACATAGCCCCTGCTTTAAAAAAATATGTACTCTTGGAACAGGTGGTAAATAGACCCCCAAATAAGAAAGGGCAGTAAATTATTAGGGTTCTATGTTAGGAGTCCATGAAAGCTGCTACAGAGACACATGAGAAAGCATTACTTCCATTATTTAAATGAAGTGGAACTGGAAGCGAGATTTAGAGGGACAAGGTCAAAAAATGGGAAAATTTAACACAGACCTTATATCTGAGACAATAGTTCTAGAGGAAAAACATTTTGGAGGCTTTTGTTTTACTTATGGTGTATTAGCAAATGCTATGAAAAAGACCAATGCTTTTCAAAAATAACTCTGCCTTGAAGAAAAACAGATACTTATCAGACATTTGGTACTGAAATTTCAGCCAATGTCAGAGAGCTGGATAATTAAGATGTAAATAGCAGAATGTATATTTCTCACTAGATTTTTAAAATCTGGAATAACTCCTATGGACAAATATTAAAGTCCATCTTAGAAATACACTGAATAAAGCAAATAGAAGATAAGTTTCTGATGTTCTACTATCCTAGAAGGGATGACATTAACAGTGGAGCACCCTTGTGATCTATAAATGGTGAACACGAATTTATGTATGGCAAAAACCGTCACAATATTGTAAAATAATTATCATCCAATTAAAATACATAATTTAAAAAAGAAGTTCTTATTTATAATTAGAAATTATGTTTTTTTCTGGTTTTCTAGAAACAGTGTTTTATGTATCTCTACAAATGTCAATGGCTATAAGCATACATATTTTTAAAAACTCTGCAGTTTTTTTTTTGCATGTATAGAAACTCAAGTCACCTCTTATGATTAAAGTATAGAAAAGATGAATAAGCAACTTTTTTTTCCATTTTTTTTCCTCACATTGTCATGTAATTCTGTAAAGGATTGTGTTTTATATACTGAAACTGAACTTTGAGGTTCAAACTCAACCTTTCTGTTTCACCATCTAAGTGGATGATGGAATAGACAGAGCCAAGGGAGTGTTAATGATGAGAGCTGTAAAATCTCTGTGAAAACATAGATTTAGACTCAATTTTTACCAGTATCTCTTCAGCACACACACATATCCTCCACAAATAAACACACACTCTGTTAATGAGATTGTGACCTACTGGAATAGATATTTCTCAATAAGGGAGACTCCATTCCGAAGGCCAGTCTGTTTTACTCCCAGACACCTCAAAAGGATCCTGAAACAACATGCTTTGTGAGCAAATGGTTCCTTCCTCTCTTTGCTCTTCCTCCTTTTGTGAGGATGTCCTTTGCTGTTTCTCGGTATCTAAAGCATCTCAGGCTGCTATAGCCAAACAAAGAACAGGTGACCTAAACAACAGACACTTATCTCTCCGGGTCTGGAGGCTGGGAAATCCAAGGCTGAGTGCTGGTGGATCTGATAGTGAATAAGTGCTCACTTCCTGCTTTGCAGATAGATGGCCATCTTCCTGCTGCTCCCTTACATGGCCGAGGAATCGAGCGTATTTCTGATGTCTCTCCTTCTGAGGATACTGACAATATTCCCTGCTCCTCTCATGACTTACTATCTCCCAAAGGCCACCTTCCAATACCATCACACTGGCCGTGAGGGCTTCCCTATCTGATGTGAGTGGGGACAAAATAATCAAAGGGGGACATGTCCTGCCTCCTTTCTGCAGGCTAGGTTGTCCATTCAGTCCAAGTCTTTGGTCTCCTCCCTCCAACGGCAGCATCTGTGTTATTACATTTACCGCTAGAGCAGTTTACCGCTAGACAGTGAAAGTGTTAGTCGCTCAGTCAAGTCCAACTCTTGGTGATCCCCTGGACTGTAGCCTGCCAGGCTCCTCTGTCCATGGAATTCTCTAGGCAAGAATACTGGAGTGGGTTGCCATTTCCTCCTCCAGTGGATCTTCCTGACCTAAGGATCAAACCTGGGTCTTCCAACTTGCAGGCAGATTCTTTACCATCTGAGCTACCAAGGTAGCCAGCTTTTAAACAGAACAACTGCTTAACTTGCTTAATTTATAATGTTGAAGGGATGAAGAAAAACCGAAAACTATTTAACCAAGAACTACTTAGAGAAAAGGCTAGCAACTCTGGTTTATTTAAATAACAAAACTATTAAATATTTTAATTAGATATACACATAGATACTAACTACTTTAAAAGTGGCAAGTGACTGAGTGAGTGAGAGTTGCTCAGTCGTTTCCAACTCTTTGCTGTACAATGGACTGAAGCCTTCCAGGATCCTCCATCCATGGAATTTTCCAGGTAAGAATACTGGAGTGGGCTGCCATTTCCTTCTCTAAAAGTGGCAAAGAACTGAGAAAATAAGTTGGACTCTTATCTTATTTCATAGGAAACTGTAAAGGAAACAAAACAGTAAAAGCTATATTCACAATGCCTTTCATAACAACACATGAGGTCACATTTTATCAGTGGAATTATGTGCTATAACCAGGCTTCAAAGAAAAGGCAACAGCATTAGACCTTTATGGCTGACCAGAAGCACACACACTACCATCTTCTTTAAAAGAACAAAAAAAGAGACAATACTAGGAACTGAAGAGATGAAACAATTTTATAGTATCATCTGTGAGTAACTTGAGAACAGTTCAATGTATTTTAGCTATGGATGGAGATAGGATAATACTAAAATGAACCTTGCATTTATGACTACTGACAGAGAATTAGACCAGAGGCATAATAGAAAGAAAAAAGTAATAAATGGTAGAACTGAAAAGGTCTTAGTGTAGATTCAATCCCAAATTATTATAAAAAAAGGTTAACAGATATAAACACACTATTTCTTAGTGTAGCACTCCAAATAATTCAAGAAAACTTTAGCTTTCCAGGGCTGGTTATGAAAATAGAGGCATCACTTCAACAAGACAAAGGTTTCATTTCACATATTCAATATATTTTAAAGGTGCATAGAAAGCAAATTTTTTAACGTTAATTCCACTTCTCCATTGATTTCTATTAAAATACAGCATATAAAAAACACCATGAAAAGTATCTGAGGCTCCCAGTAAGAGAAAAAGTAAACATAAAATATAAGAGTTATTTTGACATTGAACCTTTGTTAATATCTGTCTCTCCAGCCTTGAGATCTTCCCATTCTCCTCTGTCAGCAGCTAATCAATCCTGTCACTAATCTACATCATTGGATTGAGCTGTCTACTTCCAGCTATGATAAAGTATCTTGTAACAGACTAACTATCTCCACTGTGAACAACTATAAAACCTGGATAAAATACAAAAAGTAAGTAAACGGATCAGAGAGCAACCAAGGCAGCCATAATGTAATGATCCAAGATCCTGAGAAGAAAAACATATCAAGGAAAATTCAACTTTCTCCACTGCTCTTCCCCACAGGCACTGGCCAGCTTCTAAACTGTGCAAGATTGAGAGTGAAAACTGAAAGCAGAAGCTCAAAACTTTTGACAGGCTTACGATATCACGGAGATGGAAGATACAGTTCAGAATTACTAAGGCGGTCAGAGCAGTAGAGGCTGAGATTGAAGGAAAAAGGGAACTACAGAGAAGGGAAACCTTCTTTATATATCACTGTTTCCTTTGAGTCATTTGAAGATTCAAAATTATACTAAGCAAGTGACCGAGAATCCATAAATAAATAAATGCAACTAAGAGTCCACAACAGGCTTCCGAGGTGGCACTTGTGGAAAAGAACCTTCTTATCAATGCAGGAGACATAAGAGATGTGGGTTCAACCCCTGGGCCAGGAAGATTCCCCATGGTGACCCACTCCAGTATTCTTGCCTGGAAAATCTTGCTGGACAGAGGAACCTGGTGGGCTATAGTCCATAGGGTCACAAAGAGTCAGGCATGACTGAAGTGACCTAGCACGCATGCATATATGTAAGAGTCTACAAAGTTAAGGAGAGCTTTCAACAGTCTCAAGGTAATGTGGAGACAAAAACTGGAGTTCAGCACCAGTCAAAGAAGGAGTGACCAGTAATCAATACCCTATGTTTTCTGTCAGGAGTTCTGAAAGAATACAGTTTAGTCTCACAAAGGCTGAAAATTAGCCTCAAGCCATTTTAGTGCCTTCCTAGATTAAGAAACCTCTCTAATTCATGCATTCTCAACAAGATTAACACTGTAAAACCAGTCAATCCTAAAAGAAATCAGTCCTGAATATTCATTGGAAGGACTAATGCTGAAACTGAAACTCCAATATGTTGGCTATTGCGATACAAAGAACTGACTCCTTGGAGAAGACCCTGATGCTGGGAAAGATTGAAGGCCGGTGGAGAAGGGGATGACAGAGGATGAGATGGTTGGATGGCATCACCGACTCGAAGGCCATTTGTTTGAGCAGGCTCCCGGAGCTAGTGATGGACAGGGAATGCTGGCGTGCTGCAGTCCATGGGGTCGCAAAGGGTCAGACACGACTGACTGAACTAAACTGAGCTGAAAGGAGGTAAGATCGACCCTTTTGGTGGTAAGAGAAAAATCTTAAACATTAATTCACTTTCCTCCAAAACCCAACTCTATGCAATAAAACCTTATCCTTTAATATTTATTTTCTGTCATTTGGTTTTCTTGACTATCACATGAATAATATTGACATTGAGTTCACAA
This sequence comes from Antilocapra americana, assembly GCA_007570785.1. Taxonomy (NCBI): domain Eukaryota; kingdom Metazoa; phylum Chordata; class Mammalia; order Artiodactyla; family Antilocapridae; genus Antilocapra; species Antilocapra americana. Next base: position 40,103,821 of record ML664161.1, on the reverse strand, counting down.
AAGATGCATAAAGTGAATTCAAGATCATTAGTATAAAACTATGGTGAGTAGATGGCTATAACTGGAGGACTTTCTCGTGATTGTTCAATACTGAAGTCATTTTAAGAAGCTGGTATGTGTCTAAAACATGAGCACCTTATATATGTTATTTTATGTTTGATTCTCAGTACATTTTTATGTGACATGCACTTTGAAAATTAAATAAAAATTGTTTATATTTTATTATTTATGTCCATAAAAGTTATCCAACCATCATTAATCATGTCAAGGGCTTGAAAGAACAAGTACCAAGAATATTGGAATGATATCCATTAAAATATTTTCCCATATCATGCAAAAGCTAAAAATCAAATTTACTAAAATAGTTTTAAGAAATGAATACTTTAAATTGTCTTAGTGAAGAAACACTAGCTCCAAATGATTTTTAAATATGATTATATTACTGTTATTATGCATTTACCTAAACATCTAATTTGCATTTGTAATTTAATATATTAAAAGTTTCAAGTGTTAATGTTAAATTAATAACTTTTTAAATGTTAGCTTTTGAATTTTATTGTCATTTTTAGTTCTGTATATAATAAAATTAAGATATATACTTAACTCTTTTTTTGTAAAAAACAAATATACAGACATTCATAAGTCTATATATATATATATATATATACACACACACAGTATATCTGAGTTATTACAATTTTATGAGTGAGTAATTAGGAAACAAACAGTCTCTTATTAAGGAACTAGTTTAAAGTGTTTGTTGCTGCTGCTGCTAAGTTGCATCAGTTGTGTCCAACTATGTGCGAGCCCATAGATGGCAGTCCACCAGGCTCCCCCGTCCCTGGGATTCTCCAGGCAAGAACACTGCAGTGGGTTGCCATTGCCTTCTCCAATGCAAGAAAGTGAAAAGTGAAAGTGAAGTCACTCAGTTGTGTCTGACCCTTAGCGACCCCATGGACTGCAGCCTACCAGGCTCGTCTGTCCATGGGATTTTCCAGGCAAGAGTACTGGAGTGGGTCGCCGGTGCCTTCTCCAAGTTTAAAGTGTTTAAGAAACACTAGTTTGTCTTCCAGAGGAAAATTAAATTTTCTCTGAAAAAAGACAATTTTTACCTCACATCATCCAAAGCCTCCAAAAGTTACCACTCACAATGTCTGGCACTTAATAAAATATCACCAACTATGTCAGGAAATGGAAAGATAATATAGAACTAAAAAAGATAAAAGGACAGACAACAGAAACAGACTCACAGATGAAAAACAAAAGCTAGAGCTGTCAGGCATGGATTTAAAATAACTATGACTAAAAATCAGTACGTAGATAACACAAAACAGGGAATTTCACCTGTGAAACAGAATTTTTAAAGAACATGAAACAGGAATTCTAGAACTAAAAAAGACTCAGCAACTGAAACTAAGAGCTCAATACATGGTTAACTGCAGATGGAACTCTAGCATGTGAGTAATGGATAGAAAATAGAAACAGAAGCAATATTTGAAGAGATACTGGCAAAGAACATTTCAAATCAGATCACAACATCAATTCTCTTATTTAAGAAGGTATACAAATCCCAAGTAGGATAAATATAAAGAAAACAACACCTGGATGAGAGAACAGCAACACCACTTAAAACAAAAGGCAAAGAGAAGAGTTTAAAGAAGCCGAAAGAGGGGATTAAAAAGACTGCATTTGAATGTATAACTATAAAAATGACTACTGGAGTTTTAACAAAAATTAGGAAAGATAGGATAAATGACATCGTTAGGTACTACAGTAAAAATAAACTTACTTTCTTCTGGAATTTTATGTATCTAAACTGAAAATGTTAATTTTATACTAGAATAGGTATGAATGGATACCATAGGAATATTAGAGGGTGTTTTACAGTAGTTTTTATGCAGACAAGTTACTGTCAACTGAAACTAACTATAGACTGAATTCATGAAAAAAAAAAATAAAACCACCGTCATCTACTTCCTGGCACATAGATTCAAACTCATCTATCTCAGTTTAGGTTATAACTTAATCTTGGCTTGATTCTTGCATACATCCCAAAGGCTGATCCCTCCCAGTTCAGTTCAGTCGCTCAGTCATGTCCAAATCTTTGCGACCCCATGAATTGCAGCACGCCAGGCCTGCCTGTCCATCACCAACTCCTAGAGTTTACCCAAACTCATGTCCATCGAGTTGGTGATGCCATCCAGCCATCTCATCCTTTATCGTCCCCTTCTCCTTCTGCCCCTAATCCTTCCCAGCATCAGGGTGTTTTCCAATGAGTCAGTTCTTCGCATGAGGTGGCCAAAGTATTGGAGTTTCAGCTTCCATATCAGACCTTCCAGTGAACACCCAGGGCGGATCTCCTTTAGGATGGACTGGTTGGATCTACTTGCAATCGAAGGGACTCTCAAGAGTCTTCTCCAACACCACAGTTCAAAAGCATCAATTCTTTGGCACTTAGCTTTCTTCACAGTCCAATTCTCACATACATACATGACTACTGGAAAAACCATAGCCCAATATGTACCTGTCATTCAATTTATCTAAATACATTTTTTTCCTTTGTGGGCATTTTTCATTGCTTCTTTATTATAAACTCTTAGAAATAACCATTATTCTATCATATCATTTCACCTATCTTTAAAACTTTTGATAAGTACCACATCTGCCTCAGACAGAGTCTATACCAATTTACACCTCTGGCAACACCATTATCAATGTTAGGAAAATCATTTGCTTTAATCTTTGTTACTTTAATGGACAAAATTATCATCTTCTTTTAATTTATATTTCTTTTTTTTAACTTTATTTTATTTTTATTTATTTTGATTTTCTTTACATTGTCATGTTGGTTTTGCCATACATTGACATAAATCTGCCATGGGTATACATGTGTTCCCCTTCCAGAACCCCCCTCTCTCCTCCCTCCTGATTCCCTCTCTCTGGGTCATCCCAGTGCACCAGACCTGAGCATCAAAACTGGGCTGGCGATTGATTTCACATATGATGATTAACATGTTTCAATGCCGTTCTCCCATATCATCCTACACTTGCCCTCTCCCATAGAGTCCAAAAGACTGTTCTATACATCTGCGTTTCTTTTGCTGTCTCACATACAGGGTTCTCGTTACCATCTTTCTAAATTCCATATATATGCGTTAGTATACTGTATTGTTGTTTTTCCTTCTGGCTTACTTCACTCTGGATAATAGGCTCAAGTTTTATCTACCTCATTAGAACTGATTCAAATGTATTCTTTTTAATGGCTGAGTAATATTCCATTGTGTATATGTACCACGGCTTTCTTATCCATTTGTCTGTTGATGGACATCTAGGTTGCTTCCATGTCCTGGCTATTGTAAACAATGCAGCGATGAACATTGGGGTACACGTGTCTCTTTCAATTCTGGTTTCCTCGGTGTGTATGCCCAGCAGTGGGATTGCTGGGTCATATGGCAGGTCTATTTGCAGCTTTTTAAGGAACCTCCACACTGTTTTCCATAGTGGCTGTACTAGTTTGCATTCCCACCAACAGTGTAAGAGGGTTCCCTTTTCTCCACATCCTCTCCAGCATTTATTGCTTGTAGACTTTTGGATGGCAGCCATTCTGACTGGTGTAAAGTGGTACCTCATTGTGGTTTTGATTTGCATTTCTCTGATAATGAGTGATGTTGAGCATCTTTTCATGTGTTTGTTAGCCATTTTTTTTTCTTCTCTATGACCCACCTCCCAGAATATTGGAAATAAAAGTAAAAATAAACAAATGGGACCTAATTAAAATTAAAAGCTTCTGCACAACAAAGGAAACTAAAAGCAAAGTGAAAAGGCAGCCTTCAGAATGGGAGAAAGTAATAGTAAACGAAGCAATGGACAAACAATTAATCTCAAAAATATACAAGCAACTCCTGCAGCTCCATTCCAGAAAAATAAATTACCCAATCAAAAAGTGTGCCAAAGAACTAAACAGACATTTCTCCAAAGAAGACATAAAAATGGCTAACAATTTATCTAAATACATTTTTAGCATTTTATTCTTAAAAAATCTCTTATAATAAGTCTACTAATTAGTAATGACAAAAGAATTGCATTACTGGTGGCACAACCATTCTTACCGACCCCTTTTTCAAAAACTCAGAGTGTTCATAGCTCTGACCTTGATTACTGCATTAGATTACTATTCTACACTGTCTTATACTCTTCAATTATCTACCCCTCAGAGTTTCCTGAATAACCATTTGACATCATATCCTTCATGTTTAAATCATTGTCTTGGGATAAATCCCAAATTCATTAATATAGTATAAAAGACCTTCACAATCAAAATGTTGATTAACTCACCATTTCCTTTTCTATAGTCTTTGAAGAGGCGTTTAATTACCCTATACACACCACCATACACACATATCTCCATATGCAGTTCATAAAGTTCTCACTACTTAGAATAGCCTTCCCTTCCTATTTATAAGGCTAAAGTACATCGATCCTTAAACAATTAGGTTAGCTACCATACCTGGCATGCAGTCCATGGGATTGCAAAGAGTCAGACACGACTGAGCAACTGAACTAAACTTAACTGAAGCATGCTCAAGCAACCTATCCTGAAGCTGTAGACTGGGTTTTAGTGCTTTTCCTCCATGTTCTCTTTATACATGACATTGAATTTCTGATTACATACCTGTTACCACTCCACAAGAATAAGATCTTTAGTTTAAGGGTACAGTACTCTTGTAGACAGTGGGCTCTCAATAAAATGAGGATAGCATAGCTTCTAAGAACATATAAAGTCTGAAATATAGGCTCATTGGCCAGCTTAAATTTAAAATACTCACTGATATTTCAAAATTATCAAAATGTATTCTGAACTTAAACATCAAACAGTTCATCACATCAGGTATATTCTTCCCTGACTAGATTCTACAAGACAAAACACTCTATGCCAAGGACCAGGGTATGGCGAACATCATCTGTTGTCAAATCATACCTGACTCAGTCATCCTATGGATCCCAGCCAATAGAGGAAGGCAGGTGAAGGCTCTCATTCATTTTGACAGTAAGCTCTTTGTGCTTATTTTCATTTTTAAAAATCTTACCTGTTTACGTAGGCCTGTTCCTTACCTGATAATTACATTTCCACAGGGACATTTGATTATTATTTTATATTGATTATCTAGATTTGATGTTACCGTTTTAATTTAAAACCTCAATTGCCACGACTTACAACTGTCATTCATAATCCTGTCCCTTACGTGAAACAACTGCCTCACACTCACAAGGAAACCAGTTTTTGATTTGTCCTTTGGCACAGCAGGATGCAACTTCACTTCTGAGCCTAAGTACTATATCCTGACTTGAAGTTCAATGGGAAGTTTATGAAAGGTAGGGAAGAGGCCTGTTTCTTGAATAAATGTAACCTTTCTTGATCAAAATCAATCTGTTCAGGAATATTCACTTGACACTGTCTGAATGGAGAAAAACAATAAAAATACTCTGAGAGTAAAAAATCTAGTTTCTTTACACACAACGGAGGAAGAAAGAGGATGGAAGTAAAGGAAATAAAAGTGAATCCTGAAGCAGTTTCTCATAAACATGGAACTATTTGGAGCCTCCAAAAGACATATACCATTGGTTTCATTTCTAAAGTTCACCTTTCCCAACTTGGGATACCCACTGTAAATGTGCTTCATCAACTAATAGTGAGTACCTTCTGAATTCTGGTACTGAAATTAGCCTAGTATTAGAAAGTAAAATAAATACACTGAAGGTGAGAGAATTTAGTTTTAAGTAATTTAATGAGCTGTTTCAAGATGAATTCTTACTAATTTTACAAATTCAAAAATATATCCTTTATTCAACCAATAAATATCCATTAATGATATATTTGAGACAAGATATTGGGGATATAAAATGGACAAGATATATAGTCCTCCCTCTTAGACATACAGATAGCAAAAATAAGCAGTAACAAAAAACCATGTAAGTGATAAGATAGGAAAAAAATGTAGTGTTCTGGGTACAAATGACAACAGCACATAATCTAGTCCAAGGGCTAGCATGGAACTATTTCCTTGAAAAGAACTGAAGGATAGAGAGGAGAAAGTCAAATAGAATAATAGGAAGGGAACATAAAAATATATCTAATATAGATTAAATGGTATGATCGGGTAATCACAGTGAAAATAATCAGAGTAATATATTTAAAAAATCTCTTAATAGAGAAACTTATCTGAAAAGTGTTGGTTTAGGATACTACTTCTCATCTTTTCTCAGAGATAACTTGGATTTTTGCCCCAAAAGGGAGAACTGAGTTGTCATAATATGAAAATTATGATTCTGAGCATTGCTGAAGATAGGAGATTATGTGAGGGGAAATTTCATGATCTCAGCCAACACAAATGTTAAAGAATTCTAGCTATAAAAGGAATGCTAATCATTCTAATTATCCAGATGTTGTTACTTTGTATTTGAAAAAAAAAAAAGAACGAGGAGGAGGAGGTTGGGGGCTACTAAAAGTCCTGATGTCACTGACAGCACAGGCTCTGTGATGGAAAATAACTAGTCTAGGAAAGAATAAAATGGCCTGTCTTACTGCCTAACCTTTGTCCACTGAATGAAATGTTAGCTAATAGAAGCTGCTGTCATCTGCTGTGCAGAGTGGAGAGGGAGGGGAACGGGGCATATTTCAACTTACTTGTGAATCAGTACCATTAAGATGTGTCTGTCCTGGCTCTCAGCCCTCTTTTCAGCCTGGAATGAAAGTTGATGTGTATAAATCTTCCCTAATGGATAGGGCTGTCTCCCCAGTTTGCCATGCTATTCCATGACAAGATATCCAACATCTTGTCTGACAAAAAAAAAAACAAAATCAGACCTCTGCTTATTCAGCTTGACTCCCTGCCTCCTGATAATTTGACTTCCCCTGCCTCAACTCTCACTTATAGACTCAGTTAGGACCCAATCATATCTACCATTTCAGCGTGAAAGGGAAAATGGGAGAAAAAAAATTCACCTGTTCCTTTTTTGAATATGTAGGGATTTGTCTAGATTAGGCTTGATGAGGGATGGACTGGGACAGTAGTTTTAAATTATTTACAGCCATATGACATGCCCTTTAAACAAAACTTTACGAGGAAGCCCATTCACAAAAAGATGAAGTGAGTCTGCACTGACTCAGCCCTTCCCCTTCTTTAGGGGCTCCACAGCCTAAGGAGTCCCATTGTGCTCAGAGTGACAGTCCTGTGAACACTGTCTCAGATTCAATGCCTCTTCCCCTTGCTTGCCTCAGTCTCCACCAGTAACCTAGATCTGTCTGGACATTTGTTTCACCCAGACCCGTCTCCCTATTTTTCTGTTCATCTCCAATTCAGAATCAATTCCCACCTCTTCACTCCCCCAACCATCTTTCTCCTGTTCATTTCTCAGAACATTCCCTTTACCACTTTACGTTAGCTGATCCTAATCTGAATTCTCCTCTGAGAACAAAATTTATTGTCTAACCTTCTCAAGTAGTGACTGTGTTTTCTTATATATTTTGTTATGTTAGGGTCAGAAAGTGAGATTAGTGTCCCTTCTTACTTCCCCTTGTGGCTTCCAGATTATTACCACCCCTCCCCTCACAAAAACCACTGCTCCTTTAAAATGCACATCATCTCGATAAATTACAGTCTTACCCTATGTGCTACAGTTGTCTCCTCATCTCTTGTCACTTCCTTTATTTCCTCAAATATTTCCTCAAATTTTACCATATAGCTCCTCTTCACCACAATGGTTGCCATTATTCGCAGTGAGTTCAATGTCCACATTTGTGAATTATTCAATTTGCTTCTCCTTTCCTTCATTTTCCTCTAGGCCTCCCATCAATTCAAGCACATGGTCAAGGACACCCTGAGGACTTTGTGCTCATGAGAAACTCAATTCCCAACATTCTGATATTTGCCTACTAAACTCTTCCCCTGCCAGTTTTCTCTGGTACTCCAGCTGCCACAAACCTTTGATTTCCAAGACATCCCATTTATCCTCCTCTGTCTCTACTTTCCTTTTTCTTGATGATTACCTATATTATCTCATAAATGCTCTTAGCTTCCTCTGTTACAGTCACATGGCAAAACTCCAGCTCTGAAAGAAGTACACTCATTCCTTGGTATCCGCAGATTGGTTCCAAGAGCCACTGTGGATACCAAAATCCCAAACCCACTTGTGCTCAAGTCCCATAGTCAGCTCTCCACATCTACAGTTTCATACCTGAGGATTCACCTAACCATGGATGATGTAGGACGTGATGCAGCATTTACTGAAAGAAAAAAAAAATCTATCCATGCTTAAGTGGACATGCATAGTTCAAACTCATCCTATCTGAGGGTCAATTGTATACAATTCACCTCTTCTGTACTTGCATCTAAAAAGCTAAGCCAACTGGTTTCCTTTGAACTGTATGATCATGAACTTCAAATAGGAGCTCAATACTATCTGGCAATCCCAGCATAGTGTACTAGAAAATTCACCCTTTTTTCTTTACCCCCCCCCCAAAACAAACTTTCATATATTCCCTCTTTCCTCAAAACCCCTACACTCTCTTCTCCATTTTCAATTAATTGAAGATTTCTCCTTGGATTTCATTAGAGAAGACAAGGGTAAATCACTGAAACAAACTTTACTCACTTTCTTTTCATTTATTTCTTTATAAACCCACTGCAACTACACTTCTTGCGATTGCTACTACAGAGGAGGTGGCCCTCATTTCATAGGCCCATAGTTTCTGTGGATCCTGTTCATTCTCACCATCTCACAGATGGCCATCCTTCAGTTCTTCCCTCTCCTCCACCTACTTCCCAGCTTCAGTCACAGACACACTTCAAAGATCTGTATACACATTTCCTCTAACTCCTTCCTTCGTGTCTCAATGTACTCTAGACAAAGTACGTTATAAATCAAAGTGCATATTACACCACCTTCTTTTTAAAGATATACTGATGTATATATAGATTGTAAAGCTAAACATCAGAAAAGCTGTAGTTCTCTCCAAGTGATGAGATTATATCTATTTATTTTTTCTTTATGCTTGAAGTCATTTTCTATATTTGTGTACACATACACACATAAATATTTAATAATAAAGATGTTGCTGAATCTGGAATTCATATTTGCAAAGCAATTTCCTGAACATTTCGTGACTGCATGTCATGCCAGTGATAACCAAGTTTCCAGATTTACCTTATTGGGGTAAGAGATCTTGGTTCAGAGGTAAGCACCAATACTGTCTATTCCCACAATTCTAGCAGGATGCATTGCTAGCATTTTAGTTAGTTACTTCATATTGTATTTCAGTGAGCTGCAATCCTGCATGCTAGTTTTAATTACTGTCATACTTGTGAGGCAGTACAGCTGGCCCTCTCTACTCAGAGGTTTCTACATTCTTGAATTCAACCAACCAACTACAGATCAAAAAACAAAAACAAGCAAACTATATATATATATATATATATAAAAATTCTACAAAGTTTTGAAAAGCAAAACAAATTTGTTGATGCTGTCCACTATTTAAATAGTGCTTACACTGTATTAGGTATTATAAGTAATCTAGAGATGATTTTAAAATATCTAGAAAGATGTGTATAGGTTATATGCAAATACTATGCCATTTTACATGAGAGACTTGAGCATCCAAGGATTTTGATATGGGGGTGGGGTCCTGGAGCCAATCCCCTGTGAATACTAGCTGACTTCTATAGTCTTTTAGAAAGTCCCTCTCTAAGATTTCTCATACCCTGATTTGTCATGCCCTGATAAGCAGGATTAAAGAGTACATATATAAACAATACTCTTTGAGAGTAGTTAACGACACAAAAAAGTGTCAGTTTCTCAGTTGTGTCCAACTCTTTGCAACTCCATGGACTGTAGCCTGCCAGGGTCCTCTGTCCATGGGATTCAGGCAAGAATACTGGAGTGGGTAGCCATTCCCTTCTCCAGGGGATCTTCCCAACCTGGGGATCAAACCCAGGTCTCCATCATTGCTGGCAGATTCTTTACTGTCTAAGTCACTGGAGAAGCCTATAATAGCACAAAAGAAAGAAAATACATACATCATTAAAATATTAAAGAGAGTAGAATTTGTAAGGATAGGAATAGAATACAGGTAAGGATGAGAAAATAGATCCCATAGAGGAAATAGATAAACAAAATAAATATGAAGGTTTTCTTTTAATTTCTTGGGTCATTGGTTGCAGGAGAATAGTGGGGACGTTTCCCTGCCTTAAATTTATGGCTGAGGTTGTTTGTAGCTCACAGATGATGATTTCTTCAAATGTGTCTGGCTATTTCTTGTCCTGTAATACTTTCATTTCTCTATACGGGAATGTCAAGCTGCTGTCATTCTTTAATTCGGATGCCTTTTGGGATGCCTCAGCTTCCTTCTCCACTCTGATTTTAATGCTTCCATGATTGGCCATTTCAGGCAGACAGTGTGTTGTGAGATTTTTCACATCATAGCTCTATTAAATCAATCCTATTTGAACTCTTCCTTCTCACCACTTCACTGAAAATAACCTCCTGAGGACTGGAGGGTTTGAAAAGGGCAAAAAGCTTTAGTTATTGGTTTGCAGGAAAGTTTGTGGGAAAGGAAATATTAGACAGAACTACTCCTATTCACATGTCATGTTTACATGTTCATTTACAGCAACTGTCAGAGGTCATCTGACATAATGACTAAAGAGGGAACCAACTAGAATGGAGAATAAATGGAAATACACTTTATAAAGAGACTAAGAGAAAGAAACAACAAATGATTAATGATAACAGCAATAGAAATATAAAATTATATGTGAAAGCCACTAAATTATTAGGATTCAAAACAACAAATTCAAAAATACCCACAAATGTTTATCACAGGATATCAACCCTGCAACTGAAGTAAGTAATTCTTTCCATTTCCCCTATCCTTTACCTGAATCTTACACATAAAAATAAAGGACTTTTATGGAATATCAAGATATTTAAACAATTGGAACAGTTGCTTTCCAGAATCACCTGTCACAGGCAGCCCTCCATTTTAATCTACAAGACTCCCGTTGCCCAGTGAATACAAGTTGCATTCAACCTAAATTCCCATATACATTGTTTGACAAGAATAGTGATAATCCATATGACTGTAATGCATGAGCATGCATACATAATCTTTTTAATAATTCCAAGAATAAGATTAATGTCACTGTCCGACCCCTCTATCAAAGTCTGCTTCTGCAATATGTCAGAAAACTTCCAGTACATTTTTCACAGCCACATACAGTGGGTTGAAACTCCAAGTTTTAAAAGAAAGAATCCATGCTGCCTCGACAATCCTGACTCTTCCTAAGTCACCAGTCCCCCATCACTTATTTCTTTAGTTCCTATTATTCCCTTATTCCTCCCTACTTCTCTTCACATTTGCTTTTAATCTTTTTAGAAGAGAGTCCTTAATGCAATTATTAGTGTTTCACAGTTTATTTTACAGTGTGTATGAATATCCTATCCTCTATTATCCTCGGAATCCATGAGGCAGACAGTCCTAGAACGATCCTAGCTCTCTGAACTAGACATATAAAGCTCAGAAAGGTAACTAGCCCAGGGATGTAGATACAACAAGTACACACCAGTAAGTATCCCGAGCCATTTGAACACCTTTGGCAATGTGTGCTCGTCCTGATTAAGTCATCATGACCATACCCATACTACACTATTTCAGTTATATACCCACTGTGGTGAGATCTCTGCATGTGAACCAACAATTGAGTCATTAGAAGAAAACAAGACATCAAATATAATCTAGGAAAAAATGTGGAAAGAAGAAAACATGCAGAGAAGGACAATATATAGCTTTGAAGTTTACGCACAAACACTGGAAACTAAGATATAGAATATGTGATATTTTGAAAGTGATTAAAGGATTAAAATTCCTTCAAATTGCACCTGAGATACTGCTATATTATCAGAATGCATAAAGTCAAGTAATGATCATTTAGCTTTGAAAGGTGGGATGCTATGTTAAATAATAAGTTTAATTTTTAAAACTGATACAAACACACTAGTCTCCTAGGCCCGAACACTCGTATATGACTAAGAGTTTACTTACCCTCTTAGAAATATTACATGGGACTTAATAAATACTACTGGACACAGGAACTACAACCGTAGGAACTGTGTTCTAGGGCATCTGCCTTACAATCATGACCTTATTTTAACAGCAAACATTCAGGGTAAAGTATAAGGGGTGAGTGAGCAGAGAGTACACTGAAAATTCAGCAGATGTCCACAGCTAACCTAATGTCAAAGCAACCCCCACCAATTTATGATTTTCACAATGACTGGCCTTTCATTTTTGATCAAATTCTTTTGGAAGTTAGGAGATCATGTAAAGACAGAACATTTGGGGCATTGTCAGGTCATTCATACTAGAAAAATATGATTTAGCAGAAAGAAAATTAAATGTGATATCAAAAAACCCTTTGTTCTAGTCCGACTCTAAATTGTTCATCATCTCTGAAATAAGGGAATCATTAACTCCTATCTAGCTCCTGGAACTTTTGTGATGTGAGTGATACACTTGTCAGTTCAATTTTTAGGTCTTTTCTGAAGCCAGCAGAATCCGTGTGGGTGTGGTGGTGCTGTGGGAGGGGGGAAAACATGCATTAATTGAAAAAGTCAAGAGGAAAAAGAAGCAAAGCAAAACTGAACTGCTCTCAAATACTAAGTATGAGGGGCTTTCTCTTTTCAAGTGTTGTCTATTGCTTATAGTTTTCAGCTACACAAAAATCCAGTATAGAGAAGATTAAAAAATTCCATTACAATTATATCAAGATATTTTTCACTATGATAACTATATAAAAGCAGTAATTTTTAAAACATATATGCCGTGTAACAGTAGAGAAATTAGAAATATGATTGCATTTCTTAAATGAATGGCATTTAAATCAATTTAAATAAACTTATTTACACAAGTATCCAATGCTATTTTTTAAGTAATTAAAAGGATCCATGAAGCACAAAAGAATGAAAATATTACTGTTGCTGTTTCACATAGAACTATTAAGAGATACATGAAATGGGAGTAGAATTTTTTTTTCCAAAGATCTGGAAGCTCAACTGCTTTAAGACATAATATCTACTTAACAAACTCCGTAAACATCCTCAGGAAAACTATCAAGAACACCATCATGTGATATTGAATTATTTTCCTTTCACATGCTATGTAATGAGTGGAGGTATATTAAATGTTTAGTGTTATATTCTAGTTCCAAACATGATTGCTTAATTCAAAAAGGCAAGTAAGTTGACAATCCATGTGAATGGAGGTATGATCATAATCTTTCAATATGATGGAAAATTGGTAAATATTTTCGTCCATCGTGTGTGCATGCGTGTCCATTGTGTCTGACTCTTTGTGAACACATGGCTGCAGCCTGCCAGGCTCCTCTATCCACTGGATTATACAGGCAAGAATGCTAGGGTGGGTTGCCATTTCCTCCTCCAAGGGATCTTCCTGACCCAGGGATAAAACCCATGTCTCCTGCGTCTCTTGCATTGGCAGGTGGATTCTTTACCACTGAGCCATCTGGGAAGCCCTACTTTGGTCCCATAAGCTATAGGAAATGATATTTATTGCTAGGACTAGTTGACAGGGTCACTCAGAAGAGTGACAATAAGGCAACATAGTCTAAAATAAATATAATGTGCTATGTATATAGTTTTAGATTTTTTAGTTAAAATCAAAAAAAGTAAAAGAAAGGGAATTTTAATAATATATTGCATTTAACACAACGTATCTGAAATACTACCATTTCAACATATAATCAATTAAAAATTATCAATAGTATATTTTTTATTTATTTCATAATAAGTCTTTGAAATGTGGTATATATTTTATACTTATAGCACATCTCAACTTGGATATTAACTGTTCATTGAGAATACCTGGTTTATTTTACAGGTGATAAAATTTACAGTTGAAAAAGTACATTCACATATCTAAAATATTCCAAGCGTAATTTCAAGTTTTCCAATAACAGAAGCAACTGCAAGCTTTAAAAATTTAACTTAATTAAAATTAAACTAAATTAAGAATCTAATTCCTCAGTCCTAGTAGCAGCATTTCGATTATTTAATAGTCACATGTGACTAGAGGCTACGGTATTGAAAATGTAGCCATAGAATAAAGAGATGTGTGGTAATGCCAAAGAGAGGTGCTGATAAAATCCTAGAGAATGTGGATAATTTAATGTCTGTGAGGCATATTATTTACAAGATATTATATCTGGTGTTTTCCTTTCCCTAACCTACATATTAGTTTCCTGATGCTACTGTAACAAATTACCACAGACTTGGTGGCTTAAAACACTAGAAACTTATTCTGGCCTCCAAAACTGATTGAGAAGCCCAGATTGAGCAGGTGACCCTGTCTGGGACTCCAGGGAAGAACTCTTCCCTGCCTTTTCAAGCTTCTGGTGGAGGAGGCAGGCATTCCTGGGCTTGTGGCCCCACCACTCCTGTCTCTGTCTTCACACTGCCTTCTCCGCATGTGCCTATAACAGCTCTTTGTCTTTGTCTTACAAGAATACTTGTAAGTAGCTGCTGGTGCTTGTGATGGCATTTAGGACCCACCAGAATAAACCAGAGGAATTCCCTCATTTCAAGATCCTTAACTTCATTACTTCTTCAAAGACCCTTTTTCCAAATATTAATACAAGAAGATTTACCAAGTTCAGGAATTAGAACTTGCTGTCTATGGGTGATCATTATTTGACCCACTAAAATGTATAAAATTCTATTTCTCCTGAGTCTTATAACATGAAGATATGTAACTTTGCAGAGGAATCACCTTCTTTATGACTCTTTGCGACCCCATGGACTGCAGCATGCCAGGCTTCCCTGTCCATCACCAACTCCCCGAGCTTACTCAAACTCACGTCCATCGAGTCAGTGATGCTATCCAACCATCTCATCCTCTGTTGCCCCCTTCTCCTCCCACCTTCAATCTGTCCTAGCATCAGGGTCAGATTTTCTAATGGGTCAGTACTTCGCATCAGGTGGCCAAAGTACTGAAGTTTCAGCTTCAGCATCAGTCCTTCCAATGAATATTCAGGACTGATTTCCTTTAGGATTGACTGGTTGGATCTCCATGCAGTCCAAGAGACTCTCAAGAGTCTTATCCAACACCATTGATCAAAAGCATCAGTTCTCAGCACTCAACTTTCTTTATAGTCTAATTCTCACATCCATACATGACTACTGGAAAAACCATAGCTTTGCCTAAACAGACCTTTGTTGGCAAAGTAATGTCTCTACTTTTTAATATACTTTCTAGGTTGGTCACAGCTTTTCTTCCAAAGAGCAAGTATCTTTTAATTTCATGGCTGCAGTCACCATCTGCAGTGATTTTGGAGCCCAAGAAAATAAATTTTCTTACTGTTTCCATTGTTTTGCCATCTATTTCCCGTGAAGTGATGGGACCAGATGCCATGATCTTAGTTTCCTGAATGTTGAGTTTTAAGCCAACTTTTTCACTCTCCTCTTTCACTTTTATTAAGAGGTTCTTTAGTTCTTCTCCTCTTTCTGCCATAAGAATGGTGTCATATGGGTTACTGATGTTTCTCCCATCAATCTTGATTCCAGCTTGTGCTTCATCCAGCCCCGCGTTTCTCATGATGTACTCTGCATATCAGTTAAATAAGCAGGGTGACAATATACAGCCTTGACTACTCCTTTTCTGATTTGGAACCAGTCTGTTGTTCCATGTCCAGTTCTAAGTGTTGTTTCTTGACTTGAATACAGGTTTCTCAGGAGGCATTCAAATGCAAACAAACCCAAGACCATCAGCATTTCTGTTTCTAAAGTGTGGTGTCAGAGTAACTAGAGGGATCTTCAGACAGTAGGGGACTGTAAGCAGCATGATGACTGATGGAACAATAACAGTGATGTAAGTTAATATCCTACGTAACAGATAAACACACGCATGCACATGCATCCTTCCACCTTCTTTTCAAGTGATTTCTTGGCAGAACCCAAGATCTTTCAATATAATCCTGTGGAGATGCAGCTGCCATTGCCTAATGTATAAATGGTCTAGGGGACAGAATGCTCCAAAATGAAAATTATAAACTACTGAAGGAGCCATCACAGAGAAACACAGATGCTCTTAAAAGGGAGAGATGAGCAAATGATTTACAAGCATAATTGCACAATTTCCAGTATTCTAGAAATATAGTTATGATGGTCTGCCTATATGTTCATACTGTAATTTAAAAGATACTGACTATAAGAGAAATATTTAGACACAGTTTTAAAAGGTGAAGTTTGAATGTAAACATGGGCCTGGCAGAGGAAAAAAAATGAAAAGATTTTCCCATATGGTTCCTTTATCTTTGCAGAAATTGACGGATAAGACGAAGGGTTCAGAAGAATTCTGAGTGAAGCTGAGAAGGCATCTTCTGTCTCCATAAACAATGTCATCTGATTTATTACCAGACAGCTAGAGGTAAGTAAGAAGACCATAGACTCCAAATAATAGCTTATTAATAGTTTTACTTAAAAAAGAAGAAAAAGGAGAATATCACTTATTATGGAAATGAAGCAGTTAGTAAATTACTGAAAGAGAAAGTCACTCTGTCATGTCCTACTCTTTGCGACTCCATGGACTATACAGTCCATGGAATTCTCCAGGCCAGAATACTGGAGTGGGTATCCTTTCTCTTCTCCAGAGTACCTTCCCAATCCAGGGATCGAACCCAGTCTCCAGCATTGCAGGTGGAGTCTCTACCACAAGGGAAGCTTAGTAGATATCGACATAATCCTTTTTTGAATTAATGGGGGGAAATGTGCTCACAAGAAAAATATATTTTGGTTTCTTCTTTGTTTCCCCTGAAGGATGGAACTTTTAATAATCATAACATTTTAGCCTCACTTTCTAGTATATTCTGAATCAGGCCATCATTCCTCTAAATGGAAAGCAAGGAAATGCTATTCAAAGTGTTAAAACAGGTGACAGATAAGCACATTAGCTGTCAGTTATTGTTTAGAGTTTCCTAGAAGTCCTAGCATTATCCAATTCAGAAAGGGGAAATATAAGACCTTCAGGAAAAAAAAGAGAAAAAAAATCTGCTGAGTTTCCATCAAGTCAATACAGCAAACATATAATGAACACAGGGTTGGTGGGAGATTCCATAGCCTATGGAAAAGCCATTTCCCCACAATGGTATAGGTTGTTAAAATACATCAGAGCCTCTGGTAGTCACTGAATCTGCAGCAGTCTTGAGTCACTGATGAAAACAATTTCATCCTCAAAACAGCTTTCTCTCTCCCTGCTTCTCCCCCAACCCCTAGCATCCCTACTGTGGCGCATCTTTTTCTAACTTCAGAGGAAGTTCACAATAAGACTGCCAACAAGTGTTGGTAATTGGACTATTACAGGCTTCCACAGATGATCTGGGTAATTCTCAGCAATGTCACCGAATGGCTCGGCAGTCTGTAAGGAAGCTAAAAGTAAGGCAAGCTTGTAGATGGATTTTGAGATGGTTTCTATTTTAAAATGCAGCCAACACCACCAGATCGGCCCTAATTGCTTCTCTTGTTGGCAGTCTCAGGAGAGGAGACAAGGTCTGAGTGAGCCAGGGAGACTGAGTCCTGCTCATTAATAGCTCAGCCTCTGTGGGTCGGAGCCCAAGCACATGGGCGAATGGAGCCCACAGCCTGGGCCCTGGTAGCACTACCTGGGTTATGGATAAATGAAACGCCAGCCCCGGACTTTCAATTTAGCATCCTCACTGGAATAACCTGAATTAATTAGAGAACCACAACAAAGTGGACAGAAGGAGAGGCGACAGGACTGAGGGGATGCACTCTTTGGTTGAGAGAGCTGAGCAACTGCAACTCAGGAGCACAGAGAGTTTTACTCTGTTGGGAAACGTGAAATCTTTGTTCTCATCACCTCTGAGCTGTCATGGGGTTGCTTTGGATATGTTCTGCCTTTACTTTTAACATCATAAAAACAGCATTGACTAATGAGGTGGCATACTCAATTCCATTGTGTTTCAAAAGAATGATCTTCCCAGGGCAGTCTCACACTTTTCAATTTACGCTTGTGTTTTTCCCATGGATTCCGACAGTCTCCAACTTCTATCATAATTTTTATATTTGCTTTTGTTGATTGAAAGAAATGAAACCAAGTGAAAAGGAATTCACATAAACCTATTTTGGGTCACTTCAATGACCACTTTATAACTCAATTTTGTTAATGCTTTTTCAGGCCTATATATATTATATAGGCCTATATATATATTATATAGGCATATATAATATATATATATATATATATACATATGAAACCTTTTTTTAAAGTTCATCAAAGTCAAATAATATTGTAGGGAACTGATGAAAACAGAGGTTTCCCAATAGTACAGACAGAAAAATAGAACTCATTCTTGGGTGATCCTAAAGTTGTAGCTTTAGGGCTCTGTGAAAGTATTTTCCAAATTTTTCACGTGAAATGATTTTTTTTTTAAATTTTCTTTACTTTATTGTGTTGGTTTTTCCATACAATGACATGAAACCGCCATGGGTTTACATATGTTCCCCCTCCGGAACCCCCCTCCCTCTTCCCTCCCGCCCTGGGACATCTCGGTGCACCAGCCCCAAGCATCAACCCTGGGCTGGCGATTGATTTCCCATATGATAATTAATATGTTTCAATGCCATTCTCCCATATCATCCCACCCTTGCCCTCTTCCACAGAGTCCACCAGTCTGTTCTATACATCTGCATTCCTTTTGCTGTCTCGCATGCAGGGTTCTCATTACCATCTTTCTAAATTCCATATTTATGCGTTAGTATACTGTATTGTTGTTTTTCCTTCTGGCTTACTTCACTCTGGATAATAGACTCCAGTTCCGTGAAATGATTTTAAATACACACATGTGAGCACCTCCATGACAGAGGAAAAGAAGTATAGCACTCTCTCTAAAGAAAGAAGCAATGGGAAAGAATCTCTTATTAGATAGAGGAGTAAATCAAAAGATGAAAGTACTTATTACAGAGATAAAATTCACAGGTACTCCTAGCCTTTTTTTCCCCTCACTCTCAAATTACACTCATATACATTTATATTATTTATGTACCTAAAATAGTCACATAGAGCTTTTGCCTGGTAAGATATGTAACCCGTGAGACTGGAGTTTCCAAAAGCAGCCCCTCTTCTCCTTCTTCCCTCGCCCTTCCTCTCTCCCTGTCTCTACCTCTTCTCTTACCTCTCCTTCTGTATTGGAATGTGCGTGCAGGTTTCCATATATGCCCTCAAAGTTATATTCTACTATAGAAATGGAAGTTACAAAATAAGCAACCAAGTTAATTAGAGATGTTATTTGCAGAAATCCCACTGTGTGCTGGAAAGCATAAATGATTTCCTTATGCAGGCTGATGCATTTTATCTTCTCAGCAACCTTCTGAAGTATGTATTATTTTTACTGATAAGGAAATGGATACTGGGAGAAGTTAAATGACTTGCCAGACAACACATAAAGTTGCTAGTGAGACCAGTTCTTTCAAACATCAGTGTTTGGTGTCTTTCACATTTAGCTCAATACACTGTAAACAATCTTTTTTTCTAAGTTTCCTAAAAAGAACATTCTATACAACTATGGAGGCTTCATCTAACAGTGTAAGTTCCTATTCACTACAACAGAGCAGATTAGCTTAAACACGCATTGAGCTAGAGAACAATATCTATATGAGAACAGCAAACACTATGATGCTTCATAAAGTACGATCCAAATACCACCCACGGCAAAATTACCTGGGATGATGATGGACGTTCTGACTCCTAGGCCAAGCCCTACTCAGCAGGTATTTTAGTACAGACTTATTTTTAAAATTTGTCCATGGTGCACTCATGGCTTGTCTTTTCAGTTTTCAAATAAGCCAGTACCCTTTTTGTTTTAATTTGGATCAACATTGGTTTAGACATCTCCATTAATATGGAAAAAGCATTCCAATTCATCTTTTTGTCAGGAGCTTCATAAATAAAAGCAGGAATAATATAAAAAGCAAATGTCCTGGGATGTCAGAAATGGCAGTCGATTGTTTAAAAATTCATGAATGTTATGCAAAAAATAATTAAAATGTACCAGAAGATGCAAAATAAAGACCCACGAGTGATGGGAGAGAGCTGGAAGATGAAGGTTTGTCTTGAAGAGAAAGGAGGATGAAGAAAGTGAGGGAAACATGGAAACAGAGCTGAGAGAGGAAACGGCAGAAGGACCTTCTGAATAAAATCATCACAGGGCAGAAAAGGCTCTGGATACTGGGATTAAAATATTCCACTCTCAGAAAGTCACAAGACTAGATCTCTAGGACTCTTAAATGAGTCCCATCCTGTCATGTACCACCCTTATGACTTTTTTTTTCTGGAACCCTAGTCACTCAATCGCATTTATTCTTTGTGCTGTGCTAGAAGGTGCAGTGTTATGTCAAATGAAAAAGAGACACACAAATAAATAAAACCCCATGGAATTCCCTCATCCTTTACCTGATTACAAACCTGTACAGGGAAAGAGTAGAACCCTCTTATCTTACAGACAGAAAAAAGTTGAAGAGGCAAATATATATATAAAAGGGGAGTTCTTGACAGATTATTTGATATATTTCTGAGCAATTAAACTAATGAAAAAGACTTTTCTTTTAGGTAGGTGTAGACAGTTTTTTCAATGTCAAGGTATAAACCCAGGCTGTGACACTCTGAAAAGGATAACTAAAGAGTCTTCCCTCCAAGGGGAGGGACGGAGATGGCTACTCAGATTGGAAAAGGACAATGATGCAACAAATGGAGAGGCTTGGTTCTAACCCAAAGGCCCCGAGGTGGGAAGGAGGAAAAAAGATCAGCGTTCCAGTAATGTTAGAAGCTTCAGAGTGTGGAGAAGGGCAGTGACAACTGTCTGCAAAACTGAAGGGTTTCTCTAGGGAGTGCTTTTCCAGGGTTCCAATATTCACTATACAGAAAGTGCCAGAGCTGGTCAAAAACAAAGTATTTCAGAAGGGGTTCCACCAGTCACAGCAGTGACCAAGAAGGGCTAAAAAGATTAAATGTCCATCCAAAATTCTCCAGAATTCCTTCAAACACAGGAATTGTATAAAAATTGGTGAACGGGACCCTTCTTCCATAACTGATTGAAGAAATAAAGAACCTGTCATTACAATCTGCCATGATAGAACAAATCTACCTTCTCCTGAGAATTGACCCTTGACACTCATGACCCTAATGTTTTTACTTTTTATCCTGAGTTTTACCTTTTGCAGACTTGATACCTGCTTGATCCTGGTTCTATAGACCTGTATTAAAGTCCAACCCAAACACAAATGCTTCTGATTTGCAAACTTACTCCAAAAACTATTCCTTGGTCTGCTTTGATCTTCAGCTTTGGGTCTGATGACAAACCTAGGGGATGATGCTCTGGAAGTAACACAGAACTCTGCATTTACTCAAATGTTTCCTGCTGACAACTGCTCTGGAGAAGGCAATGAATGGCAGCCCACTCCAGTACTCTTGCCTGGAAAATCCCATGGACGGAGGAGCCTGGTAGGCTGCAGTCCATGGGGTCTCAAAGAGTCGGACACAACTGAGCGACTTCACTTTCACTTTTCCCTTTCATGCATTGGAGAAGGAAATGGCAACCCACTCCAGTGTTCTTGCCTGGAGAATCCCAGGGATGGGGAAGCCTGGTGGGCTGCTGTCTATGGGCTTGCACAGAGTCAGACACGACTGAAGCAGCAGCAGACAACTGTTCCATTTAATCAATTCAGTTGAATTTTCCTTGATCCCATGCCAAGATCATGCTCTGGCCCCTGTGTCTCCCTCAATAATCTTTTTATTTTGTTGCCCTCTCTTGGAAATTCTTCCACTGCCTCATTACTCTAATATTTCCAATAGCAGGGAGAGGACAGATTTTTGGCTGAAAAGAATTAGACACACAGGAGAGTATTTGTAAACCAAAAGAATCAAGGGGTTTGGGGTCATGGAAGAGAAAGGCCAGAATGCTGATGTCAAACTCACTTTGCCTGGTATCAGCCCTGCATGTCAGCAAATGTGTTAACCTCTGAAAAACCTGCACCTGAGGATTGTTGGGTTTTTTCCCCCATATATATCTGACAAAGACGGTTTTTCCCTCTGTGTAATTGGCAGAGATAGTGGAAAGATTTTATAAAAATATTTGTTTCACCATTTTGATTAATAAAGTTATCACAATTTTTAAAATGAAAATGATCAATGCAAACTGATGTGATATAAGGCCCATGGTGAAGTCTGTGAAGACTTGTCTGTGATAGCTGGGGCAAAAAAAAAAAAAAAATTAAACCTGTGACCTGCTTCTGTGAGGGGGTGATGCGGTCCTTTTAATTTATTTTTTTAGAGTGTGATAGCATCTCTTTAGATGGGCGATATGATGAAATCACAGGAGAGACTGTTCTGTGTGACTTCAAGGTTAATAAGAGGAAAGCTTGGCAATGACAGGGCCAGTGGAGAGGGAGAAAATCCTCCCTTTAAAGCTACAGATCGAAGGGTTGGAATGATATCTAGGTGACATTTCACCACTGATGTTCCTGATTAATTATCAACAAATCAAAAGAATATCAGTGTAAGAATGGGGAGCTCTCGACAGCTAAAAGGAACATCACCTCATTAAATCTTTGGGATACAGCTTCTCTCAAGTCATTTCAGAGATAGGAAAAATGATCTCAAGTGAAAATCAGGAAGGAGTTACATTAAATTCTTAGCATCAGTGTCATTTCAAAAGCATGCACTGCAGTAGATTTGCCAGACTACTTGGAACACATGTTCCAAAAACATGCCTTATAAGTTAATCAAACCTTTACGGCAGGGTTGTTTATAAGAAAGCAAAATTAGAAGAGTCAACATGTCAATCAGTAGATTTGCTAAATAAAATGTGTTATTTTCATATATTAGAATTTAGTGTGATAAAGAATGAACCTCATCTACATTTGCAATATTTACATAGCTCCTATAGTACGTCAGGCACTGTTCTAAGTGGTTTACTCATGTTAATTCACTTAATTATCACAAAAAACCCTGTGAGGTAGATTCTATTACATCCCAGTTTTACAGATGAGGGACTGGGGAATATAGAAACATTAACAGTCTGTGCAAGGTGACACCCAGGCAGTATGGCTCCACAATCCAGGCTCTTAACAATGTGCTCTATTTTCTCTGTTCCATCTCAAAAACATGTAGACTTTAAAAAATAATAATTTGCTATATGAAAGGCAAACTGAAAGCTACATTAGGAAAAAAATATCACAATATCTTACTATATCATGCTCCGCTATAGATATTTATTGGAAGTGACATATATGTGTGTGTATAAATATGTGTGTATGTATGTATACACACACGTGTATACAGACACACCCACACATGTCTAGGTATACTTTTATATTTGTATATTTATGTGCATATATACATGCATATGTTATATCTATGTGTATCTATGTGATGCATATCTTTGTTTATGCATATAATGAGTTGGCCAAAAAGTGCTTTCAGGTTTTTCCATAAGATATTATGGAGAAACCCAAATGAACTTTTTGGTCAATACAATGTATTTAGTCTAGGATTCTGATAAAGAGATTTTATCTTTCCTTTCAATAGTCTAACTTCTAAAATAATACATGTATGTATGTCTGGTAAAATTAAAGGAAACCTAAGGCAAGCCTAGACTCCTTTGCTCAAAATAGAGGACAGATGACAACATACTCATTACTCCTCTTCCAAATGAAGCATGCACTACTTAAGCAGCCTTCCACTTTCCTTTGGACCTTGTCTCCCACCTCATCCCCTTCGACTCAATTTGGAAACTGTTTCTCAAACATGTGCTGGTTTCCTAACTCTAGGTTTCCACCTGGGTTCTCAGAAAGCCTCTCCTGGGGAAGATGTTTGGGAGGTGTCTAGTCACACCAGCTGGCGGCTCTTGGAATACAGCTATTTGGCACCTTCCAACCTATGCTCTGGGTGTTGACCCCAATTACAATAGAACAGGAACATATTGTTCTCTATTCTGTTAAGCACGAGTCTTCCTTGGCAGCTAGTTATGGGCCTAAGACAGAAACCGATTTCCCATCGAAATAGCAGAACAGAGGCTCCAAAAGAGTTGATGAAAAGGGAGGGTCAGGATCATAGACGTGTCATCCTCTGGAGGGGCCCCGAGGAAGATTCAGTGTCACAGGTTTACTACCTCTACCATCCTTCCTGCTCAGCCCCAAGGCAGCTCTCTCCTTGCAAGTCTGTTTTTATTCAAGGAAATGGGGCTTGAAAACATCTGTGCATTCCCAGAATGCACAAACTCCAATACTTTGGCCACCTCATGCGAAGTTGACTCTCTGGGAAAGACCCTGATGCTGGGAAGGATTGGGGGCAGGAGGAGAAGGGGAAGACAGAGGATGAGATGGCTGCATGGCATCACAGACTCGATGGACATGGGTCTGGGTGGACTCAGGGAGTTGGTGATGGACAGGGAGGCCTAGCGTGCTGCGGTTCATGGGGTCACAAAGAGTCGGATACGATTGAGTGACTGAACTGAACTGAACTGTGCATTCCCAGGACCTAGCAGAAGCCCCAGGACCAGTGGAGCACTGGAATGGAGACATCCCATCTCAGAATTTTTGTGATTTTAGAACCCTTGATGATTTACTTAAAAGCCAAAACATTTGTATTTCTATGTTTGTGGGAGGTTAGTTAAGTTTCTTAACCTTCCAGAAGTTTCCTCCTATAGGAGATGTCCTATGCATCCTGGAGCTACACTCCCCTCTCATCACTCAAGCTATATGTTTTAGGATTTCCCCTGAGAGAGCTGCAATAACTAAGGGAAGTGCATGGGTCCTTCTGTTGTGGTGGGCTTCTGTGTGGGTGGTCTGGAAGCCTGATTGGCCTCTAGCTTGGTTGGCTGCCAAGTCCTGCCTTGTACAGATGCTGCTGGCTGCTGTTTAGCAGGGCCTGATCACAAGGTGACTTGTGGCACCCTAGGGGGCCCCAGAGCTAGTGCTGACCCACTGGTGGGAAGTCAGGGTCTCAAAGCCTCTGGGACTGTTGCCAACCTGCTGGCAGGTGAAACCAGATCCTGGGGTTAGTGCTAGACTACCAGGCAGACCTGGTTCCAGAGTCTGGCTGCAGGGCCCAGGGGTCCCATAGCTAAGTCAGATCACTGGTGTGCAGGGACCTGTCCCCGCCCCAGGTCAGATGGACACACACTCCTCTCCAGCCTGCTCAGTAAAAGCCTAGCATTCTTTGTTCTTTCTCTTTTCTCAGGACACTTGCATTGGCCTCATTGGGCACACGCCTCTTGGAGGAAGTCCCTTCTGTTTCCTCCCATTCCTTGGTTTTCCTCTCTGCTCATTTCCCGTGATCCTGACTATAACTTGGTGTGGAATCTGCTGTTTTCTCACCAGCTGCATCAGTGCACATGGACCTGACAGGCATTCACACACATTTTGAGATCCCCATTGATTTTTTTCCCTTTAGTTTCAATTTCACAGAAGTATCAATAAACTAATCTTAAAAGGCACAGACCTCAACAGGAACCAAAAACTCAAAGTATCAACAAATGATCTGAAAACACCATGAAGCCAGTAAGTGGAACCTGACAGTTCTGAAACATAGACTGCTTCTTTCTTTCTTTCTTTTTCCTGTAACTGGAAATACAGAGGGCTAGAGCACAGGAGGAAAGATCGAAAGTCTACATTCACACCTTTCTATACAACTCTCTTCTGCTACTCTCAAACACTTGAATGTATGAAAACTATCAACATGCTTCAATCCCCAATTTCACTGGCCCAGGGTTCTGTGGAGGTTGGGGTGGGAATACACAAGCTAACATTTACTCAGCATCACTATGCATGATCCTTAATATTTAACCATCTGAGAAAGGTTCAGGCTCAGAGAGGAGAGGTAACTTGACCAAGTCACACTGTGAAATACAGCAGTCAGAATTTAAACCCAGATGTGCCTGATCCCACAGATCAAGCTATCTCTCTATCACACAGTGCTGCCTTCAGGGTATCAGTCAGGGTCAGCCTCTAGGCCAGAATTCCTAGAGGTTAAATCTTATGAACATCAGAATCAGTTGGAAACATCTTTAAAATATTGATATAAATTATGGAGTCTTATTCTCAGAATTTTTTTTAAATTTTTGATGTCTCAAATAGGGCAATGGAATTTATAGGTAGCTTAAAAGTACCCCCAGTTGAGTCTGATGATTAATCAGACTTGAAGAGCACTATTTTAAGGTAGCCACAACCAAAGTGAAATAAGCACTCATAAATATCACATGGCTTGCTTGGACAATTCATTGTGGTTTTTCCCAACTACAACTTTATCAAAACCTATGTGAATTGACTCAGTTTATACTACTGTCCAAGGGTGAGGGGTTGCAGAAATGTATTTTTGCTATGAACACAGCTACCCTCAACTCCTGAGGCTTCCCCAGGTTTACAGTACTGTTGAGGCAGGTCATCTAGTCTCTGCTGACCTTGGCTGTGCCCTTCATATTCAACAGAGATCAGTCTGGGGGAAAGTCATTGATTTAATCTGCTCTCATACAGTACCTATTTTTATCCCTCTGATTATTTTATCTGCTCTTTTCTCGACCTTTTTCTAGCTCCATTTCCTCTCTTTAAAGGTTCAGGAACCAGACTTACATATAGTTCAGATAAACTAAGGTTTTGTACAAGGGCTCTGCCCTTGGTATTCCTGGGGGATGCCATGTAGTTATCCTAAAAAAGGCAAATCACAGGGTTTACAACCTACAACATGAAATAATATGGAAAACAGAAAGGGAGAGGAAATAGGAATATAAATAAAATCTCTTCCTCTCTTCCAGTTCAGGCTGAATCTGTGTATTCTTTCCTTCTTCCTTGTGTCTTATTAATATTTTATGAGGAAAAAGGTAGGGACTTGATGATTAGATATTGAAGAAGTTGCAGTGACCTGGGATAACAGAGATGTTCATTATTTCTAGCTGGGCCATAGAAACTTGAGCAGGTTCTAGGCAAAATTTCCTTGGTTATCATCTTTCTAGAGCCTCTACTTATGGGTCTCCATCCTCCGTTTGCATTCTCCTATATCTAAGCTGTCTATTGGCTGCCCAAGGTGCATCCCAAATCAACATCTGCTCACAAACTCTGTCCCCCTCTACTCACCTCCCACTTGTAAAGGAAAAGTAAGAATCCACAGAAGAAATGTTGCTGAGCTAGCAGCCCTAAGGAGCTGGTGATCTGATTATCTGATTAAAACCATTTACTCTGTGTGAATGTGTCATATGACTTTCCAGAGGTCATATCAATTTTGAAAGGCATTTGTTAAACCTAAATAATCTATGAACACTTTTTCTCTTTTGCACACTGCTAGGCAGGGGTGTGAGTGTGTGTGTGTGTGTGTGTGTGTGTGTGTGTGTGTGTGTGTGTGTG
>ML664161.1:39913359-40076334 GCA_007570785.1 Antilocapra americana | reverse complement strand
GTGTGTGTGTGTGTGTGTGTGTGTGTGTGTGTGTGTGTGTGTGTGTGGTTGGATGATATATAAGAAGAGAAACATACAGATCCCACATTGTCACTGTACAAAATACATGAGTAAACAGAGAATGCTTTAACTAACAGAATCTCAATATTTCAAGATTCCAAATCTCATAACTATGGAGAAGTTTCTACATTTTAAGTTGTTTCCCCCTTTAATACCCTTGCCTGTCAAAAATGTTGCTTTTCCATATTCTCTAGCAGGCTGGTAATACCGTCCTGGAGTTCATCACCAATTCCTTCTGTGTATCCTTTCATATTTCTCTCCCTGAAATTCTCACTGCCAACTGCAAATTGAATCTCAGCCCCATTGAAACTTGGCAATGGAAAGAACCTAAGAAATCATCCAGTTACACTTGTCACCCTAGTTTTAATAGACATCTGTCATTTTTGCAGTTCATTGTCTACTCATCCATTTTCCTGATAAAAGATTAGCCTAAATTACTTTTCAGAAACTATTCCTGCAAATCCTCAGCCTGGGTTGTATGCCAGAATTTGACTCCACCCTCAGCTGGGGGTGGGGATGGTGGGCCCTGACTGGCTTACATTGTAAAACAACTCTCCTCCACCCCAGCACCCTGGCCACAGTAACTGGCCCAGGAGTGGCGAGAGGAGCAAACTATGGCTAAGAAGGATCCAGTCTGGACTTTTCACCATACTATTGATGATAAAGATCTTTCCCCTGAATGTAAAAGAGAGAATGAGCATTCTAAAGGACTGTAACCATCTTGCCATCATGGGCTTTCAGAATGAAACCACAGGAAAGGAGGGGAAGTGGCTCCTGTGGGGATCATCAGATCCATGTGTCTAGCCTCTCTGCATGACTGAGCATATAATAAGCTGGCTATTTCTCAGACAATAAATTCTCCTTTTGATTAACATAATTCTTTGCAGTGTTTTTAATCATTTGCATCAGAGATGATCCAAAATGATAGACCTATGATGGAGAAATCATTTATTTCTACTGTTTCCTGCTACACAGCTTTTTGGGTATTAGAAAATTCTTCTGAATATCTTCTTTGAATCTTCTGCTCATTTGTTCAAGTCTTCTATACAAAGCTCCACACAAATGATTTGAATTTCTTTCATTCTGTTGTCCTTCAAGTATTTAAACACAGTAAGCCTGGCTTGTCCTCTTCAGGTCCCAATTTATCAATTCCGTGGCTAAACATTTGAGTTAAATTTTTTTTCTTTGTATGACAAGTTCCCTTCCTTCGACTTATGTGTATCGTTATAGTTCTTTTTTAAATGTGACTTCTGAAATGGAATACCACATGACCATGTGGGTTTACAGCTCTGTGACACATGTCTCCCACCAACCCCCATTAAAATTTTATTGTTATTTATACAATTTAATTATACTCTTTATATTAGTTGCTGTATCACTCTGGTGGTAACATTTATCCTCCAAATAACTCAGAAAAGTGTTCATTTGAAATGGAAGTCATCTCTATCTTAAATTTTTAGGATAATATTTCAATGACACAATCAATACATATATAGTATGCAAAATTAGAAGACACAGATAAGCATAAAGAAGAAAATCTCATTTCTAAAATTATCAGCTACAAAAATCAATAACATATGCCTAGATATCCCTCCACACACTTTTGTTTTCACATATTTCTATGTCTATACACACATAAACTTTATCTTATAAAAATTAACTATATAATCTTCATCTTTGGCCTTTTTATCTGTTGATCATTAACATATTTTCATGTCAGTAAACAGTATTTAACTCATAATTTTAATGATTTTTAATGACTGCTTAGCCCTTCAATATGGTAGTGCTAACATTTGTTTGATGAATTGACTATTAATGTTTTGGTTGGTTTTGCTTGTCTGCCATTAAACGTTTTCCTGATTATTTCCTTAGACCAAGTCTCTCAGGTTGAATACTCCGTTTAAAAGTCATAAACACTTTATAGCTTTGGTTGTATTTCTCTACATTTTCCTCTAGGAAGATTGAACAAATTTATAATTCCATCAGCAACAACAACAACAAAATCTTCAGGACGCGAATCTTTATCATGGTGACTTTGGCCCAGCAGTTTAGCCTTTCAGGATTGTTTTTTTTTTTTTTTTGCAAATACTTATCAGAATTTTATTTTTGTTTATTTTTATTTTTAAAAATTTTATTGACATTTACTTGATTTACAGTGTTGTGTTAATTTCTTATGTACAGCTAAATTAGTCATATATGTTTATATTTTCTAGAAAATCCTGGAAAATCCTGAAGACTAGATATATATACATATATATAGTCTTTTTCATAGTCTTTCCATTATGGTTTGTCATAAAATATTAAACATAGTTCCCTGTGCTATACAGTATGACCTTGTTGTTGTTTTTCTATCCTATATATAGTTTTAAGTCTTAATTCTTTCATTTATGCATTATTTATATTCACCTCCTGCTACTTTATCATCTACAACTGATAAGTTACTTCTATGACATAGTAAAACATTGATAAAAATCTTGACTAAGGCCATGCCTCGTTAAGGTTGGGCTTCTGAGATGTCTAAGTTGATGGTAATTTATAAGTTAATATTCTGGATTTAACAAGCAGTTGATGTATCTCCTGTACTATCACCCAACGTCTACCTTCATCTTGTCCACGAGACTTGTTGTCTTGGCAAAAAAGAAAAAAAAAGCCTCAGTGTGGATTTCCCTACCACATCTTCAGCCAGTTCTCCCTTGAGATTAAAATTAAGCCCAAAGTAGCAATTCCCTGCTATAACATCTTCTACCTTAAGAAAGATGAAACTGTCAGCAAAGCAAGTCAGGTCAATAATTTATCAGAGTCTGCTTTTAGGAGATATTTCAGTGTGAATGCCCTCATCTAGACCATTAATAACAATGTCAAAACTGGCCCCAGGAGTAATTCCTGTGATTCTTAATTATTAGCTTTCTTTACATACAGAAATGTTTATTTATTCCTATCTCTTTTCTTTTTGCTTGCTTTTTTCTTCTAGTCCAATCATCTATTATGAATTATTTTTTAATACTATAGTAATTCATTTTAATCATTTTAATATATTGTTATTAAGCAAAAGTATTAATTACTTTTGACCTAAAAATTCTCCTAAACTTCTCAACAGTGTAAATGACAAGAGCACACATACTAGCAGTGTGTCTTCTGGGGCATATTCAAATTGGAATGGGAAGAGACAGAGCTTAGGCAAGTCATTTAATGTGAAGCATGGTAGTCTTAGGTGTCATTATCAATCAGATGAATATATACTATGCATATCTTTCAGAGGTTCTAAGAACAACTGAAAGTGTTTGTGTGTATGTGCATATCAACGTGAAGCAAAGAATAAGGTATAATTATTAACACATTTAGTAAAAGTAAATGTATATAAATAAAAAAGTATCTAATTTAATCCATAGTGAGATCAGGTCATTATCTCAATTTTAACAGCTTCAACGAGGTGTCAAGAGTTTGCTATCCTCTAGAATAAATGCCAAAATTGAATTCTCTGCCCCAGCACAGAAGGTTTCAAATCAATAGTAATTCAACTTCACAGGTTGTGAAGTATGCAATAGCAAGTAATTTGACATATCATAGAATGTCAAAGTCTGTGGAATAAAGCTAATAATATAAACCATTTAGAAAAGTTCAAAATTGTATCTTTATGTCATTCTCACTCATTGAAATGTTATTCTCTTTCCTGTATGATATAAAAAGGGGGTAAAGGCACAGCTACCATGAAATCAATTATTTATACTTAACATCCAGGCTTTTGAAGGGCCCACAGGGAGCAACATATACTGACATCACTTTAATAATTGTGCTGACTATAAATTATTTCTGTACCTGACTTCACTGTAAATGTTGTTGTGTTCTGTCAAAATTCGGGTATGCCCACGGGAGTGTGTTGAGCATCTGAATGTCATCTGTCATGTGTATCACAGCAGAAACACTAGCTGGGAATGTGGGGCAACCCAGGCTACAACTCTGAAGGAGGCATACAGTAATCTATACACTTCTTAAAAGATGTCCTCACTGAGCTGAGCTATCTGATTTGTAGAATTATCTGTTCCTCCAAGGATAGGACATTTCATTATTGTAAGATTTGAGCCACAGAACTAGATTTGTAGGGGATCCTACTATAATCCCCCAGCTACCCAGATTCCATTTAATTAAAGTCCTTAAAACAAAGGAAATATTTTTGGCAGAGTAGATCCTGGTAGCAGAAGAACAAGTAAAGATGCTTGGAATGGTTAAGACTTCATAGTTATCTTGAACAGAGCAAACCAGGGGAAATAAAATACACAGAAGCCGGAAATAGAGAAGCAGATGCCAATTTCAGCTTCCCCTGGTATTCAAATAATTGCAATGCCACTTCTAGTCTTACAGGATCTCACTTAAATAATGACTGTTAAAACCAGCCATAGAGTTCCTTGGGTGTATTTTCGTATGGGAAATCTGGTTGCTAATATTAATTTTCAACAATGAGTATAGTTTATCTGCTAAAGGTTACTCTTACCAAAATCCTACATAACTTAAAAGATATATTATATGATACTAATTACAGGAAACTCCCTGAAATTTCCCTGGTGGCTCAGATGGTAAAGCATTTGATTACAATGTGAGAGACCCAGGTTCGATCCTTGGGTTGGGAAGATCCTCTGGAGAAGGAAATAGCAACCCACTCCAATACTCTTGCTTGGAAAATCCCATGGACAGAGGAGCATGGTAGGCTACAGTCCATGGGGTCGCAAAGAGTTGGACATGATTAAGCGACTTCACAGGAACCTCATTTACTGGACATCACCAAAGGAGGAGATATTTATACATAAGCAAAATTTTCTGCATAATTAAACACAGCCATTGTAAGAGTCTATTTACAGCAGTGAACTTTAAACTCCTGTTGGTGCTCTGACAGTAAGTAATTTGACAGCCAGAAAAAAGCCATGGGCTGAAAAACCAGATACCAAGTCTAAATAAATCACCCCATGTAAGAGTAACAGGCTCTGAAAGATAGTTTTCAGGGAAAATTCCTTGAGCTTTGATACATGTATAGCATATACAACTGTGGGTGTGAAAACAGATCCTTGTAGGGACAGATTAAGCAACTGTTCCATGTTGATCCTCAAATATTATGCAATATCTCTGCTTGTGACAAATTCTCAATTGGGAATTGACTCTTCTTGTAATAGGCAAAGTGGATAAATCCCAAGGTGGATAAATCCCACACCATCTCTCTCTTGTGGGGCAAGCATGGGGAAGAGTGTGAAGGCAGATGGAAAAGAAGCGATGTCAAATAAAGTATGCAGGGTAACAGCTTCATACATACACACAACAACAGAGAATGTTCTAAAACAGAGAATTTCTGTTTCACAAAAAGAAAAAGAAATCACCCCTAATCTCTAATCAATGGAAGGCACAATAATACCCTCTTCATCAATAGCTGGTAAGGATTATTATTATTATTTTTAAAGAGATCAGAACTCTGAGCAATTGCTGAAGCCAAGGCTTAGGTTTCTCTGTAATTAATAACAAGGATCCTGACTAAAACTAGCAACCATCCTGGGCACAGTGTAGGAGACAGGGAAAAAATGAATAGAAACAACATGATGAAAAGACAAGGGAAACCAAGATACAATGCATTGTAGCTATTTCAGACTGAGCAAGAAATTAGAATATCAGAACCCCATTTCATATTATATATTGCTTATTGTATTATATTATTCTTTAACAGTATAACAAGCTATATTGAAACTTCAATCCATAGGGTGCTTTTAGTCTTTTTAAGTCCCTAAATTGAAGGTTTCTACGGAGTATTATTGCAATAGAATTATTAATGACTGAACCAGGGGGACCCTAAATGACAATTGCAGTTAAGGTTCTGGCATGCAAAGAGGGTAGGAGTGTAATCACTGCTTAGGGTATACACAAGCTAACATAGCATGTTCATTTCAGTCTGCTAAGTAGTACAATTAATTATTTTTCTTAGAGAGATTTTGCTTTTGTTTTCTTTAGGGACAAGTGATTTTTTGGATGACAGCAATATTATTTTACATTAAAAACCCTCTGCTCCCAAATACATGTATGTCCTTCAGTTTTGAAAATTTAATTTGCAATTCAGAGTAGGCCAACCTGATGTACAATAAACAATGAATAATATGCCATAATAATAATGATGCAAACTATCAGAAGCTGCTATTTCCTCAATGACTTTGACTCCTTTGTTGCTTTGTTTCTTCCTTTACTTACATGGGTCCATAATTAAGCTGACTTGTATTTTTAGAATGCCAAGCAAATGTTGGAAGAAATACATGAATGGTGCATACTGATTTAATTTTGAAAGTTTAAATAATCACTTTTTTATTTAAATAATCATATCTAAAGCTCTCTGAATAAATATCATGGCTTTTAATTGTACAGAGAATTTAGCACTTGTTGGAGGCTCAGTATATAGTGAAACATCAGAGCCATAAAACCCAGATTGTTACTCTCTTCTTTATCTTTCATTATATGTTTATAACAATTCATATCTCTTTTTTTTCCCACAGAATGCTACATTTATTCATCACCACCTTATCCACAAAAGATATCCTGCACCTTATCTTTCCTATACCTCTGTTACAGCCTCAGCTCTGCCCTAGAGAACTTTCAGAAGGTTAATGCATTTGTATCAATTTACACTTTTTCTTTAAAGATCACTGGGACAGGTTGGGAACAGGGGGAAGAAGACCTGATTCTAACAAGTTATATTGCTGCATAGTTCCACCATGTCTAGAAAGTGACAAAATGAGGAATAAAAGGTGATCTATTTCAATAAAGCCAAACCATCACATGAAATTAACACTAGTGCAATTATTCATGGATAAAATAATAGTGCATGCTTCCAGGTATCTCTCCTTCATTTACTCTTCCTCTCTTTCTCCCTCTGCATCATATAGTTGGGTTTTTTTCCCCCCTTATAACTCATTTGATGATAGCAGAAATGGATAACTTCAGTACAACCTAAAATAAATTTAGAAAACTGTGCACACACATACATACTCAGAACATACACACATTAATATTTATACATAATTATTTAAATACTGTTGAAGCAGAGTAAGGAAAATTTTAAATAAATTTAAAAAATACCAACTAACAGTCTTCCCTGGAGGCTCAGTAGTAAGGAATCCACCTGCCAATGCAGGAGACACAGGTTCCATCCTTGATCTGGGAAGATTCCACATGCCCTGGAGCAACTAAGCCTGTCATGTGTCACAACTGAGCCTCTGCTGCAGAGCCCAGGGGATACAACTACTGAAGCCCATGTGCTCTGTCCTTGTTTCACACCAAGAGAAGCCACCTCAATGAGAAGCTCATGTGCATACCACAACCTGAAAACAGTCCCTGATTGCCGCAACTCGAGAAAAGCCTGCACAGCAACAAAGACCCAGAACTATCATAAATACGTAAATAATTTTTTAAAAAAAATCAACTACCATATATCTCACAGAACAAAAAAAGCATTACTGTTCAATCCCAAAGATGACAGATTTATGAAAATCAAGTCTTCTGAATCAGTTTAATCACTTTTCATGAATGACAGGTTAATGTCACAGGTTGTAAGGGAATGAGAGAGATGGCCTTGCCAGATACCATCAAAATTTTGATCTACATGAAATACTATAAAATAAACTGAAATAACATTGTATTTATGCTTTCACCAGTCTACAAGTTTTAAAAGTTTATAACTAAAAACTTTTAGCTTTTAGCCTCTTTATGAGGACGATTGCAGCAGGTTGCAAACTGTGAAAACTGCAAGCTTCATCAGAAAGGATATATATTGATGTTAATTAAGCATTCATTAGAAAAGAAGGCTAAGGGAGCCATGGGAAAAGACAGAGAAAGTAAGCTCTAGCTGTTCATAATTTAGGAAGTCAGAATAACCTATCTTGATTAGAAGTTAAGGGTCACAGTTTGGGGAGGAATACAGATAATAAAACAGTGAGTTTCTCCCCTTTACTTTTTATATCTTTCATTTTAGACTTCAAGAGCCACTGTGCAAAAAGAATGAATTTTTTTTTTTTTAAGGTCAGAAAGGAACCACGATGTGAGTTTCAGATCTCTTCACAAGGACTGATTAAGAAGGGTATTGTAAGAAAGCTAATGAAGGCAATTAACTCAGCATCAGGCAGAGCAGCTGGTGGGGATTTTTCAAGCAAAATCTGAACTAGCTTAGATGTGCCACTGTCAATGGCATCGTTCAGGGGCTCCTGGCTTTCACAAAAAGAGAAAAGTAAATTGTAATTTAGTCCTAGGAAGGAATATGAGGGTTAGATTAAGTTGAGAGAGAACTGATAATTACTGAGGAGAAATCAAAACTGTCTAAGTGAAACTTAAAAGTAATAATGTACATTGACAATGCCTCATAAACTGTAAGCGGCAGCACATTTTGACTTGTTAATTCATCTCATTTGACATCAAATCTAATGTCTATAACTTTAAGGTAAAACTTATCTTTTTTTTTTTTTTTTTTGGAAAACATTGTAAGTGGTGAACCTTGAGCATCATTAATTCCATTGTCTAGGTCATCATTTACCTAGAGAGTGTTGTCAGGAACCTGATGGAGAAAATTCAAGCATATGTTCTAGTCTCTGGCATCCACCTTTCAAATTTCAATTCTTTGTTCACAAACAAACTAGGGAACAGCTCTCTTCTTCCTGAGGATGTTGTTAAGGTCTTTTACTTGACCTTCCTGTTCTCTGGTCTTGCTCCTCTCAAAATTATCATGTGCTTCACTATCTACTTGTATGTCATCTCCAAGAAGCCTTCTTTGAACCCTCAGGTTGAACCCTGCTGTCTTCAAACTATCATATCCCCATTGCTAAATTTCTATGTTGTTTGGGAATTTCTTTTGTTAAATGTCTATTTCCTCAAATAATTTTTACCCACAGTTGTGACCACCAAGTTTAGAAGAACAGCTGACATCTGTGCTTAGTTGCTTCAGTCGTGTCTGACTCTTTGTGACTCCACTGACTGCGGCCCACCTGGCTCCTCTGTCCTTGGGGATTCTCCAGGCAAGAATACTGGAGTGGGGGC
Organism: Antilocapra americana; assembly: GCA_007570785.1. Classification (NCBI taxonomy): domain Eukaryota; kingdom Metazoa; phylum Chordata; class Mammalia; order Artiodactyla; family Antilocapridae; genus Antilocapra; species Antilocapra americana. The sequence goes on along the minus strand of ML664161.1, from coordinate 40,067,226 downwards.
CACACCCTCCTTCAGGGGGTCTTCCCAACCCAGGGATGAAACCCAGGTCTCCTGCATTGCGAGCAGATTCCCAGCTGACATCTAGTAGATGACAATCATGTTTTTGCTGAACCAAAGGCAAATTGGCAATACTCAAAATATTGTTATTTTTTTCAGACTAATTAAGTAAAGATTGTGCTTTGGATTACTTTCTTTTTGACAGACTACTCTTTAATTTTTATTTCAACTTGATTTTATCTAGAAAATACTGCTAGATTATAGGGGGGGGGGGGCAAAGGGAAATATGTTCTGATTTATGGCCCCAAAGGAAGAGTGGAAAATGATCCACCATCAGATGAAAGCAGATGCTCTCCTGTGGGTATAGAAGAACGAGGTTCTTCTTACTAGAATGAGAGCCCAGTGAACAGACATCCCTGTAATTAAAATTTTAAGGACACATGCATAAGAATCTAGGCTTGAAGGAGATAGTAGAACCTTATACTTGGCCCCCATAGGTCCTTGTTGAATTAAGAACCACAGAAGAGGTCAAAACCAATATAGAACACTTCTTTAGTTTGTGACAATTCTAATACATGGGTTTATTACTATTGAAAAGTTTTGCATCATTCTGTGGGTTTTGTTTCTCTTCTTGTAATATCAGTGAAAGGGAAAGAAACACCTCAAAAATGAAAGATTAGTTTCCTAAATCATAAAGACAAGTTTTGCAATCATTTTCCTTTAAGCAAGGAATTAAAGGATAATAAAAACCCTAATTAAGGACCTCGTTAGCTTAACTAGATTTTCACATGCAAAACACTATTACAAAGAACTGCTAGAGAACAGAAATACCTCCTCTCTATGGAGAACTCAACGGAAGTATTCCTGCCAGGACTTTTCTTCTTCTTCCTTCTTTCTGTCTATTCAGGGTTAATGCCTTTTTCCATGATCATCAATTTTCCTCACTCTCTCCATGATTCCTACTTCTCATCTTTTTAGTTACTCAATCTTTTTGCTTTCTTTCATTTTCTTTTGACTTCTTTTCATTTTTAAATTTGCCATGATTCATTTGTTCATTTATTAATTCAACTTCCAATTATTGAGCCTTTAATATGAGCCAGAAGGCACAGATTAACATGGCATGTTCTTTTCTGTCTCTCTTGTCCTCAGGCTCATTCATTCATCATTGGCCTCCCATGTAATTACTTTCTTGGTCCCTCTTTCTCTAAGGGTAAAATGCTTCTTTAGGAGTGGTTTTACAATCTCCTGTGTTCTTTCAGGTCTCCTCCTATGCAATTACCCTAATCTTAGAGTAGCTATTCTTGACTTACCTAAATCCACAGATGAAATTATCATATTATATATCTGGGTTATTCTATGCTCTTCATTATTAGTGCATATTAAAATGTCAGTAGAAAAAACAGGCATATATTTTGTTATTATACTATATTATTTTTAAAATGCGATAGAGCTAAAATGACTGCATGCAGTATGACAATCTCAGGCTGGGAAAGTGACAATAACACATTCTCATCCAATAGCATGGTATCTTGAAGTTAATATTTAATCAAAATGTTACAGGGCAACTCATCAGGTTAGGGGCTGAGTATTCTCAAATTGTTTTACAGTAAAATTCATTGGTTTTAACTTCAAACTCAAAATATAAATAGGAGAGTTAATTTCTCAAACTGAAGTCCTGAGATTGTATGTCAAGCTTATTTGAATAAGAGTCTCCTGCAGGTAGTACTTGAGAGTTGGAATATGTAAATATACTTTAGGAGATTCAGGGACTACACTTTGAGAATCACTGGGGCAAGATTTGAAGTCAGTAGACCTTGGTTAAAGTGCCAGGTCTACACAATTCCCTTCAGTGAACTTTGGTTTCCTTATTTGTAAGGTAGGTTTAATAATATCTAGCATATGGAGTTGAAATTAGGCCTAAATGAGATAATGTATTTTCCTAAAAGTATCTGTGGCTTTCCAAGTGGCACAAAACTCAAGTTTGATCCCTAGATTGGGAAGACTTCCCAGAGAAAGAAACGGCAACCCAGTATTCTTGCCTGGAAAATTCCAGGGACAGAGAAGTCTGGTGGGCTATGGTGCATGGGGTCGCAAAGAGTCGGACACGACTGAGAGACTAAATGACAATAACATAAAGAATCTATTTTATAAAAAGCTCAAGAACTTAAAATATTTTATATGTATCAATAATAAATTTCTTGTACTTTTATATCTTTAAATCAGATAATAACTGGTTCTACTTATACTTTCTTGTCAGCTTTAGGAATCCAAACAATACTACATGGCACTTGGGAACCAAAAACCAAATAGAAAGTTTCTTTGAAAATAAAATGAAACAGCCTAGTAAGATTATTTGATCAAATAAAATGGAAAAGATGAACTACACAGAGTGAAGGGATGAATTTTTGTTTGCTTTGGCAATTTCATTATCACTGCTGTTAATAACAGTTGGGTGCCTATGATGCATTAGGCTCTGTTTAAAAAAAGGAAAAAGCAGAAGTAGAGAGTACCTGGACCCCAGGAAGTATATTATGGATCCAGGAAAGGCCTCACTTAAGATGTGATTCTAACATAGTAAGATAGTGAAAACGAGTTTTAGAACTCTTGGATAGCAGGAAACAGTGCTGGGAGTTAGAAAAGGAGAGGACATAAAAGTCAAATGCAGACAGATTTCATTCTTACCAGCACCGTGAGCTTTGTGGCTAGATGGTGGTGGCAAAGCCAGAGAGGTAGAAAGTGTCGCAGATTCAGTAAGTGTTATGACTAAAGGCAGAAGTGAAGTATGGTCTGTTCTACTAATATTTCTTTTTTTTAATTAATTTATTTTAATTGGTGGCTCATTACTTTAAAATATTGTGGTGGTTTTTGCTATACATTGACATGAATCAGTCATGTGTGTACATGTGTTCCCCATCCTGAACCCTCCTCCCACCTCCCTCCCCATCCCATCCCTCAGGGTCATCCCAGTGCACCAGCCCTGAGCACTCTGTCTCATGCATCAACCCTGGATTGGCGATCTATTTCACATATAATAATACACATGTTTCAAAGCTGTTCTTTCAAATCATCCCAGCCTCGCCTTCTCCCATCAAATTCAAAAGTCTGTTCTTTACATCTGTGTCTCTTCTGCTGTCTCGCATATAGGGTCATCATTACCATCTTTCTAAATTCCATATATATGCATTAATACACTGTATTGGTGTTTTTCTTTCTGATTTACTTCACTCTGTATAATAGGCTCTGGTTTCATCATTCATTAAGAAGAAAGAAAGAAAGAAAGAAGAACAAGAAGAAAAGGTTTAACCATCTGCATTGCATGACAGGTACTGTGGGAATATTTATTAAATGAACAGTGACACAGAAAGGAAAAAGGTGATTAAGAAACACAGTCAAAATGCAAAAGATTATCCTGACATTCAATAAATATTCAGAATCTAATATGTAGAGCTATATTGTATATGTTTGTCTCTGTGTGTGTGTTGGTGAGACTTGGTTATGAAGATCAGTAAGACTTCATTCAGGCTTGGACTTCAAGTGTCTAGAATATCAAGAATAATAATAGTTTATATATATATATATAATTTGAAAACCCAAACAAGCCATGACTATTCAATATTTATCATTTTATTAAATAAGCCAAGTATAACAGAGCATATTGGCTTTTCAAAGATTCCATTTAAGACTTTGATGCCTTGAAATGATAACCCTACTCAAGATTAGATTTGATTTCTCATTAATCTATATGGATATTTACTAACCTAAGATAGCTAGTGTTAAAATGATTGTCTCAGAAAAATGTCATTTGTTGGCTTGAAGGTCGGTGTATCTTCCATGTATAGCCTGAAATAGCAGCTTCTGTTTCTGCTATTTAACCAGCTTATTGGTGAGAAATGGTTTCCCTAAGGTTTTCAATGTTTTATAATATGCCAGCTGAATTTGCTGAGTTATGAGCTTCTTTCCAGTCACTGAGGGATTATACTTTTTTGTAATAAAACATGGCCAAAGAGATCTTAGTCATAAAATTCATCTTTTCTAAAACTGAATAAACACTTGATCATTAGAGAATATTTATAAATACTCATAAAAGTGATAAATAAAATTTATTTTTACTTGCTATATGATAGAAACTGTGTCTTAATTATTTTCATGTAATAATGTCATTTATTTTTGCCACAAATCTGATGAGGCAAATATTATTATCTCCACTTTACAAATGAAGAAACTGAGGCACAGAGAGTTTAAGTAGATGATGAGGCTACACAACTATACTGCCTCTTTCTACCCAATATCAAACCTTTAAAAATAAGTGCTTGGCTGAAAATTTTATATTCTAGGGAATGCTAATTTTCATCCCCTGGACACCTTTACAAAAATTATAGATGAACACTGAGGGATATAATGAAAAGCAGAATGTAGTCTTTGTCAACATTTTAAGAGAAATGAGTAATATGTACAGTGTGTTATTTTAGAAAATCAGAAATAGATTACCTTTTTAACCCCAATTATTCAGCAAAGCTAGTACCATATCCTTCTTAGGATATTTCTGTCTAGCAGAAGCAGAGGGGATACCTGAGTTTGACATCTGCATTTTCTCAGACCCAGTATGTCACAGAAGAACAGGGCAACTGGCAGAGAGCTGCCCAACAAAGGTAGTGCTGGTGACAGCAGCAGATGGAAAGTAAAGCATTGGTGTATTGGAAGTCATCAGACATCATCCCTACAGCTGGAGAATCAGCAAGAAATGAAGACTGGGCTTTCTCCTCATTAAATCTGTCATTAAGGTCTCATCTTGTATCATTGAAATCCTGCTGTTTTGGTGAGGGATACTCTCTCTGTACTGGAGTTAGGGAAACCCTATAAATGTCAGAGTGATGTGTTAATCAAAGGATTGTATGGAGATAAAGCAAGATTGGTAAGAGATTTAGGAAGAATCACAAATAATAAAGGACTTTCCTGTAGCTCAGATGGTAAAGAATCTGCCTGCAATGCAGGAGACCTGGGTTAGATCCATAGGTTCAGAAGACTCTTTGGAGAAGGGAATGGCAACCCACTCCAGTATTCTTGCCTGGAGAATCCCATGGACAGAGGAGCTAGGCGGGTTACAGTCCATGGAGTCACAAAGAGTCAGACACAACTGAGTGACTAACTCTGCTACTTTAAATAATAAGGAAATAATTCTGATCAATTTATACATATGATGTGAGAAGGATATGAAAAAATACTGAGAAATCTGCCAATTTAAGTTTTGATAGTGGGAACCAAAATCAGAAACTTTTCTGCAAGCTTAATAAGTTTAATTCTCGGGCATATATTAAAATAATAAAATATTTAATTTGTATTAGAACTTTTACTGGGACCATAGGAAGTACCACAAAGTCAGACTCATGGTATATTTAGCCAAGTAATTAAATTTGACAGAGCCAATTCAGGATGATTTATAGAGGAAAAAAATTCTTATCCTGTCACATCAGCATTTATATATGAGGCTCATATCCAAATAGTGCTCAGTTCAGTTCAGTCACTCAGTCATGTCCAACTCTTTGAGACCCCCTGAACCACAGCACACCAGGCCTCCCTGTCCATCACCAACTCCCTGAGTCCACCCAAACCCATGTTCATTGAGTCAGTGATGCCATCCAGCCATCTCATCCTTTGTCATCCCCTTCTCCTCCTGCCCTCAATCCTTCCCAGCATCAGAGTCTTTTCCAATGAGTCAACTCTTCACATGAAGTGGCCAAAGTATTGGAGTTTCAGCTTCAACATCAGTCCTTCCGATGAACACCCAGGACTGATCTCCTTTAGGATGGACTTGTTGGATCTCCTTGCAGTCCAAGGAACTCTCAAGAGTCTTCTCCAACACAACAGTTCAAAAGCATCAATTCTTCGGCGCTCAGCCTTTCTCACTGTCCAACTCTCACATCCATACATGACTACTGGAAAAACCATAGCCTTGACTAGACGGAACTTTATCTAATAGTCCAATCTTGATTTGTCATCAATGAATTTATATAAATGTGTTTAATTGTTACTATCATACCTGCCTATACAACTCTTGAGGTAACAAATTCTGTGAGTTTATTGATTTTGGCATGGCTACTTCTTTTATTTATAGACCCATAAGTTTCCTCTTTCAGACTTACAAAACTTGCCCAGCTCTCATTTTCCTGAAATTGAGTGTGACAACAATGACCTTTAGTAATTTGGTAAACTAAAGTTACAGCTTTCTGAATTTTTCTCATTTGGAAACTACTTGAAATACCTGTTGAATAAAATGCAATTGACTTCTGAAATAACTTTCAACATTGTTTAAAAAATCACAATATATCACTCTTCATAAGAGTAAGAAAAGTGACATGTAATTGATTATATGTAAATGAGATATAAAACCTAAATGTCTATAGCAGCTATAACATCGAAGACATTTCATGTTGAGACAAAGAAGGACCAATAGCCTTGTTTTCTTTTTATGGCTTGGACATAGGCTTAAAATTGTCTCATCCAACAAGTTCCCAAATTCTATCACCGTGAGATTCTCAAAGAGATGTGATTTCCTTTCATTTTGTTATAGAATAGAAAGCCCCAAGACGCATAAGGTCTGGAACTGGACCATAAATATGTCACTCACTGGTTGTATAACTACATTCAGTCACTATGCCCAAGGAATAAACCCTCCAAGACCATTTCCTCACACTTCAAATAGGGATTAAAAAACCCATCTAACATAATATACATAAAAGTGCTCTGTAAATGGTGAAGGACTGTACAAATGCTAGTTAGTCAACCTTGTAACTTGAAAACCTAATAAATGCCTAATATTTTCCCACAGATTTCCATTTTCTTTGAAAGGCCAACACCATTGCTTCCTCAGACATCAGATCCCAATTCCATCTAAAAGGTTCCCCAAAACAAAAAGTACTTTTAAAAGGGAAACAACTAGATGGTTAAGAATCATTATTTTGTCATTTGATGAAAACTGTCAGATTTAATACATCCAGGGTTCAATGCATGATCCAGAACAAGCCTTCTCAAAATTGAATATGCTCACAAGTTACCTGAGAGGAATATCCTTATATACAGAACTCAGTACAGAAGGTTTAGGGTAGAGTCTGAGATATTTCATTACTAACCAGTTCCCAGGTGGTGTTAATGCAGCTAGTCTGCAGGCCACTCTTCAGGCACAAGGCTCCGGGCCCTCAAAGGGACACATTCTCCAACAGGACAGCCAATGGCACATATATGGAGTGATTTACATGGAAATTAATTAAAATTCAGTTTTTTCTGTAGCACTAGTCACATTTCAGGTATTCTACAGCATGTAGCTAGTGGCTACTACCCTGGACGTACAAACACAGAACATTTCCATACTGCAGGAAGTTCTGCTGGACAGGTCTGCTCTAGGCATAGCTCCAATACTGTGTGTGTTGGGTTGGGCGGCAGGGTGTTTCCTTGACCTAACCAGTTTGTCCACTGCCTCTAAAGTAGCATCCTCGTGTATATACTTGGCATTCATGGTTTAATCTACTCTATCCTTTACATAAAAGGATGTAAATGACCTCTTCCTAAGACATACACTGAGGGCTGTGATGACAGAAAGAAGATGGGTTTTCTGTGAACCTGACCTTTCAGATGAAGAGAGGAGAGACTGAATGACAGCTTCCTACCAGCAGGAAAGAGAAGGGGGCCCCATGATGCCCAAGGAGAGAATGATGAAGAGCCAGCCTTGCTCCTCTCAGAGGAAGAGTGAAGTGATATTAATCAGCACACTATTGTATACAAGGAGGGTTCTCTCAGGAGAAGAGCAGTGCATCTGTCCCTCTCACACATCAAAGAGGCCCAGCAGCTGAAAATGCTTGTGTCAAAGCTCCACTCGGCCTCCTTTTCTCTTTGCTCTCCTTTCCTGGTTCATTTGCTATTCTGTGGGCTGTTTAGCAATAAGGCCTTCATCTGATTAACATTTCAAACCCATTGTTGGTCTGCACTGGTTTAAATGAACTAATCATCATTAGTATTTAAAAACCTGTCTGGCTATGTCTATAAGGGGGAAAGAGAAGGAAGAGAAGAGAAGGAAGATGAAACAAGCCTGACTCATTAAATACATCATCAGTAAGTAGTCGGTCAAACAAACAGAAACACAATCCTGACTGTTTTAATCAATCATCAAGTCATGGACACAGATAGGAGCTAAAGAGGCAGAAGGGGGGCCTTGAAAGTCTATCTATAGACATATATTCAATATATCTACATTGGCAGATATATAGACACATCTATAACTACATATGTGCTCTGTGCTCAGTATGTCCTACTGTTTGCAACCTCATGGACTAGAGTCTGCCAGTTCCTTTATCTATGGGATTTCTCAGGCAACAATACTGGTGTAGGTTGTCATTCCCTCCTCCAAGGGATCTTTCTGACCCAGGGATTGAACCCACATCCCCTGTATTGGCAGGCAGATTGTTTACCACTGAGCCACCCTACACCTGGGATGCCCTACATCTAAATCTATCTATCTCCACTGTGCAATGATGAAATAAAGAAATCATCCTCAAGAATATGAGGAAAGGAAGCCTGGAATCCCATTCATCCCCTTTCCTCTGATTTCCTTTCCCTGTGGAAAATATTAGTTTATGACTCTGATTGTAAAACAAACTTGCTACAGAACTAGTTTTCTATTTTTCTCCTTTATTTGTTGTTATTCAGTCACCCAGTCATGTCTGACTCTTTGCGACCCAGTGGACTGCAGCATGCCAGGCTTCCCTGTCCTTCACCATCTCCCAGGGTTTGCCCAAACTATGTCCATGGAGTCGATGATGCCATCCAAACACCTCAGCCTCTGCTCTGTCACCCCCTTCTCCTTCTGCCCTCAATCTTTCCCAGCATCAGGATGTTTTCCAGTGAGTTAGCTGTTAGCTCTTTGCATCATGTGGCCAAAGTACTGGAGCTTCAGGATCAGTCTTTCCAATGAGTATTGATGGTAGATTTTCATTAGGACTGACTGATCTGATCTCTTAGCTACCTTTCTCCTTTATTTACCTTGACTGAATTGTATTCCCCAAAGTAATTGAGGTGGGTCACCTTTCCACGTTACAGTAGTACTTAGACCATGTTACTTTTAATGTATATTTTGCCTCAAATTACAGAATTATAGACTGTAATTGAACCTACTGTGTTATTGGACCAGGTAAGCCACCAGCCTGGCTTAACCTGAGTTGACCAGAAGAGCTTTTTCCTAGATCATGCATTCTGAATAAGTATATTCACTGTTGATTCTCCTTCATACTAAATTTTTCATCATGATGCTTGTAATTTTGAGGCCCAAGAAAAGAAAGAGAAAGGAAAGAAAGAAAATTCATCCAGACTGTTTCCTGTGCTTGTCTGCAAGACACAAAAAAAGACATAAAGCACATTCTGGATTTAAATGATTAATGTCAAGCTCAAGCAAAAACACATTTCTTTCTTTTCTTGTGAAGTCAACATTTTCACAGATTACCTCAATCCCTGTGATCCAGAAGTATGTTTCCTAGCATACATTTCTACATGTAAGAGAGATACTGGTGATGGTACAGTATCACAGCCTTGTATATCACTGAATCTTATAATGGGTACCATATTTTCTTGCAATGTTTTGATCAAAGAGAAAGTCCCTTTGAGTACCTTATGTATTTAATACTACTTCTACTCACCAATCTCCCATTTTAACAAAGAAATCAGCCCTCATGCTCTAAGTCTTCTGAGACAAATTTTATCTAGCCAAACATCAGTTAGTAATATTTGATGTAACATCATCAGTAATATTTGTTTTCATCAAATATATTATTTTTAACATTTTCCTTTTATTTACAGCACATTATACTGGTTTCTCTATTCATGGTAGTAGTAAAATGTATATTAAAATACATTAAGTAAAAGATAATCTTTAAAGAAAAATTTGACCTTTAGATAAGCAGGTGTATACAGCAGATACCATAAAAGAGAAGCACTGATTTGATGTATTCCTTTTGCTGTGAGGGGGTGGTTGCTCCCTAGCTGTTAGCTCCCTGTGATACAGTGGGTTCCATTTCTACATCAAACACTACACTGGAGATATGATCTTAGGAAACATTGTTTCATAGAAACTGCAAGTAGAAAGATGAGAGAGGAAATGTCTAATCCTTACACATAATGACTCCAGAGGGCTGAAAATGATGCCAGGGAAGCACAGGGCAAGTAACAGGAAAAGACCAGCAGAAAAGCAGTGATACCAGAGAATGAATAAGAAGCGGAATGAAGAAGGTAAAGCATCCCTCATCCATTCTCACTAGGTTAATTTCAACATGGTGAGTTGCCTTGAGTTTGTCACAAGAAAAGTAGGGAACTGAAAGTGCTAGTGTTCAGTCGTGTCTGACTCTCTGCGATCCCATGGACAATAGTCCCAGGCTCCTCTGTCCATGGAATTCTCTAGGCAAGAATGCTGGAGTGGGTTGCCATTCCTTTTTCCAAGAGATCTTCCCAACCCAGGGGTCAAACTCTGGTATCCTGCAATGTAGGCAGATTCTTTACCATCTGATACACCAGGAAAGCCCAGTTTGTCACAAGCTGTTCCCAAAGGTGAGCTTTTAAATGTCCTCTTGCTACCATTAGGAGGGAAAAGGAAACACAAGATCAACTTACGATGTTTCATCTCTATATCACCTTGCCATTTTTTGACATATGTGATCAAATTTACTCTAAGAAGTAAACTTTATGGAGCTCTTTATCATTAATTACCATAATAATAAGAACTCAAAATACTAGTTTTCATCTACTGACAATTTAATTTTTTAAGATGAAATCCCTCACATTTGTTTAATCGATGACATTTATTGAGCACCTATTATTCTCAACCAGGGGCTTCCCTGGTGGCTCAGATGGTAAAGAATCTGTCTGAAAAATGGAAGACCAGGGTTAAATCCCTGGGTCAGGAAGATCCCCTGGAGAAGGAAATGGCAACCTGCTCCGGTACTCTTGCCTGGAAAATTCCATGGACAGAGGAGCCTGGTGGGACAAGTTACGGTCCATGGAATCACAAAGAGTCAGACATGACTGACTAACACTTTTACTTTCACTAACACTATTCTCAAAACCATCTGTTGGCTGTGTCAAGGATACAAAGTAGGGTGCTTATACGCAAAGTGCTGGTACTACCCAGGAGCTCTTTAGAATGTATAATCTCGGGCTCCAATCCAGACAGAGTGAATGAGAATCTGCATTTTTGAAGGTGATTCATACACACATGAAAGACTGGGAAGCTCCATTATAAGAGAGAGACAGAGACTCTTCAAACAACATCCCAGTTTGGCAATAACACTGACACTGAAATCATGAAGTTGACAACACGGGGGTATAGTTAGTATAAATAGTGTGATGTGAGTTTAGGCAAGAGAATAATCTCCAAAAATCAGGGAGGTAGTAGGACAGGAACTGTGCCTAAAACTCCATCCAGAAGAGAAGAAGGAGAGAAGCGTTCTCCCACTTTGGAGTGTACGGATGATTTTTAGGCAAAAATAGGACAGAACTATAGACACAAGTCATCTGAAATATAAAGAGAAAAAAAATCCTGTGTCACTGGAGTTAAGGATACACGCTGGGGATTGTACAAAATCAGACTCAATGGAAAGTGAGTGGTGGAGGGTGTCGGGGTGCAGTTTTACTAGCCAAGCAGAGTTGACTTTTCATTTGCGAGGGAATACATGCCATCTCTGAACAAGGTGGACTAAGAAGTTACAGGAGTAGACCCAGTCTCCTGCACATAATAAATGCTAAGCATTGGTGCAACTGAGTTATTTAAATTGTATGTTCAGGAGGGATTTCTCTGGCTCCATGGAGGGCAGAGTGAATTGCAGGGGGAAAGCTGGGAGGGGAGAGGCTATAAACATCCTTGGTGTGGGATCAGATGCTTCAATAGTGTCTGCTTAGTAAAAGATAGGCAAAAGCATCGAAAGCAATAATTACATGTAAGAGACTAAAATAGTTAAACCACTGTATTGCAATGACTATGCTGATTCGAATTTGCCCCAATTAAGGAGCTCTTTCATTGAAATAAGGTTTCTAAAAATGTTACTAAATGGCACTACTGCACTTTTGTTCATTTCATTGGGCTGAAACCCATGTGCTTGTTACCTTTGCTTTTATTCCCATGTTCTATTGTAACCAAAACAACACAAGTAAGTATACACAAGGACACTTTAACACAGGAAGTACCTTTTTTTGAAGGGAAGCAGCCCGCTAGAGCAGCCAAATCTTTAGCCGCGGAGCCACATAGGTTTGAAACTTGGCCATGGCACGTTCTGTCCAGACACTAGTGCTGTGTGACCCTGGCCAGTGGCTTCACTTCCTTGATCCATAGTTTATTTATCTAAGGATAAAAGCAACTATGATCCACCTCACAAAACTGTTGGCACAAGGCCTGCCACATAATTGGGGCCCCAAATAAGTGTTACTTACATCTTGATTACCATCACACACATCATCATAGTCCTCCTTCCCTTCCTCCTCAACATCATCAGCTTGATGACAGGATCAAACTAAAGGCAGACATATTACCTTATCCTGCTTAAGGTTATGATCCAGCAATCCCACTCAGGCATATATCCAGAGGAAATCATAATTTGAAAAAATACATGCACCCCACTGTTCACTGAAGCACTATTTACAATAGCCAGGGCATGAAAGCAAGCTTAGTGTCCATCGACAGATGAGCAGATAAAGAAGATGTGGTACAATATACAATGAAATATTACTCAGCCATAAAGAGTGAAATAATGCCATTTGTGGCAACATGGATGGACCTAGAGATTCTCATACTGTGTGAAGTACGTCAGACACAGAAAAACAAGTATCATATGGCTTGCTTATATGTGGAATCCTAAAAAATGGTACAAATAAACTTATTTACAAAACAGAAACAGACTTACAGATGTGAAATGAAACTTATCTCAAGAGGGAAAGGAGAAAAGGAATAAACCAGGAGTTTGAGACTGACATAAATATACTACTATACACAAAATAGATAACTATAGAGCACATGGAACTCTTTCCAATACTGTGTAATGATCTATATGGGAAAAGAGTCTAAAAAATAGTGTATATATATATATATATATAACTAATTCACTATGCTATATACCCAAAACTGACACAATGATGTAAATCAACTATACTCCAATAAAAACTTAATTTAAAAAGAGAATATGGCTCTGTTCAGTTCAGTTCAGTCACTCAGTCATGTCTGACTCTTTGCAACCCCATGAACCGCAGCACACCAGGCCTCCCTGTCCATCACCAACTCCAAGTCCACCCAAACCCATGTCCATCAAGTCGGTGATGCCATACAGCCATCTCATCTTCTGTCATTCCCTTCTCCTCCTGCCCTCAATCTTTCCCAGCATCAGAGTCTTTTCAAATGAGTCGGCTCTTCCCATCAAGTGGCCAAAGTATTAGAGTTTCAGATTTAACATCAGTCCTTCCAATGAACACCCAGGACTGATCTCCTTTAGGATGGACTGGTTGGATCTCCTTGCAGTACAAAGGACTCTCAAGAGTCTTCTCTAACACCACAGTTCAAAATCATCAATTCTTCAGCACTCAGCTTCTGTTATAGTCCAACTCTCACATTCATATATGACCACTGGAAAAACCATAGCCTTGACTAGACGGACTTTTGTTGGCAAAGTAATGTCTCTACTTTCTAATATGCTGTCTAGGTTGGTCATAACTTTTCATGCAAAGAGTAAGTGTCTTTTAATTTCATTGCTGCATTCACCATCTGCAGTGATTTTGGAGCCCAGAAAAATAAAGTCAGCCATTGTTTCCACTGTTTCCCCATCTATTTGCCATGAAGTGATGGGACTGGATGCCATGATCTTAGTTTTCTGAATGTTGAGCTTTAAGCCAACTTTTTCACTCTCCTCTTTCACTTTCATCAAGAAGCTCTTTAATTCTTCTTCATTTTCTGCCATAATGGTGGTGTCATCTGCATATCTGAGGTTATCGATATTTCTCCCGGCAATCTTGATTCCAGCTTGTGCTTCATCCAGCCCAGTGCTTCTCATGATGTACTCTGCATATAAGTTAAATAAGCAGGGTGACAATATACAGCCTTCTCGTACTCCTTTTCCTATTTGGAACCAATCTGTTGTTCCATGTCCAGTTCCAACTGTTGCTTCCTGACCTGCATACAGGTTTCTCAAGAGGCAGGTCAGGTTGTCTGGTATGCCCATCTCTTGAAGAATTTTCCACAGTTTATTGTGAGCCACACAGTGCTTTTACATTAAACCAAGCTTCTTCATAGTGATTCTATATTTGAGCCAGAGGCCTTTCTAATTAAGGAAACAAAAGCAAACAGGAGAAGGCAAGTGCTGCATTTCGGCTGAACAAACGTGAAAGTGCTCTGCAAACATGCAAGCGCACTCAGTGACCAATGTCACGCTGACGTGCAAACTCAGCCATGGAGGAGGCTGTGAACCCCTGACTCCCTCTCCTTGACTCCTCTTATTCTCAGGCTAGGTCCTGTGGTTCTGTGTACCTTTAACCATCCAGTTTTCTCTTCTAAACTTAACTCTTCTTTAAATTACAAGCATATGAGCTCTCATTACTCATCCTTCCAACCCAACCTACTCAGAAAAATATTCTTCCTCATGAAAAGAGGAGAAAATACTCCCGAGTTGCAGCCACATAAACATTCCATAAACCCCAGGATGTGTAGAGTTTTATTTCCATTTTCAGCTTTCCAGAGGTCACAGAAAGAGCTTCCCTGGGGGAACTTAAAAAGATTTTTGACTCACAGTGATGAGGCTGGATCAAGTCCATCTCTGATCTGTCTCTAGCATTCCTGCAAGCTAAAATCATGCATGCATGCTCTAGCTTGTAAACAAAGAAAAAGTTGCTAATTCATTCATAATTGAACTGGTTTTTATTTAGAGATCATCTTTTGGGGTCAGGCATATAGTTGGGAAAAAGACTTGAATCTATATCATTGGCATTTATAGAATTTAATCCATCACACAGATTCTTGTAAAGATCTTTAAGAATTCAGACATTTTCTAGGAGTGAAGCTTCAAATTCAAAGAACCATTCCAGAGCCCAGGGGAATCTCTTCTTCATTGCCTGTGAACCAACCACTTATGCAGAGAATCCCAGAGGACTGACATGACAATGGCTTAGATAGCAAGTCAAAAGTTCTTATTTTTCCATTCAGGAAAGAGACCTTTGAAATGACTGAACCAAGATAAGTTAGGGCCAAATCCATATTTCTCTATATCAGAGATTCTCAAATTTTAGGCTGCACTAGCAAAACATGAAGAAGAAACTTTCTCATTAAAAACACAGAATTCTGAACCTTACACCCAAGGTTTCTGATTCAGTTGATCTGGAGAAATGTCAGAGAATTTACAACTTTCCAGGTGATGCTGCAAGTGTGGGGACAACATTTTGAAAACTCATACTGTCTCTCAACCATGCAGAGACTTTATGAAGTGCTCACTAGATAATATTTAAAATACTGATATCAAATACTGTAGTTTCCTCTTCTTAGAGGAGAAGGATTTTTGAAAAAGTAAATTATCTACTAAGTTTTATCATCATCTCCTCTTTCTCCACCTACTCACTTGTCATGATCTTAATATTAATAAAATCCTATCTTTTATGTATTTACCAGCATGTTCTTAGCTCCATGTTGGGTTTTCAAGATCATGCTTGGTGACAGATAAAATTAAAGGGACAGTCATCACTGGCCCCTTTAAAGGAAGAAGCTTTTTAATACAAAAAGGCAATAGTGCTTGGTTAAAAATATCATACTGTGAACTGCCCTATATTTTCCTTAGGGTGAATGAAAGGAAAATGTTGATTAAACAAAGTGGCTTTCAGGAAGTAAAAAGGCTGTAGTGAAAGATTATGAAAAGAAGCAAAGAAAAAGAAAGGAAAAAGAAAAAAACAGTATTTTTGAGTAGCTATCATGTGCCCAACAGCAAAGAGTCACTTTTTTTTTTTTTTTAAGAGTCACTTTCAAATGGTTTCACATTAATATCCAGTCTGCTATATTCTGGGTGCAGCTGTCTGCATTTTTCTTTCATTTTTCTCTTTGTTTCTTTTTTTGCTACATTCATTCTTTTATTTTTTAGATTCCGCATATAAATGACAATATGCCATTCCACATATAAGTGACAATATGCAATATTGCCTTTGTTTCTCTGACTTATCCCCTAAACATAATGCCTTTCAGGTTTATCCATGTTGTTGCAAATGGCAAAATTTCAGTATTTTATATCAAATGATATTCCTGTGCATATGTATGTTTAACACCTCTTCTTTATCCATTCACCTATTGATGGACACAGGTTGCTTCCATGGCTTGGCCATTGTAAACAATGCTGCTATGAACATTAAGGGCATGTGTCTTTTCAAACTGGGGCTTCCTAGGTGGCTCAGTAGTAAAGAATCCACCTGCAGTACAGGAGATGCGGGTTCCATGCCTGGTCCAGACAGATCCCCTGGAGAAGGAAATGGCAACCCACTCCAGTATTCTTACCTGGGAAATCCCATGGACAGAGAAGCCTGGCAGGCTTCAATCCATGGGGTCACAAAAGAGTCGGACCCAACTTAGTGACTAAACAACCACAGCAACATCTTTTCAAATTAGTGTTTTCATTTTCTTCAGGTATATCCCCAAAGAGGAACTGCTGGATCATCTGGTAGGTCTATTTTTAGCTTCAATTTTTTGAGGAAATTTCTTACTGTTCTTCATAGTGGCTACACCAATTTACATTCCCACCAACAGTGTACGAATGGTCCCATTTAGTGCTGAAAGAGAGTTTACATCACAGTCTTCCCACAAGGGTATAAATTCCCATGTTTATGAACTGTACCATGCAACATGCCTGACCTGCATAGCATGCAAGTAACTCTTTACAATAACCCTTTATTTAACAGTAAATAAGCAATCCAACAGAGACCATTTACCCCAGGTCATGTTACTATTGAGTGGAAATATAGAGACTATAACACAGGTTTGCCTGAGTCTAGGTCTCCTGCTTTCTTCCAAAGGATTAAGGCCACTAAAGAGTATGCTTTTTTTGTTTTCCTTTCCCATCGGACATTGCACCTAAGCCTCTACATATAAACAAATAAATCCATGACTGTAGAATACAGAAGGATCAAGTACCAGGTCTGGGATGCACAGCTCAGAAATATGTCTCCCACTTCTCTCGTCACAGCCCCTCAGTCTTTGATGTGGCTCTAAGATTTTATTGCTGGAACAGAGGCAGGAGAGGGACAAGATGTGAGCTCAGGAGGGAAGGAGGTGGGGCTCTTTAGGTGACCCCATCACAGCCCTGCACACAGCCCACAGGTGGCTAATGCACACCACCCTGGCCTTGGGAGGGCTTCTTGGTGTCCCAGATGCACATCCTTAAAAATCATGAATACTGTACTTATTTCATTCGTGGAGCTGGTCATCACAAAGAAAAGCAAATAGAGCTAAAAAGCTGCTACTAAAAGGCAAGCTGCCAGAAATCTGAGAAAGCACACAGCCACACAACACCTCAAGTCTAAAGGGAGAATTCCAAGCCAAGATTTCTGCATCTCTCTCCACTCTCCAGCCAATCAGTATCAGGGTTTCCACTCTCAGACACGTGACCTTTTTACTGAGACACTTAGCAGTCAACCTGCATATGTTCAGGGTGCAGGCTGAAAGCAGTGGCTTACATTTCACTTCTGGTGCTTGAGGCCACTGTATACCCTAGTCTGTGTTCCCCACCCCATCCTCGTAGGTACACATAGAATCCCGAATCTGTACAGCATGCAGTGTTAATAAGAAAGGACCCTTCTCTGAGGAACTCAGTGCATTTGCTTTCCCTTTGTTTTTGAAAGGAAAACTGATGCAGGGAAGAAAGGAATCAAGTGTAGAAATAGCACATAGATCCACAAAAGTAGAAATCTGCTCTACTGTATGATATTAGGCCCTGTGGCAAAGCAGTGTGTGAGCTAGAAAGGGCATTTCCTCCTGCTCCTTATGGAATTCAATGTAACTTAGCTCTTGGCTACCAAATTGAATTCAGAATTGAATTAATTTACTCTTGACACAGCCAATACAGCACAGTGTAAGATGAAGCAGATGCTAATTTAGATGTAACATTATGAGTCCCTGGGTCTAATATCTTCATAATCAGGAATGTTGCTGTGGACACAAACAAAATTATATTTGCATGTGCTTGGAACTTATGCAGGCCAGAACTAGAGCTTCAGAGTTTATTAAGTCCAATGACGGACTGAAGGGAGACAGAGTTTATTAAGTCCAATGACGGACTGAAGGGAGACAGAGTTAGGGTTATGCAAATATTAGACAGGATTTTTTTTTTTTTTGCCACATCTGAAAGTTCAAATGACTATAGATCTGAAAACATCAGAAGAAGCAGGACTGCTTCATTCCTACACATGCTCACAACTAGCAGAGGTGATGATGTGTGTGCATGCCAAATCACTTCAGTCATGTCCAGCTCTGTGCGATCCTATGGACAACAGCCTGTCAGGCACCTCTGTCCATGAGATTCTCCAGGCATGAATGCTGGAGCAGGTTGCCATGCCCTCCTCCAGGGGATCTGCCCAGCCCTGGGGTCTCTTATGTCTCCTGCATTGGCAGGCAGGTTCTTTACCACTAGCACCACCTGGGAAGCCCTATAAACCACAGGAAGTAGGAATGACAGCTGAGAGGCAATAGACTTGGCACTGAAAACTGACAGATTGGCCAGATGGGGACCGTCATTTAAATACATGTCATATTTTGATTAGGATTATCTCTTAATACACTTGATAATATTTAAATTCTATAACAGAGACTAATCTTTATATTACATTTACCTTAGCCATTTTTCCATTAATAACAGAAAAAATTACTTAACAGAAAGAGAAGCATTTTATTTTATTTATTGCCACTAGACATTTTACAGTTTATGGTCAAAGTATCATAATAAGATGTAAATACTGTCTTCCAGATGGGAATACCATATTCACTTACAAAATTTTGCCATTTCTAACCTATGATTGCCTTTCTACAAAGTATTACCACTTTTCTCCTTAGGACACAATTAGAGACCATAGCTTTGTCTTTTTTTCCCCCCTTGTGGTCCTTTACAAAATGAATTTTCATTACAGTTTACTGTTTCAACTTAGCCATGTCTGTATATTCAACAAGAAATAGCTACCATATTTAGGAAATGAAAACATAAAGAAAAAAAAAAGTATACTCGATCTTTAAGCAACTTAAACTCTTAGTTTCAAGATCAAAGATCTTGTTTCAAGATCTCAAATTTTACTTTAGGAATTACATTTATTAACTTTTTTTTTCTGAAACAAATTCTCTAAACGTAGCCCGGACTCTTCATTTCACTCAAAGAACACAAGGCCGGGACTTCCCTGGTGGTCCAGTGGTTAAGAATCCACCTTGCATACAATGGGTGTTGGTTTGATCCCTAGTCAGGGAACTAAGATACCACATGCTGCAGAGCAACAACGGAAGGTCTCACATGATGCAACAAAGACCCTGTGTGCTACAACTAAGACCTGACATAGCCAAATAGATCAATATAAGTAAACACATTTGAAGAAAGCAACAACAACAAAGAAAAGCAATACAATGCTAACTGCCTAATTCTCATTTTCCATTTTACTTTGAAAGCCTAATTCAACTGGTTTGCATCAGTCAGGATAGACTAGTTTGTATTATAGTAAACAATGCTTGCATGATCTCAATGTCTTACAACAACAAAGGTGATTTCTGTTTTTGTGATGAGCCCCTTATAGGTTGGCTGTGGTTCTATTCTATTAGGAAGCTTTTAGAATCATTGCCACTTGTGTAGCACAAAGATAAGACATCATATCAACACATACTTTGATCCTTAAAGTGTCTTTTTGTAAATGACAGACATTTCACTGACCAGAGAAAGTCACATGTTCAAGTCCTACACGAACAGGCCAGCAAAAGACAATCTTCCTCTTGCGACAAGCAGAGACTATTTGAGAACCAGAATACAATCTACTACTCTGTACCAATCATACTCATCAAGAAACTCTCAGCTCAAGGCCCACTATTAAATTTTCCCATTTTAATTCTCACCAACACTTCTAATGTTCTTCAGAAGGATCTATATATACTACACATGTAAGCATGCATCTGTAATATATTATCTTTCGATATTTTTAAAACAACTTCATTTTTTGTTACCCTTGTCTTTTTAACTCAACAGTCAATTCTCTTGAAGCAGAACTATGTTTCAGATTTCTTCCTTAAATTTATAGTTCATAGAACTCAGAGTTGAAAACTATAAAGGTTCTACTACTCTTAGGTACTTCATGTTGACTGGCTTCAAAAATAAGTAATTCTGTGCATGTGCTGGATTTTGATGAAGGTAAGCGAAAACATTACCTACATACTTTAAAACTGGGTACTTGTAACACAACTTACTTTTATAACACAGGAAAACCATGTTAAATATAATATTATCACAAAACTCACGTCAAAGATCAAAAATATGTTTAACATGATGTAGAAAAGTATTCAAACATAGAAATTTTCAAGACAACATAGGGATTGGAAAAATACAAAGCTACCCAAACAATGACTGAGAAAATAATGAGTCTGAAGATTACAATGGCTGAAGAACCATAACTAAATAACTTTAATCTACATCTAATAATAATTAGAGAAAAATTATCCAATGAACATGTACTTCACATCAGATCCAATATTAGATTTACTTAAACACTCCGAGTATGCCTGGGGTTTTCCTGCTTGTAACTATAGGAACATTGGATGTGTACAATTATATATCAATTACTTTTTAAAATTGTTTCAGAGATTGATAAAATAATTTGGCAGTTGCAGCATTCAAGAAGGAATACAACTGAACTTGAGTTGGCCATGTGTCTTTCAGGCAGGGTGTGTAATTAGGAAACGGGAACATAAGCAGGCAGATACATAACAATATCAGCATTGTAAGAACCCACTTAATAACAATCTGCTAAATGCATCATATGTATTTAGCTCCTTGAAATCATTTCATTAGTCTGAAAATTAAGCATATGTTGTTCCTTAGTGGAGGAACAAGGGAGAAGGATTTGCTCTGGAGATTGGTAAAAGCACGCAAAGCTATTTATCTTGAGATTATAGGTCTGGTTTCAACCAAGAAGCTAAAGACAGTTATTGCTACTTTGCGGCCCATACAAAATGAACTATCATTATCAGTTTAGATGCTTGTTTCAGCAGGCTGTCACCATAATGTGGGCTTGGATAAC
Source organism: Antilocapra americana (assembly GCA_007570785.1). NCBI lineage: Eukaryota > Metazoa > Chordata > Mammalia > Artiodactyla > Antilocapridae > Antilocapra > Antilocapra americana. The sequence continues at coordinate 40,045,929 of ML664161.1, read as the reverse complement.
CCTAATGGATATGGGGACAAACGTCTGCTTGGAGAGATAATATACTACACTGAAAAGAGCTCTTGGTGAGAACCAGGGGAATCAGGCCTTGTTCCAATTCTGCCTCTAATATTTAAGTAACATGGGTGTCTCCTCTCTGGAAAAGGTAGGCAGGGAGTGAGGGAAGAAATTAGCTGGCCTCCCAGATACCTTACGGTCTTAAAGTTGGATAGTGTCTTGCGTGGGTAAGCTCCTTTTTGCTCTTCTCAATGGAAACTTTGTCCCTATCTCCCCCAAGTTATGACCCAAATCATATTTGGCCTTGTTCTTGGATTTCAGTTCAGATATTACTCCTTTCCCCTGTAGATAAAAGGAATAAGATGCTATCATCTCCTTTTTGCTTTTAAGTGTCCAATCTACAAATTATCCCTTAATCTAGGACAGATTCTTAGGCCTAGTTATAAGGCCTGTCTCCATCTTTGTCTGTAATCTTCATAATATATCATGATCTATTACAAAAGCTATAAGGAAACGGTCCAAAGCAAATTAGTTTCAAATAAAATTGTAAGTAAATAATGCTAATTTTAATGTAATATTTCTATCATTTTTTTTTAAAAAAGGAAATGGAATCTGATGAGTCTTGGGTTCCTATAATGCTGAGTTGCCATCAGCAATCTGAGAGACTCATGCTATTAAAAACAGATCAAAACAGCAACCAGGACAGAATTGTGCATCAGCAGCCTAACCACAGGGCTTCCCTGGTGGCTCAGTGGGTAAAGAACCTGCCTGCAATGCAGGAGATACGGGTTGAGTTCTTGGGTCGGAAAGATCCCCTGGAGAAGGGCACAGCAACCCACTCCAGTATTCTTGCCTGGAGAATCCCATAGACAGAGGAGCCTGTTGGGCTACCGTGCACAGGGTCACAAAGAATTGGACATGACTGAAATAACTGAGCCTGCACACATGCAGCCTAATCACTACCTACCTGCTGTCCTTCCCTTCGCTGGCAATTTCTTGCTGTTTACTTGAAAAGGTTATGTTTCTTTATGAGAAAAAGCAACATGAACGCAGATTACTGAAAAGACATTTCTTCTTCATTTTCTAATTTGAAACTGACAGATTTGAAGTTTAAGAAAAGTGACGCTGACTTTTAAGCTTCTGGTCTAAACTGGCATTGTGACACGACACTGGACAGGACTGAGGGGATGAGAACCAACGTGCATTCAGAGCCTCCTACCCAGAGGGATGGCTCTCTATGTTTAGGCACAGGAGCTCTGTTTACTTCTCATCTCCTGTTACATGGAGAAACAGAGCCACAAAGCTCAAGTCACCTGCCCAAGGTTGCATAGTGATAAAGGTGGGGCCAGATTTGTGCCTCAACAACCTGACACTGGAGCTGAGTTGTAATGCTCTGTGCAGGGAGTAGAGGATACAGCTGATTTTATTTTTATATTTGTTTAGATTTGAAACTCATGCCTTTATCATTAGATCAAGCTTCCTTTCAGTAATGAAGCGACTCGGTGTGGAATGTCAACAAACATGAGCCAATCTCCCTCTGCAACACAACCTATGCTGTACCTAAGAATGCTGAGAATTGCTGCATCTAAGGTCCCTAGGTACACTCTGAAAGGAAAAATATGTCCACTTAGGAAAACTCCAAACAGCTAAAGTCACTTTCTGGAAGGGATTTGGTATGGACAGATGTCAGGGTGGGCTTCCCATGTGGCTCAGGGGTAAAGAATCCACCTGCCAATGCAAGAGACTCAAGAGACATAGGTTTGATATCTGGGCTAGGAAGATCCCCTGGAGGAGGAAATGGAAACCTACTCCAGTATTCTTGCTTGGAAAATTTCATGGACACAGGAGCCTGACGGGCTCAGTTCATAGGGTCGCAGAGTCAGACACAATGAAGCACACACGGTGTCAGGGTAGGGAATGCCTCTTACAGCTTTTACATGGACCGGTTGCGGGACCTTGACTAAGTTACACAGCAAAGATGAGTTTCAGATTCTACATTTGTATTAATAATATGAAGACACAAGGCCTGATGTAGATTACTGGTTTTCACTTTTCTACCAAAGCAGTAGAAGCCATTATATAAGAGATATCTCAGACCCAAACGCAACATATACACAAAGGCAAGTAGCTTTCTCTGGGAGACAGAATCTATTACCAGGCCTCATATAACACAATGCCAGCAAAGTAGCTGGAAACTTCTCAGCACACAGGAGCAAACACCTGGTTTAGATCCTTAGCTAGTCTCTGAGCCCCTTCCCAACTTTGATAGCCCCTAAAAGTCTACGATCTCTTTGAGTAGAATCAGGAAATCTACTGTGTGTTAGTGAAACAACTGTTGTCTCCTTTGAAGAGTTCTAATCGTAAAACGAACAATTAGTCTCCTCTGAATTTCAGTTGTGATTTAGTTTTAAACACACTACAACATCTAACACTCAAGACAGATTCACTTGTCAGTTCAAAGGAATGAAGAACTGGACTTTGATCCGTTACCACTGTGCCAGGGATTGATTTTGGGGAAAGATACGCGATTATGGGATAGAATGTGAAATGGGAAGCTTTGGGCCAACCCAACCCCGATTCTCTATTTGTGTGTGGTGCAGGATGAGTGACATGGGGTGTGAGGAGGGCTTCATAAGATGTAAAAAGAACTGATTGATTTATCGATCCCTGGAAGACAGTCTCCTTGACGGAGACATGCTGTCAAACAGTGGCAGGATGCGCTGCTAAAAGCCCTCCAGATTGATTACCCTACCTGGCACCTGATCCCTCATCACTGTGGCAGGTGAAGAGTGCTGGAAATGTACTCACAGCTGCATTAATAAGATAGGACGAGAACAAACAAGGAGGTCTAGGTCGGGTGAGGTTCTGACTAAGAAGAGGATTTCCCACTGCTCTGAATTTCCTCAAAACGGAGCACCTCACATGGTGTGAAATACACAGACTGGAAATGAGACTAAATAGCTAATCCAGCTGAAAACGTTCATGACAGCAGTGACACCTCTGGCTTCTGAATTTCTGTGATGTGGTTTCCCCGTCTATTACTGCTTCTGAAATTTGACAATTCCTGTTTGGATCCTTACCTACTTAGAAAATGATTTGGAAATGGTGTACTAAGAGATACACCTGGCATAGCTGCAAAACACATCTCCTTTTAACGATACAAGAGGATTTCTGCATGCAAACACTGTCGCATTCTACCTCCCTGGATCCATAAGAAAACTTTAAAGGCACATGCACATGTGCACACTACAGAATTTATCTTTAACTTAGACTCCTTTTGTAGGCAAGTTGGAGGCAAAGATTAAACACCATCTGATAATCAGGGACTGACAAAAAATAATGTGGGGAAAGTCAATTATAATGGAGGTGAAAGAAGGTACTAATGCTATGATTTCTCAGAAAATCAGTATAATCTGTGACAAGGAGTCACATAGATTTAGAAAGGGGACGGTCCAATGTCTTGAAGTCTTAAGAGAGAAATTAGCCAGCTCCAAACCCTGAAAGAAAGTTGAATGTTTGGACATAATGTTTGTGTGCTCAAAAGGATAAGAAGTAGCTACAGATGGGAAGCATCAAAAATTGTTATTGCAGGGTTTTCAGCACTAAAATTTAAATTGTAAAATTACAAGAATTTTGATCTGGAGACAACAGACAATTCACAATCACTTCATTTTACCGGTGAGAAAACCCAGGCACATCGGGGTGAGTGAATTCATGTTAGTGGGGAAGGAGCTGGGATTTGAACCCATTTCTTGACTTCTAAGTCCAGTGATTTTTACCCCCTATATCATGAATGTATAATTCACCTCTTCTTTTACTCAGATTTTCCAACATCTTTTAAAAGTGCTTAAGTCTCCCCTCATTAATTATAACAACAGCAATAGCAACAACAGCAAGAAAACAAAAATTAAAAAATATCCTCCTGTGGCCACACTATCACCAATTTTTCCTCTTTTACTTTTAAAATCTACTAACACAATTATGTCTCTAGGAAAGCCTAACTAGAATAGGCTTCTGCCCTTGCCTTGAAGATGATGACATAAGGCATGGGCATTCACCATCATTCTAGAAAATGTGCCCTAACTTTTGATGTAGAATCAGAGGTCTTTGAAAGAGAGAAGGCCATTAAGATAAAGCTAGTTCAATAGCTCCATGGTCGTAAAGAAAGCAGAACCCTCTACCAACCAGAACAGAGGGACATAGATGGCTGAATTACTGAACTGACCAAAAAGATTGTTCCGGTTTTTCTGTGACAGCATATGGAAAAATCCAAACAAACTTTTGGGCCAACCCAACAGATCTCTGAAGATAAGAATTTAGATGGAGCAACAGTTATTCTAGACAATTTCACAGCCAACTGAATATTCCTTTCACACAAGGATTGAAATAAAAACAAAACAAAACAAACAAACAAAAAAATGACCTGTGAAGCTGGACAGGAAAAATATATTGCATCATTGCTTTCAGTAAATGCTGACAGAATTTAGCTTTCTTTCAATTATAACAAAGTATGATAGGGCTTCCCTTGTGGCTCCATGGCAAAGAATCTGCCTGCCAATGCAGTAGACACAGGTTCCATCCCTGGGTAGGGAAGATACCCTGGAGAAGGGAATGGCAACCCAATCCAGCGTTCTTGCCTGGGAAATCCCATAGACAGAGGAGCCTGGCCACCTATAATAGTCCATGGGGTCACAAAAAGTTGGTCACAACTGTACGGCTAAACAACAATAAACTGATAGTTTTTATGTTTTTAACAGATGACAGATCTTTTCATGTTACATTACTTCAGATGCTGCAAATTTTTGACATGTAATTTATATTTTCCCCTATTTTAAAGTTAAGTTGTAATTTAACTCACTTCTAGATCTTGTTATTTAGTATATTAATAAAAGCAAATTTACCCCACAATTTTATATTGCTATTTTAAATAATTCGTTTATTTTGAATAACTCACATTATTATTTTTAAACCATTTTATTGAAGCATGATTGAAAAAAAGTCATGCCTCTTTAATGCATACAATTTGGTAAGTTTGGAGATAAGTTCCCTGGTGGCTCAGATGGTAAAGAATTTGCCTGCAATGTAGCAGACCTGGGTTCGATCCTTGGGTCTGGAAGGTCCCCTGAAGAAGAGAATGGCTAATCACTCCAGTGTTCTTGTCTGGAGAATTCCATGTACAGAGGAGCCTGGAAGTGTCCATCAGGTCTCAAAGAGTTAGGCATCACTGAGCAACTACCACTTTACATACCCTTGAAACCATCACCATGATCTATGCCTTAAATATATCCATCACTTCCAAAAGTTTCCTATCATTCTATCTATTTAGTTGCTTTACAATTTTGAATATACAATGGAGTATTATTAACTATAGGCTTTTTGCTATACATTGGGTCTAGGATTCATTCATCCTGTGTAACTGACATTTTGTGACCTCTGACTAACATCTCCCTGTTACCCCCCACTCTATGCCAAGTTCCTGGCAACTGCCATTTTACTCCGTGCCTTTATCCAGATTCATAATGTAAGTGGAATCATTTAGTATTTAGGACTCTAATATTCTTATTTGACTTAGCTTCAGATATATCCATATTGTAACAAAGAGCAAGATTTCTTTTTCTTCGGGTTGAATAATATTCCATTGTAAATACATATTAAATATATTTTTTCTTATTCATCCATCAATGACATAGGTTACTTCCATGTCTTGGCTATTATGAATAATGTTTCAGTAAACATGGAGTGTAGATACCTCTTTGATATTGTGACACCATTATTTTGACTACATATTCAGAAGTGGGATTCCTGGATCACTTGTAGCTTTACTTTTAACTTTTGGAGGAATCTCCATATTGTTTTCTATAGTGGCCATATCAATTTACATTCCCATCAACGCTAAGGATTCCCTCTTAGTCACATCCTCACCAACACTTGTGTTTGTGTATATGTGAGTGCATGCTGCTGCTGCTGCCAAGTCGCTTCAGTCGTGTCTGACTCTGCAGCCCCAGAGATGGCAGCCTGCCAGGCTACCCCGTCCCTGGGATTGTCCAGGCAAGAACACTGGAGTGGGTTGCCATTTCCTTCTCCAGTGTGTGAAAGTGAAAGTGAAAGGGAAGTCGCTCAGTCGTGTCTGACCCTTAGTGACGCCATGGACTGCAGCCCACCAGGCTCCTCCGTCCATGGGGTTTTCCAGGCAAGAGTACTGGAGTGGGGTGCCATTGCTTTCTCCATGTGAGTACATACATATGTTTAAAAATAATCATTTTAACAGGTGTGAGGTGACATTTCTTTGTGGTTTTGATTTGCATTTTCTGGTTATTAGTGATGTTGAACACTTCTCATATACCTGTTGGTCATTTGTATGTCTTTGCAGAAATGTCTATTTAGCTCTTTTGCTCACTTTTTAATCAGGTTACCTTTCTGAGTGGAGGAGACTATTGAGTTACAGGAGTTGCTTATATTAATATTTTGGATATTGACCTTCATTAGATATATAGGTTGCAAATATTTTCTCCCATTCCACTGGTCATCTTTTCATTTTGTTGATTGTTTTGCTTGCTGTGTAGAAGTTTTTCAGTTTGATGTCATTCCATTTGTCGGTTTTTTGCTCTTGTCATCTGTGCTTCTGATGTCATATCCAAGAAATCACTGCCAAAGCCATTTGTCAAGAAGCTTTTTTCATTATGTTTTCTTCTAGGAGCTTTATGGTTTCTGCTTTTATATTTAAGTCTTTAATCCATTCGAAGTTGATTTTTGTGTAGTGAAATGAGTCTAATTCCCTTCTTTGCATCTTTACACAGTCCTTATCTCTGAGCAACCACTAATCTGTTCTTTATTTTTATAATTTTATCACCTCAAGAATGCAGTGTAAGTGGAATAATATAATATGTAATATTTAGGGACTGACTTTTTTTTCTCAGTCTAATTCTTTGGAGATTCACTCAGGTTGTTGCAAGATGAGTAGCATTCCTTTGTGTGTATATACCACAGTCTGCTTTGACCATTCACTCATTGAAAGACATGTGGCTTGCTCACAGTGTGGACATTATTTCAAAGAAAGCTGCTTTGAGCATTCATGTCCAGGTTTTTGTGGGAATGTAATTTTCATTTCCTTGGGACAAATGCCTAAGAGTACATTTACTGGGTCATGGTAGATCTATGTTTAGTTTAGGGTTTTTTTGTTTGTTTGTTTGTTTTAAGTACCCAACGGTTTTAAAAAATGTAGAGAATTTTGCATTCCTACCAGCAATGTATGAGTCATCAATTCCTTTGCATTCTCATCATCATTTGGTGTTCAATTTTTAAAAACTTTTTTAGCCATTCTGATAGGTATGTAATGGTATTTCATCATGGTTTTAATTTTCATCTCCCTACTGATACTGAACATCTTTTCATGTGCTTATTTTCCATCTGTATATCTTTAGTAAAATGCCTGCTCATGGTCTTTTGACTAGTCTCTAATATAACCATTTGGCTTTTAACTTTTGAAATTTAGTTCTTTATATACTAAACTGTATCACAGTTCTTCACAGAATATTTGGTTTGAGATTTTTCTATTAGTCTGTATCACATCTCTTCATCTTCTTACTAGGGTCATTTGCAGGGGAAACAAACTAATTTTGATAGATTCCAATTTACCAATTTTTATTGTTTCTGCTTTTGGTGTCAAGCACAAAATTATTTGCTGATCCCCAAATTCTACAGATTTTCTGAAGTTTTTTTGGTTTGTTTTCTCCTAAAAGTTTTATAATTTTTGCGTAATAATTAAGTCCATGGTTCTTTTTTGTAACTTCTATATATGGTGTGAAACTTAGATTGAGATTCTTTTTCTTTTCTAGAGCATATTTGTGTGCATATGTTGTTGGGTTATCTATTCTACTCCACTGCTCTATGAGTCTGCCCCTCTGCCAAGAGCATCAGTCTTAATCAATGTAGCTATATAATAAATCATAAAAACAGGTAGATTGGTTTCTCCTATTTTTCCTTTTCAAAACTGTTTTAGCTTTTCTAGTTTTTGAGTATAAATTTTATAATAATTTTATCTATAGTTATAAAAATCTTTCTGGGATTTTGATAAGAATTGTATTAAATCTGCTTATCACTTTGGGGGAATTGACATATGTAGTATATTGAGTTTTCTAATTCATGAACATAGTATGTCTATTTATTTGTTATTGTTCAGTGACTAAATCATGTCTCACTCTTATTTACATATTCTTTAATTTCTTTTTTCACAGTTATGTAGTTTTCACCATACAAATCTGAGTATTTTTGGTTAGATCTACATCTAAGAATTTTATTTTTGAGTAAGAGCAAATGGCATTGCATTTTTAATTTTAGAGTTCACATGAACACTACTAGTATATAGAACATATATATTATATTGATTTTTTTAAATATTTATTTTACATCATATGTCCTTTTTAGCTTACTTATTAATTATAGGAATTTTCCTATTGGACCCTTGTGATTTTCCAGCTACAACATTTTGCTACCTGCCAGTCTTATTTCTCCTTTCTGATCTCTCTGCTTTTTATTTCCCTTTCTCACTATTCCATTGGTTAGAGCTTTCAGTATTATGTTAAATAAGGTTGGTAAGAACAAATACAGTTGCTTGTTGACAATATTAGGGAAAAATTATTCCATCTTACATAATTAAGTATAATGCTAGCTGTAGGGTATTTGTAGATTTCTGTATCAACTTGAGGAAGTTTACCTCTATTTCTATTATCTGAAAATTCTTATCATGAATGGTTATTATCCTGCCAAATAATCTTTCTGAGTCAAATACTTAGAGCACATGATTTTACTTTTTTAGCTTGTTAATAACATGGATTATATTGATTAATTTTCAAATATTGAACCAATATTCCATTCCTGGAATAAACTCCAGATGATCATGGTATAATACTCCTTTCATAAACTGCTGAATTCCATTGGTAATATTTTCCTAAGGAATTTTGCACCTATGTTCATAAGGGCTTTTTTTTATTTTTGTAGAATAAAACCTTTGGTTTATTTTTTGTTTGGACTTGGTATACAGAAAATGCGAGTGGCATAAAATTAATCATTATATCTTCTTTCCTCTTCTGTTTTCCAGAAGAAAATTTGTAGTATCAGTGCTAATTTTTCCCAAAATTGTTTGAAGAATTATCACATGATCTCATCCTGGAGATTTATATGAGAGTTTCTAAACTACAAATTAAAATTTAATAGTTATAGGATTACCAAAGTTTCAACTCCATATTGGGTGAACTGCAGTAGTTTGTGTTTTTAGAAAAATTGGTCCATTTCATCTAAGCCATCAAAATGATGTTTGTAGAGTTGTTCATAATATTCCCTTACCATTCTTTCAAGTCTACAGCATCCGAAGTGCTATCCTTTACTTCACTTCTGATATTGGTAATTTGTTTCTTCTCTCTGTTACTCCTTTGGAGAGGGGGTGGTCAGTTTTACAAATATTTGTGAAAGAATAAGCTTTTTAGTTTATAATTTTTAATTTTTTTTCTGCTTTCAATTTCATTCTTTTCTGTTCTTTATTGTTTCCTTCTATTTCTTTGAGGTTTATTTTGATCTGCATTTTCTAAGGTCTTCAAGTAAGAGCTTAGATGATTGCTTTGAGATTTCCCCCTTTTCTAAAGAGCTATAAATTTCCTTCTCATCACTTGTCTTAACCATGTTTCCCATTTTTTGATATGCTGTTGACTCATTTCCATTCAGTTAAATACAGTTAAAAATTTCTCTTGGGACTTCATTTTGGACCCACAGATTGTTTAAGTGTGTTGTTCAGTTTGCTTAGAGTTTTTCATGTGATCTTGCTATTTCTGATGCCTGCTCTTTTTTTTTCCCTCTCTAAGCTGAACCTTCTGTGGTCAGTGAACATACTCCATATGCTTTCAATCCTGTTAAATTTCTTGAGGTTTGTTTTATGCCTCAAGGAATTTACCACAATGTTGATCTTCTAGTCTCAAGGTATCTAACTGGTCTGCCTTCTTCTCTCTACCCTTGAGTCTTCTTACATTTCTTCTATATATAATGTCCAGTGTTCAGCTATACTTAGTGTGGGAGGGGTAAAACACATCTATTCAATTTTCCAAGAAGTCAAAGACTCAACGTCTATATTTTTGGTTTATGTAATAAATTATTATAATGGGAATATGTCCATTGGCTTTAACAAACTACCAAGGAGGTTATGGTGCGTAAAGTGGGAATAAGCCCTTTAACAGGCCTTTCTCTTAGAGTGAGCAGCACACAACCACTCTGCCTTTCTTTCTGTCCCTGTAGCTGATCAACTATCTGACTGTATTTACTGGTATTAAGCCCACCGATTATATTTTCCCTATGAGCCAACATGACATCAAATGCTTACCACAATTCTTGACTTCTCAGGTACTTTCCTACTCTTAAGCCAGGTTCTGTACTGATCTACCTCCTGCCTGACTATGGGTAATATTTATGCTTCCCACATGCCTGCATACTGCTTATCTTCAAGCACCATCTATGATGTAAGCCATAAGATGGACTCAAGGTCAGCTTCCCCACCCAGGATCTTACTGAAGTCAACATGACATCTTTCAAAGGAGAAAAAAAAAACAAAACTAAAATCCTTTATGCAACCAAATATAGTATTTTTAAAACCATAATTATCATTGTTAAGGTAATAGGGGAAAAAAGATTCTTTCATTTCTTTTGAAACGTCTATTTACAAATAAAACAACATAATTAAGCTTAAGAGATGGTGGTGAATCAACAGAGTTGCTCTTAACATAGAATCAGTCAGCTGTTGCCTATCTAGATAATTCTTTTGTATCTTTCTGCAGGGATATAAGTCTGTCAGGACCTCAGAAAGGCCCCTTCATGGATAAGTCCTCTTAGTGGCAATTAGAACAGTTTTGCTAGCAGGGACAAGGAGGAGAAAAAGACAAAGAGAAAGCATAAAAAATAGGTGGATTAAAGCAGAGGGTGAAACCTCTGTCAGCCAGGATGAAGCCTGTCAGGCTGACTAATGTTCTTAGGCCCATAAGGGGACTCGGCTGGCAGCTGTAGCTTTCTCAAGTTGTGAAATGAGGGTATTATGCAAGGAAAATATTTATTGATCTGAAGATGTAGAAGGTGTGAGATTTATGATTGAGAAATTATATTAAGTAATTAATTTATTTACTTACATAAGTGCTGATTTGGATCCTTGTAAATTAACTACAAGGACAGAGTCATGAGAAAGACAACCATGCATCTCTGTGAGGTTAGTAAGAGTAACTAAGTTAGGAAACATGTGAGGCCTAAAAATTGGACCACTTGACCTGGCTGGATGAATGCTCATCAGCCATGTGTGATTTTTAATAATCTGTTAGTCTGTGGTTAAGATGAAGGCTTGTCTAAGAAAGGAAAAAAATACTGAATGTAGAAAAGTACTAGACAGATGTATAAACATGCTCACTCCTCCTCCACCCTGGGCACTGGAGTTGTTTACATTGAGCCATTTGAGATACACTTAAGGCTCAATCTATCACTTTCCTTGAATATGAAGAAAATATGGCTACAATGCTGACTACAGCTACAGTCCATGGATTTAGATAACAATGGAACTTAAAATTTAAGGATCGGCTGAACCAAAGGAGGATGTGACAAATCTCTTTTTACTAATTTTCCAGAAAAGAGGTTGTATGTATTACTATAGCATCTTGGATACCAGCTAAACACAGGGGCACACCTGGACTCCAAACCATGTGGACAGTAATGCAGTGGTTCCCACAACATCCTCAGATTAAAGTGGCAGCAGAGTGAGGGCATCCAGGCAGAAAGAGAAGGAGCTGGTATGCAGATGAGAGTATTATAATAGCAACTGCCCATCGCCCTCTAGCCCATGCCCATCACTGCTCTACCAGGCATCTAAAACAAGAGTTGCAATGGAAAGTCTACTCACGTTCCTCTACCCACCTTAGCGCCTATCCCAACTCCAAGCAACTAGGAAACAGTAAATTGAGGACAGGAATGACTGCTAAAAAACATGACCTGACAAAACTATTCTGTACAACATATTATATATACTCAGAATGGTATTGGAACATTGCTTCAACCAATCAAAAAGGAAAGAGAAACCATAGAGTTTATCCACTGCTCTGTGTTTGACTGACAGAAGATATTTAAGTGGCTGGATGATGAACCGAGTAACTATCTAAGAAATAGTATCACTACTTCAGGCTTGTTTTCAGTTATCTCCCAAACTAGATCAATATATGATAGGATATCACTATGTCATATCCTTCAGCAAAGAACGGAACTGACAGAACACAGGGACTGGCACGGGGACTCTGTGCTATGCCCCTCCATCAGAGCCCTGTCCATTTCTTCATTCTTATTTTCACACTGTTCAGATGATCCAGAAGAAGACCGAGAGGGCCACATGGGTAATCTCAGTGATGTTGTCTCCCCTACATATGCTCAGATGCTCAATATGTTCTGGCTCTTTGTGACCCCATGGACTGTAGCCTGCCAGGCTCCTCTGTCCATGGCATTTCCCAAGCAAGAATATTGGAGTAGGTTTCCATTTCCTTCTCCAGGGGATCTTCCCCACCCAGGGATTGAACCTGGGTTTCCTGCATTGCAGGAAAATTCTTTGCTCCCCTCCTTTTATTAAAAGCTGTGGAAATATTTCTGCAAGCCAACTATCCTTTCGCTGAATTTTAGAATCAACAAACAGTGGAGGGAGAAGGTGGCAGAGAGAAGACAAAAAGATGACAGGATAAGGCAGAACAGAAATAAAAAGCATGCATTCCATCTATTCTCCTCTGATTATTATGCCTTGGAATCATGGTAGATTCTCCTTCCAGGGCTATCTTCACTGTAAAAAGCTGGGAAGATAATAGATGTGGAAAAAACAGATTCTGAAACTCTACAAAACACGATCTCATCAATAATATATGCCTTCCCCACAGCTTGGAGAAAATAAAATATTAATATGCCCAATTTTTAAGAGGGAAGCAAGACTGCACACTGGAATGTTTTTCATCCAGTATTGATGTTCTGATTCACACATATGTGCTTCTGCGAATTCTATGGTTTCTGTCCTGTCTGCCACCCTGATTTGGGTGCCTATCCCTCACTTAGGAGAGAGAAGCCATAGGCTCCCAGACTAGTAAACAACATAATGGTGGTTCAGAGGGATGCAAGGCATGTGGTTCTGTTTGGATGCCCTCCGAGTGCTTTTTTAAAGCTTCCTCAGCACTTTTTTCCCTTTATCTTTTCATGCTGTAGTCAAAGTATGGGCCTCTCATTGCTCATTTGAACCCTTCAAACAGGCTCTTCACTTGCTTTAAAATATAAAACTAGTTTTTGAAGAGGCATATAAAATGCTAAAGGATGTAGGTAGGTTTCATATCATACCAGCTCATGGACAATGTTAATATGTCTTGATGGGACATCATTAAGTCTTTATGACAATATTAAAGCAATAGTAGAGCTGGTAAGTAAGACGTAATGTCCTTCAGATCAAATTTGGAAAGCTGGTCTTCAGAAACTCTAGTGTTTAAGCTGGAAAATGTGCACATTCAGAATCGTTTATCATATGTATGTGTTTCATTAACCCACCCCAAAAAATGATATGGACAACAACAACAAAAAAAACCTACCGTAAAGACCAATGGTGAATGTCATTTTAGCTGCAAGTATTTAAAAGTATGTATCTGTTCATGACAATTTTAACACACTTCTTGTTTAGTTGTCAGAAACAAAGCACAGCTAAAAGATTCTTACAGATACCTGTGGATATGAAATTATACCCCAAAAGAAACCTAAGAAACATGCAAAAGACATGCAAATTTACAGATTATTGGTCTAAAATAACCCCAGAAAATAATCTGGAGGTTTTAAGCAGGTTTTTTTAAGAGCCCTGAAGTTCTACTGAAAGAGGTGACTCATTGAAACCAATTTCTATTTTTAGAAAATATTATCTTCTTTGAGTTTCTGAGGATTAAGTGAAATGTCATAATGTGAAAAATAATACATGTGTATATTTTAATTAGTAACAGTAGTATAAATAATGTATTTGTATAACTGAGAACTTATTTTTGGTAACAGTTATATTGCATAAGAGTATAACTGAATTCTACAGATTCCCAAAGCTGCCAAACATCCATGTCATGATTTTTCTAAACTTAAAATTGCATTATCATATATACAAAATTAAGATTCTAAATTACTTAAATATGCATGGATGTGCACCTGTGTGTTGGCCATGCAACTTAGCACATGCAAATATGCCTATATATTAAAATGGATCAGAGCGCTGAAAACTAAATGAAATCAATTGATCAATTTAAATCTTAATAAATCCTACCACTTGTGTACATTTAGGTTAAATTCTCATTGTGATTTCTGCGAACTCTTCACCCCAAAAGATTTCAGATGAACTGTCTGTGAGAGGCAATGGTAAATGCATCATTGGTGGGGTAGCCAAAAAAACTGATGAAGATAATGTTTTTAAAAAGCAAGAAGAAAGCAAATATATCCATTGAAATCATATTGAAATCATGGAATAAGCAAATATACAAGGTACTGTGATGCACACTGCACAAAACACACTAAATCTGCCTTATACTCTAGAAGTTTACAAACTGAACAGACTATATATGAGGATGATTGTTAATGGGATTATAAGTAACTATATAGGAGGAAGACTATCTCAGTATCAAAGGATAATAGCTGTGATAGCTCAAAGTGATACTAGTAATGATAAGAGACAGTTAAAACCCAAAGGCATACGAACAGAAGGCAATAACCTAAGCTGGTTAAGTGGTCGCTGGAAGATACTGGTGAGGGTTGACTGTGGTCCAGATCTAAGGCTAAAAGGGGTATCTGCATCAGATCCAAGTGTATAGTAACCATTCCAAAATGATATTACCAGTGATCAATTTTGTCAAGAAGAGCTAAACACAGATATCCTATCTTTTCTTAACTTGGCATTTAATTCAATAAATAAAGCAATAAGGACCAAACAAAATAGGAATTTGACTTACAATCACTGGTCCTAGGCTCCCAGAGTTTACATTTAATAGAACTGCATTCCATACATAAACGGTGCACATGGATTCCTAAGTGGACACATGCAGCTTAAATTTCAACTTGTCTAATCCTTCAGCAACCAATTTTCATCATGGAGATTATCAAGGTGAGAAATACTTCTCTCTGTTATAATTTTTTCTTTCCTTAACAGCAGGAGGCTTGAAGTCTATCCATTGTGAACACTGGTTCCTTGATTTGAGCTTAACAGAGTACTGGGCAGCTCAGTGCTGGCCACACTCTAAATGAGTCCCTGCCCCTTCCTCTCCCACATCCTGCTCATCCCTCTACTCTTGATGGCTGTGACATCACTGCTCTGCTAGGGTGAGGACTAATCCATCAAGGCTTTAAGGGGCATGAGTTTACTCCTCCCCACCAACTCTCTTTCCTGTACAGAATTCCAGAAAAACCATGTACACACACCCCACCCCCTGCAAAAGAGCATCAAGTTATTTTAAAGATTTTAGGTCAGAACATATTTGAATGGCATTAAGTTTTCTTTTCTCATCCATGTGCCCAGTTTTGAAACTGTTCTACTTGAAAAATATTTTTATTTTGCTATTTTGGTTTCCCCTTTTTGGCCGGCATTCATTTCTGTCAAAGGAAGGAAGCAGAAAAGCAATGTTCTACATGTCAGATGGAAGGAATCTGCTAAGTGTCATTGAAATAAAAGACAACAGCCTATATTTTGCAGCTGCTATGCATGAGCACACAGTCCTTAAGAATAGGGTTAGGGTTAGAGTAAATAATTCCTGAGACATAGCTTGGGCAAACACTGAAATCCCTAAATACTGTATCATAAAATTTAGGTAAGCTGCTTTTTTTGATCTCATTTCCAAGTAAATGGATGTCTTGCCACTTAGCATTACCTTAGAAGTAACCTTGTCATGTCTTACCAACTGAGCAGTATTATAGCTTGTCAAAATGGATAGCAGAGTTCTACAGCAAGTTTCTCTTGCAAACAGAACACACTGGCTGACAGAATGGAGTACTGTGTGGTTCTTATTAGGATAACACCAAACAGTAATTTATGCCTAAGCTTAGCAGGTAAATGAAGAGAATCATATGTTTTAAAAATACCTGTTAAGTAATTCCCCTGACTTCTCATGTGATGTGGTGTTAAAATAAAGGGGTTCAACTGTTCTTTAACTAGTTGGAAAAGTTACATGTTTTACTCAGTTGGAGTCCTCCAAGAGGAGTTTAAGCACTGATGTGCCTGGGGTGATGCTCGGTACTAAGAAACCAAGTGCAAGCTAAAAGGCCTCTACTTTCAAGTATAAAGATAAAGCACAACATCCAAGGGAGTATTTTGATAAGATAGAAAAGATTTATAAATACTTGCATACTTGACATTATAAATATGATCCCTTTGAATGGCTGTTCCTGAGATGCCCAAACTAGGATGAAGACTCAGAAGTTGAAGGCAGAATTCCATGCAGATGGTAGTCTTTGGCCAGGTGGAGCAGGAAGATGTCAGCCCTGGCCTTGTGCCCTACCCTGAGGCCAAGTGGGAGAGATAATAAGCCTTCTCAATGGGAAGTCAAGTGGGCCTTAGGAAGCACTACTACAAACAAAGCTAGTGGAGGTGGTGGAATTCCAGTGGAGCCCTTTCATATCCTAAAAGATGATGTTATGAAAGTGCTACACTCAATATGCCAGCAAATTTAGAAAACTCAGCAGTGGTCACAGGACTGGGAAAGGTCAGTTTTCATTCCAATCCCAAAGAAAGACAATGCCAAAGAATGCTAAAATACCACAAGCTGGAATCAAGATATGCCAGTAGAAATATCAATAACTTCAGATATGCAGATAATACCACACTTATGGCAGAAAGCAAAGAACTAAAGAACCTCTTGAGGAAAGTGAGAGAAGAAAGCGAAAAAGCTGGCTTAAGACACAACATTCAGAAAACTAAGATCACGGCATCCACTCCCATGGGACTGGATGCCATGATCTTAGTTTTGGGGGCTCCCAAAATCACTGCAGATAGTGACTGTAGTCATAAAATTAAAACATGCTTGCTTCTTGGAAGAAAAGCTATGACCAACCTAGATAGCTTATTAAAAAATAGAGACATTACTTTACCAAGAAAGGTCCACCTAGTCAAGGATATGGTTTTTCCAATAGTCATGTATGGATGTGAGAGTTGGATGGTGAAGAAAGCTGAGCACCGAAGAATTGATTCTTTTGAACTGTGGTGTTGGAGAAGACTCTTGAGAGTCCCTTGGATTGCAAGGAGATTCAACCAGTCCATCCCAAAGGAAATCAGTCCTGAATATTCATTGGAAGGACTGATGCTGAAGCTGAAACTCCAATAATTTGGTCACCTGATGAGAAGAACTGACTCATTGGAAAAGACCCTGAGGTTTTGGAAAAGACTGAAGGCGGGAGGAGAAGGGGACGACTGAGAATGAGATGGTTGGATGGCATCCCTGGCTCGATGGACATGAGTTTGAGTAAACTCCTGGTGTTGGTGGTGGACAGGCAGGTCTGCTGTAGTCCATGGGGTTGCACAGAGTCGGACACAACTGATCGACTGAACTGAGAGGGGAATCATGGACTATGAATCTCATCCTATTTTTGCTACAAACTGGTTATTCCTCATCTGGGAAACTTATATAACATATTTCATATTGGAAGGTGAAATATGAAAAAGTAAATGCATGCACACACACACACGCGCGCGCGCACACACACACACACACACACATGTGATAGCACTCATCTGAGAGACAAAGAAGAGAGTTAGAACAGTTTTTTCCACACCAAAATGCACCACTCTAGTTAATTGGGTGAACATTTGATCTGCTTTTTTTTTTTTTTACCTCTCTCCATATGATTCCTCCTCCGATGGGTAATGTAAAAATTAGGACAAACTTTTATTAAGTCGTTAGTAAAGTGGTAGCTCAGCTGAAAGATGAGGGAGAGAGGTTAAAAAAAAAAAAAGCAAAAGCAGATCAAATGTTCACCCAATTAACTAGAGTGGTGCATTTTGGTGTGGAAAAGACTTATGTTCTAACCCTCTTCTGTCTCTCAAAAAAAGATATAATGAAAGCTGACTTGGTGATGGACAGGGAAGCCTGGCATGCTACAGTCCATGAGTGGCAAAGAGTTGGACATGACTGAGGGACTGAACTGACTTGAACTGAAAGTGGTGGCTCTGGAGCATCCCATCATTCCAAGAAAAGAAGGCCACACATCCCGCCTGAGTGGGGGAAGCTCCACTTGGACAGTGCAGGAGCAACTAAGGGGCTTACAGGCACAACTGCTGGGACTCTCTCTTGTCCAGGCTCCCAAAGAGATGTTACTATGGTGAACTGTGTGCAGCTCTCCTTCCTTTAGTCTGCAGGGTCCATCTCCTCTTGTACAAGTAGGTTCCTGGCAAGAGGGGGTTGATTTCAGGACACAGCTAGAGATAGAGCTTCAATCAAGAGAAGATAATTGTATCCTTATCTCTGAATTTATCACTGAATGAAAAGCACCTTCTGTTGAGTTACAATGACATATAGCAGGAGTTGCCACACTGATATAGACATTCCATGAGAGCATGGGACTTGTCACTGAGCATTGATTTATGCCCAACTGAGCACAGGGGCAGCATATTATGGTCATTACATATATATTCAATACATACATTAAATGTTAGGGATATTTATTCACATTAAAATTCTCATTCTGGCACATGGGATTTTAATTGGAGTATACTTTCCTTCAATGAGCAGTCAGGTTTCTCTCTTCCTCCATGTTGCACATGCAGAAAGTAGCATCAGTGTATCCAACCACTTTCTGTGACTGAACCCTTGAGTTTCTTATGGAAATGAAAATTTTCTGAACATTTCTGCCTTCTGCGGTGCCTGGAGTAGTGGCCACCATCCTTAGAGGGACACAATCTGTAAATCACTGAGTAGAGAGCATCTCCATATTGACTGCAGTTCACCTGGGCTTGGAAGCTTCTCTAGGACACATTTTCTACAAGGAACCTGTTGATGCTATACATATTAGGTTGGGGCAAACATAATTGAGATTTCAGACCATGAATTTTAAATAATTATAACTAGGCTTAAACATGTCTTTATTAATTAAAATAGGGACCATTATAACCAACACTTTTTTCCCAGTGAGAAATAAGCTTATTCCTGTAGTGAATCCGTGCTTCAGGATTCGATTAACTCTTGGAAAGCATTTTCTCCCTTCTGCTGGTTATGGAAGTGTTTACCCTGCAAAAAGTTGTGCAGAGGCTTGAAGAAGTGGTAGTCAGGTGGTGAGAGGTCAGGTGAATATGGCAGATGAAGCAAAACTTTGTAGCCCAATTCATTCAACTTTTGAAGCATTGGTTGTGCAACATATAGTCGGTCATTGTCGTGGAGAACATTCTGTTGACCAGTGCTGACCACAGGCATAGAGGCTTTTGGTGCTTCTCATCAATGTTCATACTTTTCAGATGTAATGATTTGACTGGGGTTCAGAAAGCTATAGTAGATCAGACAAGCAGCAGATCACCAAACAGTGGCCCTGATCTTTTTCTAGTGCAAGTTTAGCTTTGGGAAGTGCTTTGGAGCTTCTTCTTGGTCCAGCCACTGAGCTGGTCATTGCCAGTTGTCATATAAAATCCACTTTTCGTCACATGTCCATAATCCAATCAAGAAATAGTTTGTTGTTGCTGCATAGAATAAGAGAAGATGACACTTCAAAGCGATTTTTTTTTATTTACATTCAGTTCATGAGGTACCCACGTGTCAAGTTTAACCTTTCCAATTTGCTTCAAATCTCGAATGACCATACAATGGTCGACATTGAGTTCCCTGGCAGTTTCTTGTGTAACTATAAGAGGATCAGCTTCGAAGATGGCTCTCAATTGGTCGTTGTCAACTTCCAATGGCTGGCCACTATGCTCCTCATCTTCAAGGTCCCTGTCTCCTTTTGCAAAACTTCTTGAACCACCACAGCACTGAATGTTCGTTAGCAGTTCCTGGGATAAATACATTGTTGATATTGCATGTTGTCCCTGCTGCTTTATAACCCATTTTGAACTTAAATTAAAAAATCATTCAAATTTGCTTTCTGTCTAAACATAATTTCTATAATCTAAAATATACATTAAACAGAAAGCAATAAATCATTAGCTAAAAAACAAAGAAAGAAATATGCATTAAAATGATATAACATAACTACATTTATTTAAGAATATATTCTAACATCAAATGTTAAAGTTCAACAATGTAAAATCTCAACTACTTTTGCATCAGCCTAATACTAATGCATGTTCTAAAAATGTCTGAAGCTCTCTCCAGGATATGGAGGAAAAGCTGGAAGAACATCTTTAACAAACATATTTCAAAATCAGTAATAAATAGCATTTATACCCAGATACTTATCATTTAAATAACTCAATATGCTTAAATATACAGCTTTAGGTCTATCTCTCTACATTCTAGTAAAACAAATGTAATTGATACTATTAATAGTTAATTTAAAAATATAATTTTTTAAGTTTAAATTTCTATTAGGCTAATAGATCAAATTTGGTCTCCTGCTATCATTAGGTTGGGAAATCACAAAAATGATTATTCTTTTCTTCCCCTAGTATGTATGATTGATTTGACATAAGTACATTAACTATAAGATGAACTAAATATTATCAGCAAATGTATCAACTAACAATGTAAGAGTCCAGGAGAAGAGATAACATGTCAAATTGAATGAAATCAATTGAAAACAAATCCATATGTATTAATTAATTTAAGAATTTGAGAACCTGCTATAAGCCAAACACTTGGTGCTGCACATAAGATAGAAAATAAAAGAACTATGGCTCCTGCCTTAGTATCTTATAACCCACTGGGGGGAGACAGACATTAATATAATCATTGCATAAATATAAACCTTCAAAATGTGATCAGTGTTCTGAATGAAAAGTCAGTTTGCACAGACAACATGTAACAGGGGACCTGATCCTGTCTGTGTTCATACAGGGGTGAGTTTCCTGAGGCACCGATGCCTGAACTGAGATCTGAAGGGTGAAGAAGGACAGAGGTCAGGTAGGCCAGGAGGTTAGTGTAAGAGGAGCACAGGACCAGCAGAGCAAAGGCCCATGACAGGAGGAAGCTACTCTTTCCATGACCTGGAGTTGTCTGTTGCAGCCTGAGCTGAAAGAATGAGGCTGAAAGCAGTCACAGGGTGACTAAGAAGGTGCCAGGTTACACAGGGCCCTGAGGCCAAGACAGAGATGGTGGTCTTTATTCTCAAAATAGTGGGGAGGCTCGAAGGGTTTGGAAGCATAGGTGATGAGCATTGTGACAAGTCTTCTCTGCTTGCAACACAGAGTGTGAACTAGAATTTGGGAAACAAGTGGGGAGTCTTCCTGCCTGGTTTAGGTGAACGGGAGTCATACTGTGGACTGCAGCTTTAACAGGGATGGTACAAGGTAAGCGGTGTACATAGAATGTAGGGGGAGATACCAGAGGTGCATAATTGCTAAGGTACCTCAGAATGTGGCCTTATTTGGAAACACACAGAAGTCAGCAAGTTAAGGTCATTCAGAGTAGGCCTTGATCCAGCAGGTTTGCCTGGACGCAGAAACAGACAAGACCAGGTGAAGAGACACAAGGAGAAGACGGCCATCTGCCGGCCAAGGACAGAGCCTGGCACAGCTCCTTCCCTCACAGGCCTCAGAAGGAGCAAGATGCACCTACATCTTGACCTCAGACCTCCAAAACACTAAGACGATACACTTCTGTTGTTTAAGCCACTCAGTTTGCAGAACTTTGTTCTGGCAGCTGTAGCAAGATAATACAGGCACATACATCCCAAAAGAGTTATTCTTTTCACAAGAGACACAACCTCAGGTGGTCAAAACAGTTCCTGAGTACCTTTAGCCAACTCCTCTTAACGTCAGCACATAAGTCAAAAACTAAGAAATTAACATATTATTATCAATTAAAATGCAAGCTTTATTCAAATTTAACCAGCCTTCCTCTATGTCTCTTTTCATACTCCAGTACCCAACTCAGAATTCCATGTTGCTTTCATTCACTGTGTCTTTTAAGTCTCTGTGAAGCTTTCCTTTGTTTTTTTTTCTTTCTTTCTCGTGACTTTTACAGTTTTCAAGAGTACTAGTCAGGTGTATAATATCCTCAAACTAGGTTAGCTTGATTTTTCCCTCCGTGATTATGCTGAGGTTATAGGTTTGGGAAAAGAATATCAGGCTGGTAGCGTGCCCTCCTCATCGCATTATATCAGCGTTACAGGAAAACAACAAGACTTATCACTAGTGGTATTAACCTTGATATCCTAGTTAAGACAGTGTCTATAAGATTTCTCCACTGCAAAGTTACTATTTCCCCTCTCAATATTCTGTTCTTTGGGATTGAATCACTATGTCACTCACACATTCAAGGGAAGGAAAAATTTTAGGTTTTCTTTCTAAAAATTAAAAGAAAACCTATCTTCATAGCATATCTATCTATCTACCTAACTATCACCTTTCTATCTTTACTATTGGTTCAACTCATCCATCAACACTGCAATAAAATAACTAACAGGGTGTGATCCAGCTGGCTCTAAGTAGAATTTCTAAGTGCTAAGTGCTGCTTTTAGACAGCAGAGAAATTGCTAATGACTGAAAGGCAATGTAGAAACTGCAAGACAGAGTATGAGATCAACTGAAGACATTGGGTAACTTAACTACATAAAAATTATTTATAAATGCTGCCCATGACTTAGCAGATAAAGGTCAGCATACATTCGTAGATAGCAACCTCTTCAAAATAAGGTCAGGGTATTTCCTAAGTTAAGACAGTCTTGGTGAGGCAGAGTAATGAGTAAAAGTAGGTGAGACTGGCGGTGAACAGGAGACATGGGGTCCACTGATTTTAAAAGGTGAAGAGGTATCCATCCTAGTTCATGCTCACAAAGGGTGCACGGTATTTTGTATCCTGTCAAGAAAGGTTTGCAGCAGTCACTTAAACTGGTGAAATCACCTACAGTCCAGCAAAAGGAGGGTTCTTAGACCTCATTCACTGTAATTACCTCATGATGCAAAATAAGGAACCAAGGTCCAGAAAGGTTAGCTGGCATTCTCAAGTTTATAGAAACATGTATTGGCTAAGGAGAGATTGGAGAGGAAATTCCCAACTTTTCTCAAGTATTTTTCCAACTATCTCTTGATCTCTCTTTTTTTAAACTCTAGTCTAAAGCCAGGCGCAAGATGCAGAGGGTGGTATAATAACTGGCCCAGAGGGCACACAAGCCCAGTGAGTATGGCATTAAGTGATGATGGTGATACACAGATAGGCTCCACTCTACCTTCAGTTCTAATTAAACTCCTTATATTTACACATATTTTAGAACTCTGCTACAACGTGGCTCATAATTCCATAATTTAGCTCTACCTTTGGCCAAAATTTGTGTCCAGAATTTAGCTTTACCTCCCTTAGGTCAAAATGTGTTGCTACAAATATAAAAACTCAAAAAATAAGCAGCAGTAGGATTTAGAAAATATAATATACCCAGAACTTATTTTATTCTTGTTTTGCCAATACCAACAGTATAAATAAGATTGCACATACAAATACAATGATATCAACTATCCTTCACATTTTTCATTTTTATGTTTTTGTTCAACAGAGAATTGCTGATGAAAACCTTTTTCACTGAGAACTCTTGAAACATCTACTTAAGCTTAGATAGTTACATTTACTTTTAAAAAATGAAAATAGGAACAAAGAGAATAATTAACACATACTGGGTACCAAAAAATCCATTTAGATTATTTGTTCAAATATCAAAAATGATGATATAAATAATTGCCAGATATTCTAAAAGTTTGGGCACTCATTCTTTCAAACTTTATCAATTCATATCAGCTTTCACTCTGGTAAACAGCCATATTCTGAGCTCAAGACACTTCCTGAATGTCAAAAATAAGGATGTGCTCAGAAACCTAAAGGTTCCCTGAATGGCTTAGATTCCTGTAATTCCATGCTTGCATTCATTCATATAACTTGAGCAAATGAACTTATATAATACTAGTAATAAGTAATTTCCCCCTTTTTACTGGTTAAATCAGCTTGACATAGAAAAGATTCTTCTTCCTACTCTCCTTCCTCCTCCCACTCCATCACGTTCTCAGCATCTGCACTATCATTACCACTTCAACACCACTTCCTTCCACATATTCTCCTCTATCCTGACCTCCTGCCTCTACTCCTGCTGTTGTGTCTCCTCCTCCTCTTCCTTCTGAGACCCATTCTAAGTAACTCACTACTGGAGTAGGAGAAGAAATGGAATGATCCTTCCACAAATAAATGACCTATGAAGAGTCTGGAACCTGGAGGACGCCACCAGGGCTGTGGAGCTATTTTTACAGACCTGCTAAATGAGAACCATGGATCTGTCATGTCCCCATTTCATGTGTATTTAGGTTATCTTAAGTTTTACTTTTGTTGTCTAAAGTTTATTCACTTAGAAGCACATTCTTGAAGAGGACTGTGATGATAATTCCCGAAATTCTTCAACTCATATAGTACCTGTTGCCAAAGTAACACAATAAGGGTAGATGAAGGGAACGAGGACGTTATTTTGAAATTCTTAAGCTGTATGAATGGTGTGCAGTAGTACAGAACTAATTAGAGCACGGCCCAGGTCTAAGACTACTCAAATGCTTCCCTGAGCAGTTATATACAACAAGCCGTAGGAAATCATTTTTCTTTTATTTTTTTTATTTTTTATTTTTATTTTTTATTGTTTTTGCCATACAATGTCATGATATCGCCATGGGTTTACATATGCTCCCCCTCCAGAACCCCCCTCCCTCCTCCCTCCCCCCGGGAAATCTCGCTGCACCAGCCCTGAGCATCAATCCTGGGCTGGCGATTGATTAGACATATGATAATTAACATGTTTCAATGCCATTCTCCCATATCATCCCACCCTTACCCTCATCCACAAAGTCCACAAGTCTGTTCTATACATCTGCGTTCCTTTTGCTGTCTTGCATGTTGGGTTCTTGTTACCGTCTTTCTAAATTCCATATATATGCGTTAATATACTGTATTGTTGTTTTTGCTTCGGGCTTACTTCACTCTGGATAATGGGCTCCAATTTCGTCCATCTGAGTAGAACTGCTTCAAATGAATTTTTTTTTTAATGCTGAGTAATATTCCATTGTGTATATGTACCACAGCTTTCTTATCCATTTGTCAGTTGATGGGCATCTAGGTTGCTTCCATGTCCTGGCTATTGTAAACAATGCAGCGATGAACAATGGGGTACACGTGGCTCTTTCAATTCTGGTTTCCTCGGTGTGTATGCCCAGCAGTGGGATTGCTGGGTCATATGGCAGGTCTATTTGCAGCTTTTTAAGGAACCTCCAAACTAGTACAGCCACTAAGGAGATCATTTTTCAGTATTCTGATTTAAGTCAGTTTGTTTCTTCCATTTACTTATATACAACTTGTTATATGATCTCCACAAGCTTTACTTAAGACCATGTCCCACTTCTACTGGTTTTCCCCAATAGCAATATTGCGGTTGAGCCACTTAATCCTGGATGTATTTACTATAGGGAATAACATTAAACTCAGAGATATCACAGAACATAACAGAGGTTGGCACGGGTACCCAGAAGCCATAGGTAACCAAACAAACAGAGAAACAAACACTGATTCGGCATTCCATTCATCTCAGGATGTTGCCAGCAGGAAAGGGGGACATATGCCATAGCCTCACAGTTGTCATCTTCACACCCATCACAAAATGACTGAAAGCGTGAAAAGATATCCTATTTTATTATTTTGCAATAATTATACTATACAACAAACATGGCTATATAAGTCAGTGCCCAGCATACTTCAGAAATTAGACTCCATCACACTTTGGGATATTAGAGAACATGCTCATGAGGGATATTTTGATGTTAGTGGTAAACCAGTATATTTGAGTAACTCATTCCAACTGGTCTAAAGAGCTCATAATGCATAAAGAGAATTAAATAATGTATTATTATCATGACTATCACTACTTTACTCAATATATCATTACTAAATAACCTTGCAGTACACTCAGGAAAAAGAAAAGCTTGTGTCTCTCCAATATCAAAGGATATAGAATACAAAATCACAGGCTTGGGAGTTCTCAGGGATTTATATCAAACTAGCATAAAACAGCGCTTTGTATATATATATTTATAACACACTTGTCTCTGGATAGTCAATGAAAGAAAATATACATGTTTGTTAAAATAAAGTGATTCAAATTCTACTAAATGTCTAAAATATCACAAAGACATATCTAGGGAGAATGGCAATCACTTACTTCATCTGATACATCTGACTTAAAAGTGTGGCTGCTTCCAAGTTTACTAATTAAGATCAAATTAAGGACACTAGGCCTCTGTTGTCCCCAAGCATATCTGGGTGGATATGACCTAGAAACACACTGAGGGAACATTTCAAATATGTACTGTCTCCCATGGGATTCACCAGCTCTTGGTTCCCTCTGGTTAACACAATGACCCTGTGAAGCGAGCAGGAAGGGGCTCCACCTGGAACATACATAACCCATAAATCTCCCTCTCAATAAGGCAAGACATCAAATTTTCATTTCAAGCAAACTATACAAATTTGAGAAGTATTTCAAGGGAATACCGCATACCAGCATTGTAAAAATATGTGTGGAGGATGGAGGTGATGAAAAACATTGAATGAATCGTAGCAAAGATTGTGTGGTAAGAAGTTCGCTCATCTTCATTATGTTCCTTACCTTAGGAGAAGACAAAAACAAACAAACAAAATCTCTGTAAGGAATTTAGAATAAAATTCTCTATATGCCTCAAACATATGTAGTAAGTGAGAGAGTGAAAAAAAAAACCACACAATGGACTCAGCATTAGAAAGACTGGTTTTCAGTTTTGATTTGGCAACTGGCAGATCTGCTAAAAGATGTGCAAATCATATCACCTTCCTGTACCTCAGCTGTCTCATTTGGGGAATGAAGAGGTTTGAACTCTGCTATCTAAGGTTGCCTTTGGTGCTACCATCCTTTGATTCTAAAACAAAAGTACATGGGAAAGTCTTTGAGGGCAGCTCTTATCTTTGTTCCTTTTATTTCCCATCAGGGCCCAGTTTGACCCAGCTCTCACTGAGAGCTGTCAAACCAGAGAACAGAAGAGCAAGGATCAGACCTCTGACAAAGCCACATCACACAACCTGGCCATGTTTGGGACTCAATCTATTTTTCTCTCTCTCCTTCCAACTTTGAAGGCCATTTCCCCTCATTCTCTCATCTCTATATGCTTCCTATCTCCCAGCTTCTCATGTATAAAAACATGAGTTTCCTAAATAAAGAGATTGCCTTTCCATTAAAAATATGCCGATGCCTAAGTAAGACCAGAGCTTCTGAGAAGCTCCCAGATTTGAGTTTTAAATACCTTCAATGCATCCCCAAGTGGTCCTGGGACTGCTTAACTTTGTAGGTAAAAAGCTAGTGCCCTAGAAGGGCAGATAATCAAAACCTGACGTGGCTTATGAATAGAAAAGCAAACGGAAGAGGGTCTAGTTTGTTGATTTCAGTGTGCCCTGGGGTTTGTGCCTATCTGCTATGGCTGACAAAACTATTCATCAGGTAGGTATGACTTGGCTTTTGCCAAATATGACCAAAAACAAAACCCTAAAATTCCCAGTATGAGTGTGTTTGTTTATGCTCAGTTCTGTCTGACTCTTCACAAACCCATGGACTGTAGCTCATCAGACTATTCTGTTCATGGAAATTTCCAGGCAAGAATACTGGAGTGGATTGCCATTGCTTCCTCAAGGGGATCTTCCCTATCCAAGGACTGAACCCACATCTCTTGTGTCTCTGGCATTTGCAGGCAGATTCTTTACCATTAGTGCCACCTAGAAGTCCCAGTATATATGCATCTATTAATTAATCCTTTAAACATTCAGTGACTCACATAGGTTGAGGGTGTTCTCCCTTCTTGAATGAGTGCCTTGCTGGCTGGCCTCAGAAAACCATTTATTGCAAAAAGAGCTTACTACAACATTTGTCTGATTAGAACTCAGGACTCTCTGAACTTTTCTACCAGTGAACCTTCTACCACCTTCCATCTGGGTGTCTGGCTGAGGAAGAAGTACAGATGAGTAGATGTCCCCCCTGGTGATGCCCTGTAACCAGTGAAACATTGAATCTGATATTTCTGGAAGGTGCCTAGCCCCATGAAGTCTCCTGTCTCATTCATTCTGTTCGTGGAAGAAAAGAAACTTCAAGCTGTGATCATGAAGAAATAAACAAAATGTTCAAAACCAGAAGTTGCTTTCCTTGTCGATAATTTTGTACTTTCCTTTTTTTTTACTGTGAATGCCAGTAATTAATGGAAGTACTTGTGCTCTAGTGAGATTTCTGTCCCTCCCTCTCCATTGTCAATGTTCGCTTTGAGAACCACGTCTTTTCCTATTTGTAAGGGGCAGGAAGTACACCATAAGGTGCCATGGCTTAGAAGGAAAAGAAAAGACAAACAAGAACAGAAAAAAAGGCAAAGCAACAATAGAAATCTAACCTCTAGACTGAAATAAGCTTGTTATAACTGAGGATTATGTAATCAATAAGACCGCTGTCTCCTGACTTATCTGAATTTACTATTTCAGTTTCAACAAGTATATATGATAAATTATTTGTCTCTGAAAATATGCTTTATTTTCCCCAACTACAAATTTCCCTTACTATACAGTGACATAAAAGGGCATGCAATGTGAATTTTAGGGGAACATTTGTAATAAGTAGCTCATGATCAAATATCAATATAGAACCTAAATAAATGATTTTATTTCTGTTAACCTTTGTTGAGTGGCAAAAGCCTCCACAGAATCATTTTATTTGATATGCATGGCAACAGTATAATGGGGTACTATTATTCCCAACCTTCTACAGGTAATGAAACTGAGGTTCAAAGAGTTTGTGTAGCCTTTGTGAGGTCACTCAGCAAGTCTGCACGACCCAGCAATCAGTACTTTTAAGGATCACTTCATCCTGTGAGACAGAGGGTTTTCTCTGGG
The DNA here is from genome assembly GCA_007570785.1 of Antilocapra americana. Taxonomy (NCBI): domain Eukaryota; kingdom Metazoa; phylum Chordata; class Mammalia; order Artiodactyla; family Antilocapridae; genus Antilocapra; species Antilocapra americana. The sequence continues at coordinate 40,016,827 of ML664161.1, read as the reverse complement.
AAAGATTATGAGCAAGGTGGTCACAAGATGAGAGCAGTGGGTGAGAAGTCAGAAAATACATATGTGAACCTGGGTTTCGATGTGTGATTTTTGTTTGTTTTTGTGTGGCTCAGATGGTAAAGGATCTGCCTGTAATACAGGACACCAGGCTTGATCCATGAGTCAGGAAGATCCCCTGGAGAAGGGAATGGCAACCCATTCCAGTGCTCTTGCCTGGAGAATTCCATGGACAGAGGGGCCTGGCAGGTTACAGTCCATGGGGTCACAGAAGAGCTGAACACTACTGAGCAACCAAACAACAATTTAATTTTTAAAATTTACTTTATCAAAGTATAATTGACTTAGGGCTTTCCAGGTGGCACACTGATAAAAGAATACATCTGCCAATGCAGGAGACATAGGAGAAAAGGGTTCAATTCCTGGGTTGGGAAGATCCCCTAGAAAAGGGAATGGGAACCCACTCTTGCCTGGAGAATACTATGGCCAGAAAAGCCTGGTAGACAACAGTCTATGGGGTTGCAAAGAGTTAAACACAAGTGAATGACTAATACTTTTACTTCATGAGTTTCCCTAGTGATTCAGACAGTAAAGAACCTGCCTGCAAGGAAGGAAACTCGGGTTCCATCTCTGAGTCAGGAAGATCCATGGAGAAGGTAACAGCTTTTCACTCCAGTACTGCTGCCTGGAAAATTCCACAGACAGAGGAGCCTTGCAGGCTGCGGACCATAGGATTTCAAAGAGTTGGACACTACTGAGGGCACATGCACACACACACGCACACACAGAGCTGATTTACAATGCTGTGTTAGTTTCTGGTGTACAGCAAAGTGATTCTCTTATACACATATATAATACTTTGCATCTGCTAATCTCAAACTCCCAATCCATCCCTTCCCCCTCCCCCTACCCCTTACCTCCCCCTTGGCAACCACAAGTCTCTCCTCTATATCTGTAAGTCTGTTTCTGTTTCAGAAACAGGTGTCTGATAAGTCCATCTGTGTCATATTTTAGATTCCACATGTAAGTTATGTACGGTATTTGCCAATGTGTGCTTATTATACTAATTTCATCAGGTCATCAGTTTCTTTATCTGTGAAGTGAGCATAATTGCTTGGTAGACCCCATTATTGGGTTGTCCTGAAGATCAATGAGATAAAAAGCCTAACACCTAGGAAACCATAATAACTATAAAACATTATTATTTCAAAATTATAGAGATATATTAAAAGATGATGCTGTGAAAGTGCTACAGAACTTTTTCAGCAAATTTGGAAAACTCAGCAGTGGCCACAGGACTGGAAAAGGTCAGTTTTCATTCCAATCCCAAAGAAAGGCAATGCCAAAGAATGCTCAAACTACCACACAATTGCACTCATCTCACACACAAGTAAAGTAATGCTCAAAGTTCTCAAAGCCAGGCTTCAACAGTACATGAACCATGGGCTTCCAGATGTTCAAGCTGGATTGAGAAAAGGCAGAGGAACCAGAGATCAAATTGCCAACATCCACTGGATCATTGAAAAAGCAAGAGAGTCCCAGAAAAACATCTACTTCTGCTTTATTGACTATTCCAAAGCCTTTGACTGTGTGGATCACAATAAACTGTGGAAAATTCTTCAAGAGATGGGAATACGAAACCACCTGATCTGTATCCTGAGAAATCCATATGCAGGTCGAGAAGCAACAGTTAGAACTAGACATGGAACAACAGACTGGTTACAAATCAGGAAAGAACTATGTCAAGGCTGTATATTGTCACCTTGCTTATTTAACTTAAATGCAGAGTACATCATGAGAAATGCTGGACTGGATGAAGCACAAGCTAGAATCAAGATTTTCCAGGAAAAATATCAATAACCTCAGATATTCAGATGACACCACCCTTATGGCAGAAAGCAATGAAGAACTAAAGAGCCTCGTGATGAAAGTGAAAGAGGAGAATGAAAAAGTTGGCATAAAACTCAACATTCAGAAAACGAAGATCATTTGGTCCCATTACTTCAAGGCAAATAGATGGGAAAACAATGGAAACAGTGACGGGTTTTTATTTTAGGGAATTCCAAAATTACTGCAGATGGTGACTGCAGCCATAAAATTAAAATATGCATGCTCCTTGGAAGAAAAGCTATGACCAACCTAGACAGCATATTAGGAAGCAGAGACATTACTTTGCCAACAAAGGTCCATCTAGTCAAGGCTATGATTTTTATAGTAGTCATGTATGGATGTGAGAGTTGGACTATAAAGAAAGCTGAGCACCAAAGAATTGATTCTTTTAAACTGTGGTGTTGGAGAAGACTCTTGAGAGTCCCTTGGACTGTAAGAGATCAAACCAGTACATTCTAAAGGAAATCAGTCCTGAATATTCATTGGAAGGACTAATGCTGAAGCTGAAACTCCAATCCTTTGGCCACCTGATGCAAATAGCTGACTCATTTGAAAAGACCCCAATGCTGGGAAAGATTTAAGGCAAGAGGAGAATGGGATGACAGAGTATGAGTTGGTTGGATGGCATTACCGACTCAATGGACATGAGTTTGAGTAAACTCCAAGAGTTTGTGATGAACAGAGAGGCCTGGTGTGCTGCATTCCACCGGGTCACAAAGAGTTGGACACAACTGAGTGACTGAACTGAACTTAATATTAATATGCTAGTTTCTTAAATTGTGAATGAGGGTGAATGTATAAGCAGAAAAGTTTTGTAGACACAAGGAGAAGTAAAGGAGTTAAATGCAAAGTGAGAGAAACAAGACCCACTGGAGGGAAAAATAAGAGAAAGCTTGGTGGGCTTCACATGGCAGATGGGAGCTCACAGAAAGCAAACAAAGCCTGGAGGCAGAGTCTATTTCCTGAGATCCAGAGGAATTTGGGCTTTCCAGGCCAGACAGAGATTCAGATCTGCTGGGGCAGAAAATTATTTGAGACCCTCTGTAGTCAATCTATTTCCTAGGATACAGAAACATATAAATCTGATTGTCTGCCAAATCTTAAACAATAACAAGTATTGCATGCAAATGAAAAACTGAAGTAAACATGGGATGGGATTTGAAATAGCCCAGCTCAAGCTCCGTGCCAGATAAGGTTTTATGTGCACCAATGCGGATGCAGTTAACTTTCTGGTCTTGAACTTGTAGCTTTTATGTCCATTCTCTCCTTGGTCTTCCCTGGTGGCTCAGATGGTATTCTCTGCCTAACCCCTTGTAACTCAGATTCTATCTCCAGCAGAGTGTGGTTCTGATTTCTTCCCATTTCCCAGGCTGTTCCATCTCTGAAAATTACTTTTGTTCTTTCTGACCTTTGAGGGAGATTGTAACATAGTCTCATTGCCCTGTACACTTAACTTTCAATACGTTGTCTCAAGTCACAGGTTACACTGGTATGTAAATCTTAGCCTTCAGCTCCAACCTATTGCCTTTACTGAGGGCCAGTTCTGTTTCCCCACAGCTTTATGGTTCATATTCTGTTTCTACCCACTGCTCATGATCCACCCTTTTTCTTGCTCTGTAGTGTATTTCTGCCCTTTGCCTTTAAAAAGAAACACAGTTATGTTGTCATTTTTCTAATCAGCCAAGTTCAAAACCTTTGCATTGATCATATAAAAAAAATCCCTCTTTGACACAATGAGGTTGCCTACAGAGGACTCTCACATCTAGCCTATGCATCATACTTTCCCTCCTGTCTGTGGCCCCACCATGTAAACAGGGCTGCTCCATTATTTCTGGGCAGTGTTTCTCCCATCCACCCATCTACTCATCCTTACCCTCTTTTCTCATTGCCATCATCCTAGTTTAAGTCTTATAACTTATTTTGAGGCAGTTCATAGGCTTTTCTAATTGAAACCGCTTTAGTCTTACCAATGCATCATTTACATGCTGCTCAATTGCTCAGGTGTGTCTGACTCCTTGTGACCCCATGGACTGCAGCCACCAGGCTCCTCTGTCCATGGTATTCTTCAGGCAAGAATACTGGAGTGGGTTGCCATTTTCTTCTCCACATTTAATTGCTACCAGATTAATATCCCTAAATTTTTTTTAACTTCTAATGAAATAACTTCCTTAATAAATAATACCTTACTGGGTCACCAATCTAAGAGGACATACCTCACCCAGGTACATCATTCCTTTCAAAACTTTCATTCATTATGCCCCTACTAAACCTTTAGGCTCTCTTAAAACATTTTTTTTCATTTCCTATGTACACATGGTTTGTACTTTTCTGTCTTTGTGCTATTCAACTCATGTTACCATTTCTTTTTTGCCCCTATAACATTTTATTAACTTTGAGGCATGATGCATCATATAAACTTTAAGTCTTGTTTTCATTACCTCTCATTTACTCTTCTAGAACTGTCACACAGGGTCTATGCATGTCTGAATTTATGTATAATGTACAAAGATAAATGAATATTGTTAAACAAGAATAATTTGCCCCAAAGAACCCTATCATGATATGAATTCAGATCTTCTCTACTTGGGGGCAGGAGAAGAGGACGACAGAGGATGAGATGGCTGGATGGCATCACTGACTCGATGGACATGGGTTTGGGTGGACTCCTGGAGTTGGTGATGGACAGGGAGGCCTGGCATGCTGCAATTCATGGGGTCACAAAGATTCAGACACAACTGAGCGATGGAACTGAACTGATCTGAACTACCTCACCTTATCCTTCACTCTAACCTTGAGAAAACATACAGATGTTTCATCATGACATGAAGGTCAAAGCACTCAAGTTCATGGACAACAGTTCTATGTATACAAACTCAGATGTCTCATCTCATCCTCTTCCCCATCCATCAAGCTAAGAATCCTGAAGCTGTCACAGATGCTCCCTGTGGCCACCCCCATGTCTAGTATTGCTAACCTTGGCAGCCACACCTCACTTCTCACTTCATTTCATCTGGTGGTAGAACGTAACCTCGGAGCAGCAGGAAGACAGTGTTGGAATTCCACCTGCTTCCTTTGAGATGAGGCTTCTAAGCAAGGCACCTGCTGTTGGCTGGGTGCCCAGTGCCAGGGAGTGTTCATCAGCACAGAGGCAGAGCTCTGCCAATAATCAGCGAGGCTCTGTGCTTCCATCCATAAGTTAAGTTGCAAATTTAGCAGAAACAGGAACAAATATAGGCCTGACCCTGCATGGGCTTGGGAGTGATGGTGAGAAGAGAAAGACAAAGACAAAGAAGGACAGAGCAGCCCACGGGGGAGGAATCCCTGCGCTTGATGGTGGGAGACCCAGGCTTGACTTGAGTCTAATTGCACAAGGAGTCAAGTTTTCACCCATTCAAAAGATTGCTTTAGATGACCTTCTGGGACATTTTCAGCTCTTTATCTTTCTATAATTCTACGAAGGAAAGTTACCGAAGAAAAGAGAGGAGGAGAGAGGGAGCATGTGCTCTTGACTGGAACCAGGTAGATTCGCCCATGTATTCATGATTACCATTTTCTATCTTCAACATATGCTCTCTTTGTCATTAATCAGGAACAATCACACAAGTTTACCACTCCCTTTCCTTCTTTCTTTCTTTGCCCTCCTTCCTTTCTTCTTTTGTTCTGTGTCACTTCAATTCCAGCCTCAGCTACCATCAAAAGCTCAGCGGGGCTCTATGGAAACACATCCCGGAGGCACCTCTCCTTTTCAGCAGGACAGAACAGAGTCCATGTTGAAGGGCAGTCAGCAACTTGGCACTGGCCAGAGTGAGTATTAACAAGAGATGAGAGTAGTGAATCAGGCTGGGGTCCAGTCTTCAACTTGGACCCAGCTCCTGTCACATCCCTCACCACCCCATGCCATATTCTGTCATCACCATTCTGGGGCTGAGCCATGACAAAGGGCGGAAAATGATGCAGCAATCAGCCAGGCCTGCAATGCTCACCCAGGGCCTCCTGCCTTAGAAGCAGTCATGTGACTCTGCAAAACCCCTGCATTGCAAGTATCTTCTAATCTCTTTCTCTGGGTCAGAGGGGCTTAAGCCTAAATGACAGTAGAAAGAAAGGAAAATCCCAAACTCAATTCATTAGCAAAGCATTGCCTTTCCTCTCTTCCACTCCATTTTACCCAGAGTTGCTGTCTACTTGTTTAAAGGCATGTGCTTTGTGATAGCCTTTCTGGATTCTGTTAAGCTAAATTAGAAATGATAGAAGACTTATATTTTAAGTATCTTTCTGAATGATGGTTACATACAACTTATGGTTAATATCTAGGAAATGAGGCTATCACCAGAATTAATGAAGGCCATCATCCTTATGACCCAATTTCTGTCATGAACCCTTGTACACCCCCCTCATCCAACATGCGGTCTTCTCTTTCCAGTGCCGAGCAGGAAGTACGATATGAATGGATGCACACACACAGACATATGCACACATAAAGACACACCTACTTCCTCCAGACCCCCATCTACCTACCCACATAAAGGTAGAGACCTGAAGATTGTGATGACTGTGCAAATAGACTCCTGGAAAAGAAGTCTAAAGAGGCTTTCAGAAATGAAGTTTGGGGTAACTTTCCAACCCATCTGGTCACTTCTGTCAAAGGTAAGCCCAGCTCTTTCCTCCAATATTCCTTCCCTATGCCTTTTCTAAATTTTCTTTCCTATACTCCACAAAAGAGAATAGGAAACTTCATGGTTAAAAGGAATTCACTTGTGTATCAAATATTGTATATGGTGACACTGGACATCCACAAGTGAATTATTTCCCTCATTAACTTATACATTCTTATAAAGTCCAGATAGGGCCATTGTAGGATGTCCACGACCAATGGTTGAAGAATGAAGAACATAAACTTACAGCAGTAGATAATGAAGACCATAAAGATGATGATGATGAGGCAGAAGCTAAACTTCCTCAAATATTTACCACATGCCAGGCTTTGTACTAAAGGCTTTGCATGTATAGCTCTAACAACCTTAATATAGAAACACTCACATTCACAAAGATGAGATTTAAAATCATCTTCATTTGCATCCTGCAAAAACACTGTTTTTTTAATATAATATTTCACTTAGTTCTGATATGGCCAGAGTATGATGCAAGTTAAGTGTTTGAAAAGTACAGTTATAGAACTGGACAACCAAATTTCAAATTCTAGCTCTCACACTCACTGTTTATGTAAACTTGGAAAATTCTTTAACCTCTCTAGTATCCCACTTTCATCTTATGAAATAAAATAAAAACACTCATCTTACAAGGTTATTGTGAAATTTATATTCATCACCCCATAGATCTTGGCACAAAATGTCAGACTTGGGTGCTCAAAATCTTTGGTTTCCACCTAGCACCGAGATCTTGATTTCTAATATAATTCTACAATCAAATGAGCCAGGGTTCCTTGAAAAATGGTTCATTCTAGGACTGGGGCATGCAATACTCAAAATGAACCTGGACTATCTTACAGCACCTGAAAGGAATCAAACCAACCAAAACCCACGATGATAGTCAGAAGGACGCAGAAAACAACTGAATGACCTCCCAACAGCCAAACCCACATAACTTAAGCAACAAAATAAAACAGTATTAGATTATATCCCAAACTTATCTACATCTGTAGGACCATAATCTTAAAAATTATTAAATTATTAATAAATTGCAGATAATAGACATATATCATGTTCAGAAAAGCTGCAGATGATTTATTCAGATTTCTTACCTTCAAGCAGATAGAGTAAGACTTCCCGCCTCTTAAGTGGGAGTTGTGTACAGTGATTTTCCTCCAAAAAGGAGAGTGTGAAAAGGGGAAAACAACAGTTATTTTACAGTGGGGAAACCTGCCAAACACTTCCTCAGCCAGGGGATCAAGATCAACATCAACAACAATAAGTCATATTGATAGTACACCCTTGATATGATGTGCTGAAAAGGGTACTTTACTTCTGTGGTTTTTCTCTTCAAAATCCATAACCCCAATCTTTGAGAAAAATATCAAACAAATTTCAATTGAAGGATAGTCTACAAAGCATCTGACCAGTATTCCTTAAAACTGTCAAAGTCATAAGAAACCAGGAAGTCTATGAAATGGCTACAGTCTAGAGGAGCCCAAGGAGATAAGACTAAACACGATGTCATGTCTTCATGGGAACCTCAGAACACAAGAAGGATATTTGGTTTAAAAAAAAAAAAGGAAATTTGAATAAAGTGTAGGCTTTAGTTAATAGCAATGTGCCAACATGGGTTCATTAATCATGACAAATGTATCACATTAACTAAAGGTGTTAACAATAGATAAAAATAGGCAAGGGGTATTTGGGGAAGTTGCTATACTATCTTTACATTTTTTATGTAGATCTAATAAGTGTTTAAAATAAAAACCTCAAGGGGACAAATATTTTAAAATGTTGGACGCCTTCTCTTGTTTGATAACAATTGATGGATAATTGTTAATACAAAAGAAGCACAGCAGAGATGCTAGATTTAGGCAGTTAGAGTAGAGGGTAGTTATGCATTTAAAGGGGGCTTATCATGACTTCCCAGTGTACCTAACAGAATTAGACAAGCTCACTTTAGTTAAAAGAGGGGTCTTTTGACCCTGAGCCTAGGAAGACTATGAGTGAGGTTAGGAAAGGTTCTGAAGAGCTGAAATGAGGCAATACATACTTCTAAAGGCTCTGGGCTCTGGATGTGGGTTGCTGCAGTGGACCATAGAGATGTTATTTTGTTCCCTCCAAACAGAATGATGGAGCCCCACCCCACACCATGCCCACAGTCAGGCTACCTGTGGACAACTTCCACTGCTCACAAATATACAAAGGGTTTGCCTGAGGTGGTCGAGGTTGAAAGGGAGAGGACAGAGGAGCCTGCTGGAGGAGAGGGAAAGTATAAGGGAAGTGAGTCCACTGAGGAATGGAGAGAAAATAACTCTGATTCTCTACTTTAGCCACAACAACAACAACAATTTCAGCACAAGGGACAGCTCTGTGCTCCTATCTCTAAAACAGCCTACTGAATTTCCAATGTCCTCATTCCCCAGGTCCCTGTATCAGCAAAAGACAGATGGTCTATGACCACCAGGCAATCAGAAAAACTGCCAAGTCAAGGAAACGCGTGGAGTGAAATGATGTGGTAATTCCAGCGAGCTTAAGGATGAGGCTCAACCTGCGGAGTTGGGGAGGAGCATGCCGTACACATGATAGCTCTTTCCACTGAAAGGTATGTTTACAAGCCTGAAACTAGCACCTTTCAACTCCAGCCTCCTCCCACTCCCATTTCTAGAGCTATGAGGAAGGAAAGCCCATATATTATATCTCAGGCATGCACACTGACTGTAAAAAAGACAGGGCTGATTTATGTCTGTTGTGTGGAACACAAGCTCTATTGGCATCTGTCTTTCATCGCAAAAGCTGAGCACTCAGATGTTAAAGCTGTATCTCAAAGCAGTTATGCTAATGTCTTGGAGATTTTTTTTTTTTCAAACACAGCCTAGGTAGTGTACTCCCCGACTACTGACACTACTTTCAGTGTCACATGATTACAGAGATGTCTAAAGTCGGTAATAAGAAGGATTAAGCCCTGGATCAAGAGAGCTAACTCGTGAGAGATGATGGTAAAATGAAGGAGGAAGGAATAGCAGCAACTGTGTCATAAACGACTGAGAATTCACAATCTAAATAGCATATTATGGCAGATTTGGACATGGAGTTAGAAGTTTCAGAGTCAGGAGATAAAATGCCTCATCTATCAATTAAGTGGTACCCAGGTGTGTGATGCTCCAGCCATGAGCTAAGGGCTTACAAAACTTATGGGGCCTCCTGAATTTCCACTCACTGAACTTCCATAGCTCCATGGTGGCTTTCTCAGATTCCAACATGCATGCCCCTTCATGCAAAGCCACAGTATGATGGAGTCACAGAAGAATGCAGACAAATGAAAGAAGAATCTAGGTAGTCATGTTGGATTCAACCTCTCTTTCTGCCCTGTGAGCCAGAGAGCCTTCCAGCCACTCCTTTCACCCAAGTGATTGGAAGAGGTATCCAAGGAAGACCTCCTTACTTTCTGTCTCTCTTGTCTCCATTCCATCAGTGTGACTATCACAATAGTATCCCAAGACTCCATTTACCTCTTGTGTATCTCATTTGCTCAGAAACATGCCACTGCCTTGCTCTCAAATCAAGTGTCTTCTCCCTCCTCAGATTTCTTTCAACAACTTTTCTAACCTGGCCCCCTGCTCTTTGCTCCCTGGCCAGGCCCTCCCTTCCTGTCTCACCAATCAACCCTCTGTCCCCATGTCAGTGTGCATGTGATCCCTGCTGCTAGGAATGCCCTTCTCCTCCTCTCTCCCTCCAAATCCTACAATTCTTCACACTCAGCTCAGTTTCACGCTCCTTACAGAATCTCAGCCTGATTCTCATTTTGTGTATGGTGATCACCAAGCATCATTTAGGCCACACTTCTATTATTTTAAGTTATCTCATGAAGGATCTTGATTATTAATATCCCATCCCATTTTAAAGAAAAATTAATATATTTTCACATTTTAGTCTATCATTAGCAGCTAAAAATTTTAAGTTGCTTGAAAGACACAGACTAAGTCTCGACTTCATTGCCACCTTCAAAGTCCTAGGCCTATAGTCAAGGCTCATGAAGGGAATGACTGGCTGACATTGGATGGAATCGTTCAGGGTAAAGGGAAAAAATTCTGGAATCAACCCCCGTGGTTAAATACTGGCTCTACCACTGCAGGCACCTACCCTGTCCCATCACTCACAGAGTTAAATGAAAGGTCACATGGGATGTTTAAAATAGTGCCAGGCACCAGGCAAGTGTTCATTTGGAGACAGCTGCTTTTGTGGTTTGTGTTGTTATTATCCTCATCATTCTCATGTCCAGTAACAGGCCTGGTTACAGCACACATGGTTCAAGACCTTTCTTCCATCACAGGCTCATTCCTGAGCCTCACACTATGCCTTTCCACTGCTGTTCCTGCTTTGAAAGGTTTCACCATCATTGCCACACTGCCCTGCCTCTTTCCATTCTATCTTTGAAAAATGGTTTCTTCTGAAAGACAACATTTCTGGGCTTGTCCATCATTATCCAAGGCAAAGACTGGCACCAGAAAAGTGTTCTTTGAAAAGTAGTAGGATGTTGCATTCAGGCTTCCCCAAGGAAGCCCAACCACCTGCTGCTTTGACTTCCTGAGGCATCATCATATCTGAAGAGAGTCAACCTGTAGACAGGTGTAAGGTGCATGGTGGAAAAGGTTATCCATGATGCCCATGAAAAGATTAGTACTCTGAGTTATTTTAAAAAAAGAAGCTGGAAACAACCTTAAACTGTCTGTAGTCATCTCAAACCACCCATCCCTCCTCCAGATAGACAAATGACAGCTGTTGCTCAGAAACTCTAGAGGAATCCATTGTGAGCCAAGGATTTAAATGCCCTCCTCTTAGCCATGCTTATGGTATGTCATCTGTCAAGGTAGTGTTTATCTGGTTACCTTGTGATCAAGGGCAAGGCTGTTTCTCCTTACCACGGCAGACTAAACTCTGAAACATTAAATACCAGCCATTCAACCTCTGACACAGTCACACACGAGCCTTATATTATCATCACCCTCCACTGCTCCAATTTTTGTCATTTGCTCTTGTCCTGGTAGTCCCTCTATTGCGCCTCTCAGTCCAGCTCTTATCTTCCTGTCAGACAGATCTGGAGACATCCAGACCTGAGACCAGCCCTCCAGGAACACGTGAGCAGCAAGGCCATCTGGACAGCCTGGCTCTCCTCTCACGGCTCTCGCTCACCACCCCCTCTGCTCACGCTTTACCCCCGGTGGACTGTGTTGAAAGCCTGAAACAATCCTGGCAAGGTCATACTGTTTGATTCTGCTGTCAGTTTAAATTATGTCACAGCTTTTATATCTAAATCAAAATACAAGAGAATGAAAGAGAGAGAGAGAGACAGCAAAGAGACATGGCAACATCCTATGGCGAGTGGTGAAATGACATTTCAATTGACCGATTGATCTGTTCCCTTGACAGCTGCCCCCCTTGCTCACTCCAAATCATTATTTAACATGTATAAACTCTGAGCCCATTCCAAGCCCTCCGTGGATAGAATGTATGCCTTATTCTGGAGGGGAGGGGAATAAAGTATTTTCTATAATGGTAAAAGTAGGAATATTATTTTAGGTAATGTTTTTTATTAGTAAAATCATTTATCATTTAGGTTACAGTCAAGCTATTTATTCTCAGAACTTAAGACTGTAGTGAACTGCAATTTCTTAAGTTCTTATAGAAAATGTGTGGACTGAAGTATCTATAATTTGTTTCATGTAGTGATGACCAAGACAAGATTTTAAAACAATATACTAATATTGGGCTGTGTCTAAATATTATCTTCTCAAAGCCAAGGGTAAGAAATGACTGATTTGGTGTTTCTATGGTAGTTCTCCATAGGTCCTGAATTTTAAACACTGTTATTTAATGAAAGAATAATTCTTTTTGTTTTAAAAGTGAATTGACATGGAACCTTTAATTGAAGAGTCCACAGAGGGTTCTTTAAGACATCTGTCCTTTAGTATTCTCTGAAAGACTTCCAAACATAATACAGTTGCAAGAAAAGTTGACAGAATTTGGGGCAAAACTGTTAAATATGACAGTCATGAGAGAAAACCACATTCAAATATAATATGCATTGATATTTAACTGATGATATTACCATCACATTAAAAGGATTACAGGCATTTTTTTTAATTCTGAGACTATTGTCCATTAGAATAAATAGTTCATTAGGTTTGTAACCTTTCCTGAGTCTATTTTAGAAAAATGTTTTTAAATGCTTGCAGTGGACTACATTTCTCACTGTTCATCTTTCAGTACTGTTTGATTTATTCCCAATCAGCCTTGACACATATAAGCATTTTCCAAAGGAAGTTTACCTTATAAGACATGGGCTGTCTTGAAATAATTTATAATTAGTTAGAGTTCAGAGTTTCTAGTTTCATTTCCACTCTACTACTGCTTTTAAACTATGGTGTTGGAGAAGACTCTTGAGAGTCCCTTGGACTGTGAGGAGATCCAACTAGTCCATCCTAAAGGAAATCAGTCCTGAATATTCATTGGGAGGACTGACGCTGAAGCTGAAGCTCCAACAGTTTGGCCACCTGATGTGAAGAACTGACTCCCTGGAAAAGACCCTGAGGCTGGGAAAGATTGAAGGCAGGAGGAGAAGGGAACAACAGAGGATTAGATGGTTGGATGGCATCACCGACTCGATGGACATGAGTTTGAACAAGCCCTGGCAATTGGTGACGGAGAGGGAAGCCTGGTGTGTTGTAGTCCATGGGGTCACAAAGAACTGGACATGACTGAATGACTGAAATGAACTAAACTGAACTACTATGTGATCATTAATTGACATGTTTCTAAAGTTCTCTGAACTTCAGTTTTGTTTTGGTTTGGTTTTCAGTCTGTAAAGTGTAGTTTCCACTTCCTGACACAGGTAATTTTCGGTATTCATGAAGGCTAAAAGTGTGATCGTATGGCTTAATTTTTAATTAGATGAGTATAGTATATCAGGCTTTAGTGAGGACTTCAGCTTTGTCAACCACACGTACTAACCCTCATTGATAATATGTCTCAAATTCTGCAAAGAAAACAACATTCTTTGAGGAGACATTATTGCATATTTTGATTCACTAATGAACTTTTGATTTATGCCCAGTGAAATGGTCAGCAATTAAAAGATCCCCATGGTACCATAGAAATTGAATGGTTGGTTGTTACTTTGAAAACTCTCTTCAGGGTAATAAAATTAAAGGTGGTTGGGTCTTACAATTCTCAACCGGAGAAGTAACAATAGAAGAATCCTGCTAATCTTGCTACCTCTCTGTTCCAACAGCAGGAGAAATGCTGACATCATACCCATACATCCATCACACCCATACAACCTATCACTGTGGGCTTTAACAGTGAAATGGTCACTCATCAGAATGTGTATCAGATTTCTCAGGAGCACTATGCTTTAACTGTCGCTATCTCCCTAAGACTGGATATGTTTACTGCTTGCACAGATAGGTGGGAAAGTACACTCTCTCCTGAGTATATTAAGTATGAGAATACCATGACATGGTATCTTAAGTTATTCATATCTTTCTTTGATTCTTGCACTCAAAAAGTCATTGTTCCAAATAGGTTGAGAGTAAAAAAATTTGCTTCACAAGGTGATCCTGTTGCCTAACTCCAATCTTAAGTGGGGGAAAGGAGGAAAAGAACTCTGAAAAGGGGGCATATTTTATACGGAAACTTAGTCAGTGACTTACTACCCATTTTTGCAACATATAAGACTAGGTCTTCTATGCAATTCAATATAGATGGTCACCTTTAAGATGCAAAAAGTGAAAAAATGGCTTAGGACTTAGCTCTTTTCTCTAAATCCTTGGTGAGCACTTCCCAAAGCCAAGACAACTTAAAACAGGGGGTTTGGTCACTATGGGGAGGCCATTGTGTATGGTTCTCATTTGTTTGTTTGGGTGTGTGACCCTTCATTAAAATTTCCTCTACTATGGCCTTGACTCAAAGATCAGTCCTGAAAATGTGTCATTTGGTAGCTGGTCTTCAGGACTGGTTAAACCGTACCCAGATCTACTCCAATAGGTTTTCAGAATTCCAACAATGGTGGAAAGAGATGGATCACTGGGGAATTACTTTATAGATTCTATCAGTTCATCAGGAGCAATCTGCTCCATTTTACTTAGCCCAGAGATATACAGGGAAATATTCTGTTTCCTTGCATCACCCCAGTGAGGTCATTAGCTGTGGCATCACTGCAAAATCACTTAGGTTCTACAGATCTTGTCTCTTACCAGAAGATTCTTTGCAGTCTCAATACCCAGCTGTCTTTGAAGGCCAGAGTTGGTGAGATCAATACCTCCCCTCAAGCTTTCTCTTAAAGCCCATGTTGTGGCCTTTGCTCCTCAAATAGAAGACAGTGAAGTCCAGCTCATTTTCAGTAATATTCTCATGTTGAGTATTTTAAGACCCTTCAGAATAAGGAGGATCAAGTTTTAGGTTAAACCTCATGGTGTCTACCTTCTCCATTCTTGATACTCTCCAGTTCCAGGGGCTAGAACTGGTGCCTTGTATTTGATGATGCTGACAGGGTAGCTGGAACAGTGAATTCACAGGCTGCTACCTCGGGGTGTATCCCTGCCAGGTTACTGAAAATTACAGATTTACCCACAGATAGAAAAACCATAAATTCAGTGTAAATTTCTACAATTCTGCCACACTGAAACCTCCTGGCCTACCAACACTGCCCCGTATGGAGTGTTCACTCAGGGTGAGCAATGTGGGTGGAAGCTCTAAAGCACCTTTCTTTCTACTGAGGTGAAATCATTTCAGCTCAGATATAGTCAATTCCAGCTAAGTGGCTGGTCATGGAGATGAGTTTTGCAGTGGCCTCCATGTTTGAGGCCTCCCATCACCCACACAGGGATGGATCCAGCTCTGGTGAGGCCTGGAGCTGATACATCTTTTACATATCTTAGAGACCATATTTGGAGAAGGTGATGGCTCCCCCGTCCAGTACTCTTGCCTGGAAACTCCCATGGATGGACGAGCCTGGTGGGCTGCAGCCCATGGGGTCGCAAAGAGTTGGACACGACTGAGAGACTTCACTTTCACTTTTCCCTTTCATGCATTGGAGAAGGAAATGGCAACCCACTCCAGTGTTCTTGCCTAGAGAATCCCAGGGACGGGGGAGCCTGGTGGGCTGCTGTCTATGGGGTTGCACAGAGTTGGACAGGACTGAAGTGACTTAACAGCAGCAGCAGCAGCAGAGACTATATTTAAGGAAACAAAATTACATACCGAAGGATGCAGAAGACTTCACCTGTTACAGCTCAGTGATTGTGCTTTTGTAACTTTACAAAAATCACATGACCATGAAAACTAATTACTAAGTTCCCTCAGGGCAGTGGCATGAGCACCGTGCAGGAAAGGCAGGAGAATATATGAAAAGTTTATGCTTTAGTGGCTTTAAAGCAAACTGGCCTTTAAGTGCATTTTCTAAACTTAAATACTTCAGGGGGAAAAAAAAGAAAGACTTATCTAAGTATGAAAATATATAATGAACTAAGGAGCCATATAAATCATATGCTGAACTAAGACTGGCAGTATTTGATTAGACAACTCTATTTTTACTATATTCCTGCAAAGATGTGCTGGCTGGATTCTGCTCTGAAGAAGGTTCACAGATAAGAGTGAATTGCCCCTTACCTATGAGGAGTGCAGAGTTAAGCACACTTCTTAAGAGATTCACCAGATGATCAACTAATATAGCTCTGTTAAGTTAGTTTATTTGACAAGAGTGATCTATAAAGAGGCAGATTTCTGAACCAGGTCATGAATGCTAAAAGATACTTCCAAGTACATGTGGGAAGAATAGTTATTGGCTAGAGAATCTTGGTAAATAAACAAAAAAATAGAAAAATAAAATGCAAATTATGCTTGGGAAATAAACTGTATCATTATAACTAAGATCCAAGGATGTAAAGGGAAGAGATATTTGCAATGAGAAAGCAGAGATTAGGACTTAAGAGAATTTTGATACACAAATACATAAACGTGGCTGTTTTTCATGGACCACATGAAATCTTCAAAGTTGGCTTGAAAAACTAAACTGTGTTGAGTTAGTAAATAGGATTAAGTAAAATTTATTACCTGTAGAATCCTTACATCCTTGTGAAAAGGTTGGTGGGTTTTGAAAGAGAATAGATTTACTCTAGAACTCAGTCCTACTAGAGTGATCTTGTGGAAGTTTTTAATCTATTTTGGCTCCATTTTCCTCATCTAAATAGGAGTTAAAACTTATTTTACAGGGCTGCCATGGGACAGAGAGTTGGTGTGAAAACATGCATCTGGGACAGCATCTCTGTACAGGGGTGGCAGGGACCAGCGACTTGAGGCTGCTATAATGATCTTGGTAAGGGTTGTGAGGGCGTCCCAAGGATGAGACTGTGAGGAAGAAGAGCAGAGAATGGATGTGAAATGCAAAGAATGGAATTGAACAGAAGAGCTATGTAAGAGAACACAGGCAGAGAGAGAGAGAGGGAAATGTAATAAAAATCTAAAGTTTAAAGTTAAATAACACAGTGGTACTCTTAACTGAGATGGAGGTTATCAAAAGAGGAAGAGGGTAGAGAGGTGGCAGCAAAGGAAAATAGGTGGGATTCATATCACACACACAGAATATCCATAGGTGGGTCCCCAGAAACCATTTAGAGAGATCATGACCTCTACATCCACTTCAAAGAACACTGCTCATTCTCCAGAACTGAAGCAGTTTCAACCTTCTCTTAAACTTTTAGGTCCTTCTCTTAATGGTTCATGACATTTCTCAACTAATAGGATAGCTTCTTCATTCCTTCAGATAAGCCTGTTCAGTGAAAAGCTTCCTTGGGGAAACCTCCATGATTATGATAATTTCCAAAGTATTTCAGTCACATACTTTGCTCTGATATTCATGTCATCTTTGTTATTGCTCTCACTTCCTTTTCTGCAGGTTACACTAAAACTTCTCTTAAAATAGACTGCAAATTCTTTTAAAAGCAGAACCAGATTCTATTTTCTAGTACCTCCAGTGACCAAATCAGAACTAGCTGCAAATAGTAGGTGCTTAAAAAAATCACAATCATCATTGTAATAAAAGCTAGTATTTACTGAGCATCTAGATTGTTCCAAACATTGTTGCATATACCAAATATTATCCTATGGCAATCCTACAAAATTAGTCTTTACTTCTATTTAAATGAGGAAAATAAAGTTAAAAAAAAAATGAAAACCTCCCCAAGACCACTCTAATAGGGCTAGGTTCCAACACAAATCCACATTGCTTCAAAACCCCCCAAATTTTCACATAGATATATATAAAAAAAAATCCTACAGGTAATAATTTCCCCTAAACCCTACACTGAACACAGTTTACTTTTTCTATAAAAATAAGACAACACTTTAATATGATAGTATGTCTCACTGTTAGGCTAGATACAATAATCATCTTGGCGTGTAGCTGTACTGAGATATTTATTCTTGACACTGACTTAGAGATTAATAGATTCCTGCTTAATAATATATTTTATGCACCAGGTTTGAAATGAGTGACCACTACAGGAGAGTTATACCTAAATAAGTGAATATTTACTGACATGTTATAAAATTCATTTTTAAGTCATTTGTTAATGTATTTTTCCATTACTATTATGCTTTAAATAACCAATGGCTTCCCCTGAAAGACAATAAAAGTGTTAGCTGCTCAGCTGTGTCCGACTCTTGTGGCCCCATGAACTGTGGCCCACCAGGCTCCGCTGTCCATGGGATTCACCAGGACACTCGAGTTGGTAGCCATTCCCTTCTCCAGGGCATCATCCTGACCTAGGGACTGAACCTGGGTATCCTTCATTGCATGTAGTCTCCCACACTGCAGGCAGATTCTTTATCATCCAAGCTACCAGGGAAGCCCAGTGACTCCTCCTACATTGCTTTATTTTCACCTAGGATTTATGAGGTATTACTTATAACATACATTACAGTTAGTTACATATGTTCCCCTTCTTTCCTTCCCTGCTAAACACAGGCTTATAAGCTTTCTGAAGGCAGCAGATCATGTGCCTTGCCTTCATTTTAATATATGACCTCTATATCCAGACTTAAAAAATAATCACAACCTAAAAGTTTAAAGTTATGTTTTATTAGGTGGGATTCTTAGGACTTCAAGCCCAGGAGGCAAGCAGTATCTCAGGTAACCCTGAGAGAGCTGCTCTGTGGAAGCGAGGGGAGGAGCCACATCATGTTGAAATTTTGCAACAAAGGGCAGGTAGTCTGACTATCAAATGATGATTGTTAATTAAAAAAAAGAACAAATATCTCAAGTTAAGGAATTTAGCATCTGTGTATGGGAAGACGCAAGAGCCTGGGCTCATTGAAATCACTCCTTTGAAGTGCACCTCAGTTAACTGGGGCCACATCCTGAGTTTCCTCAGGGCTCACCTTAGGGAGTGGCTGCAAAAAGTGGATGCAGTCTGAAGGCCACTAGATGGCAGATATTCTTTGCCTTCCTGAGTTTCCTCAGGGATCACTGGCTTACATTGAGGGGCTGTAATCACTGATGACTGTGACATCTTTGTTTACTGATACGGCAGGAAATATTCCATTTCTCACTATCACTGCCCTTTACAAATCATACAAACCTATTCCTCCATTTGTTCTTTCACTCATTTATTATAGTATGTCTACAATAGGCCAGACACTGGGACAGATGCTAGGGATACAAGGTGAGTAAAAGAGGCATGTACTTTGCCGTTATGGAGCATATGGTTGATGAGAAGGATAGCAAATACTTACAAAACCCTCATCGGTTCAATGGACATGAGTTTGAGCAAACTCTGGGAGATAGTGAAGGATAGGGAAGCCTGGCATGCTGTAGTCCATGGGGTTGCAAAGAGCTGGACATAACTGAGTGACTAAACAACAACAACAATGTTGAAACGACTAAAAATTGTTGCACATGGTATAAAGAAAAATTATGAGGAATATCAAAAGTACAAGTAAATGAGACTTGGCTAAGTATGAGAAGTTAGAAGTGAAATAAGAACTTTCACATATAAGAGATAAATTACATCCACAGGTGTACCTACTGCAGGCGACTTTTAAAAAACTATAATTGGCTTTAATGGAATTTTAAGTGAGTTATAAATGAAAAGTCATTTATAATCACAATTCAATGAGAAAATGCATCCTGACATGCTTCCTCAAAGTCTCAAAATATAATCTGAACCCTTTTTGAACCTCCATCCTTGGCTGCAAAAACAGACATCTGCCTATTCCTGTTGAGACTTAGGTACAAATAAAAGTTGACTTCCTTCTATTATGGAAGACAATACTGCAACTGTGCAGCCCCTAAGGAGGGGAACGATGGTTTCCAACGCAAAGGGTGAGTCCTGATCATGGTCTAGAGTCATTTGCGGATATTCTTAATTGAGGGTACTTGGAAATTGGCAAGAAACAAGAGAGAACATCACCATACCATTTTGAAAGTGGCTGATTTCCTTCAGAGTCAATTTCTAGCCCTGTCAAGGCAATGCCAACCACTTCCATGGCTCTCACACAAAGGCTTCTCAGAGAATACTGCCAAGTCACTATTGTGATGACTGTCTCTTTACAAGTCAGTGTGAGAGCTGGCACGCACCTGTGGCCCCCTTGTTATTGCTTTTGCACATGTACAGCCATGTGATTAGATGATCCTTGTACACTAAGGCACCTTGGATAGTTTGACAATCATTGATTTTAGATACATTCTAAACAGCATGGCAGATATGCCCAGAAAAATAATTAGGGGGACTGGCTTTGATCACTGACTTTTGTGTAAGCCTTGAGTCTGAGTGAACAGCAATACTATACTTAATTAGTAAATAAAAATCAAAATTGATAAAAACTGAATAAGCTCCAAATATGTCTCTAATTTGAAAAAGCCAAAATTAAAACTATTATCTTCATTTTTAATCTTCATCCAATGTTGCTGATTTTATTCAAAAAGAGTCTTTCTCTTATAAAATAGCTGATTACATGTTTCCTTCCCTTGCTTGTATCTTCTTTTATCTCCTCTCTCCATGGGTTATTTTACTTCCACTCTTTTGAGAAATGACTTCTATTTTTATATTGATTTTGAAATCATGCATGCCCACACTTTCCTTATACAAGCAACCTTGTATCTTCAATCTTTGTTCTTCTTAATAGAGCACGTTCATCCAACACACACACATAAACAGGCTGTCTTCGTGAATGGCAATGACTTGCACAATTTTCTATTCAATGGATTTTGAATAAACGCAGCATAGAAAAGAACTGGGCATCAGTTATAAAGTTCAGAATCCAGAGAAAAATCTAGTACAGCTTATATCTGAAAGGAGCTGGACACTAGGTCCTTATTTTAGGAGGAAGAAGGCTACTCCTCGGTAGTCCCAGTGCTTTGAACATACTTCTGTTAGCACTTACTTGAAGATAATGTAATTTTTAATTTAGTTGTCTCCTTTCCTCTTCACTAATTTAGGAGTTCTCTGAGGATCAGAATGGTTTCCAGTCTTTTTGTATCTCTGAAAGCTGGTTTATAATAAGTGCTTAAAAATATTTGTGAGGGGAGAAGAGATAAGGGGAGGGAAGGAAGCAATCTCACAGTAATAAAGAGTTAGGGGATCTGAGTCAGTAATTAGGCATCTCGGACAACCTTTATGGATCCTAAACGTAATTACTCAGAAATCACTGGATTTTACTATCTCCAACTTTATTCTAGCGCCTTATTGGGTTAGCCAAAGAGTTCATTTGATTTTTTCTATAACATCTTACAGAAAAACCTAAACAAAATTTTTGGTCAATCCAATTTTTTTATGGCTGTGAATGGGAATGGGGATATATGTATTTTGCATGGTGTATATGAATAGCACTGCTTTGTAAGTAAAAAGCAACACATCCACAAAAATGGATGACTTTAACAATAGGTTTGACAGCACTTTTACAATTAGTCAACATTTCAGATTTTTTCTTTGAAAATTTCTAAATGGATAAATCCTGAATTTATTAGTCAATCTAAGAGGAGGCTATTAAAACCCCAAGCAAGAAGAGGAAAAGAGGGAGAAAGACATTTATTGTAGACTTATACTATGCAAGGCACTGAGCAAAGTGCCTCACCTAAGTTATATAATATAATCCTCATGACAACCTTATTAAGTTACCATCACTCTTTGATAACTGAAGAAACTGAGGTTCTGCTACATGAAGCAATGAGCCCAGACTACAGGGCTAATGATAGACTTGCCAGTCTGATCTAGTTTTGTTTGACTCTAAGAAAACGTTCTTTCACTACACAAGACTGCATCTGATGATAAAATACAAGCTCTACATTTTATTTACACCACAAACCATGTCAATAAATATTTTACATACTCAAGAACACTTCTCTCAGACTTTTCCTTCAAAATGTTCTGGAGACAAGAGGAAATGTGTATCTCTGGAACTGGCTGCAGTCACCTGATAACATCCGCTGTAGAGACAGTGAAGTTTGAATCCATGTGTCCCTTCAGCATTAATATACGGTTTCATCCTCTTAAGTAATAGATCTAGGTCTGTTTTAACGTAAAAACAATAACCCACCTCCTTGAAATTGGAAAATAAAACTGACACTCCAGAAACTTGTGTTCTGTTTTTCACTGGCTCAGAGAGCCCATTCACATTTTCAGACAGGACTTAGAATGTTTACACCTTCAATAACCAGTGATAACCCAGGTCTTTCATAAGATATAGAGAGTTTACAGTATTTGCCCACAGCCAAGCTGAGGGATTTCTACTTTCATGTGAAAAATTTGTTATTCAAATGTCCAAAAGCAGTGTTACCTGGTTTCTTGAACCTTAATAAATAAGGGCCCCTGATCTTTTGCTTTTCTTTCTTTCAAGAGGTTTTTTTGTTTAAATCTTAAAAGTAGTAAAAGAAGGGAATTAATATTGTGGAAATCTTGGAAAAGGTTTTAGAATATCAGAAATTAAATTATCCCTCCTGTTTCTACTCAACTAAATATGAAAGTTTTGAAAATCATCTTTTAACCACAGGTATGCTTTCTTTCTTCAGTAGATTCAGTGGATCCTAGACCCTTAGAGGTAGATGAAATCTTATGATCATTTATTCCAACCTCTTTTTCTCTGTGTGAGGGAATTGAGACCCTATGAATGAAAATAACTAGTCTAATGTGACAGAACTGGGAGTAGATCCAGGCCTAGAACTCAGACCTTCCAGTTTATCTCCTAGCAAAGCAGATACTTCCAGTATTAGTCCTAACTGGCTTTCTAAGAGAACGTGTGACCTTGCGTCTTAATTATATTCAGGCAGGCAGACTTCTGAATTAGAACCAATACTTTACATTGCCAGTTGGGCAAGATTCAGCAAGACACTCAGTTGCCACTTAGAAGCTGAGAGAGATGAAAGAGACTGAGACGGTCAGAAATGCCTACTCTCATCCTTATCGATGGGCTGGCATGGTTCATAAGTGGCAAAATTTGCTCTCCAGCAGAACTGAATTTTGTGGTTTCACCAGCTAATACATTGCTTTGTAATTTGGTTTGATAATCACAATCCAAAGTGGATTATACAATATCAATTTTAAAAGAGTATGCCATGGATGCTGATGTTGCTGGTCTAATCCAATGTGCTGTCTGACCTCAGTATAAAGTTTATAGTTTTATGATTGGATTAAAACAAATAAATAGTAGAGGGTAATGGGCTCAATTAACCTGTTTTTATCTTGCTGTTATGAAGATTAAAGGAGTCAGTACATGGAAGCCTTTTGAGTAGTCCCTGGCACATGTTATGACCACAATAATTGTTTGTAAAGGGAATTTTAGGATCAAGTGCTTGAGTAGAGAAAACACTGTGACGACACTTAAAACTAGGCTGCAGATGAGTCAGAACTGTTTCAGGGGCCTCTGGGATTTTTTTCTGCTCTTTTTAGGATTGCTTCTCAGCTTAGATCAGTTCCTCAAACTCCAGGAATAATTACATTTACATAAAACACCCAAATGGCCAAAGGCATCTTCTGAGACACTAGGAATTCAGAGACATTTTCTACCTGAACTACAGTTCTGCTCATTTAGCAAAGTATAATTGCAGAAAATTATCCGAGACTTCTATACCTACAATACCCACTTCTGCAAAACCTTGAGGTTATACCATAGTTTTTAAGTAAAGAACTCAAAAGCGCCCTTAAGATGATCCTGGCTAGTCTCCTCTTAATTAAATTAGTCAGTTAATAGAACCAAATCACCATTTTCTGCAGTGATTATAACCCCTGAAATTCATTATGATTTGTCCTTTATCCTGGATCTTTTGGGTTTCCACAAATCAAAACTGATATTATATTTATAATCAAACAAATTTCTTTTCTTTTCTTCTGAAAATGAAAGGGGAAGAAAAATACATAATCACTAAAATCCACACCAACATTTAGACACATAACATTCACATACATTAACAGAAGATTATATTTATATTAATAAATCATCACTTTCTTTCTTGGTTTCCCATGACCTATGATGAAATTATCTGAGAAGTTCATCCCAGTTAAGTTATTAGGCAGATACATTAAGAATGGTTTCATAATTTGACTTGTTTAAATAAAAGTGCTCAGATGAAGAATAAGTTTATCTAATACTCAAATCTTTCTGCTTCTATTTTCAACTGCATTAAAAAAAAGTTTATTATAAAGTTAATCCCAGCACACTGTTGTGATTCAAAATGTAGAGAAAAGTGAATGTTAAATTTAATGGATTTTTTTAATAAACTGTGATTCATAATTAGGATTATATTGCCTAGAATATAAGATATGCTGTTTTAAAAAGTATCAAAAGATAAGGGATAAAAATAATATTTAATGTTGAAGCCTCTTTACCTGAGATTTGTAAGGCTGGGGGTGGGGAGAGGTAATTCTTGAGCATACATCTGCACTCACTACACTCCATCGCCTCCAAACAGTCTGTCTCCTGTCTCCTTACAGAATGAGTCTAAGAGCTGTAGTGAGAAGCCTCAGATGTAGGCAATGTCCCTACACTTGTGAGAAGTAATGCTGGGGTTTGGGTAAATAGTTAACTGAACACGAATGAGAGGATAAGAGTTTATTTAAGATGATGATTCTTGATTAGACAGACAACAGGGCCAAGATCATTTGTAGGCAAAGAGAATGACCAGGATGCCCTATGCTGAGGATGCAAATCCCTCAATGAGCTCTTTTTCTAGCAGGTATTGGCATGGAGGCCATGGATGTAGCTTATTGAATCATCTAATTTAGGAAAGAAAAAGCAAATAAGCCAGTGTACTTTGAAATTTACAATTTTCCAGGGTAGGGAGAAGTAATTATGAGTCCAGGTAGTCAAGTTGACTGCAGGTTTAAGGTCGATAGAAAATCAAATAGGTAATAAGTAGGGTAATATGAAAGGAAAAAGATAAAAAAATTGTAATCTCTGATCTAGGTAAGGATTCAAAGGTCAGAAACAGGTTTCTTACTGTGCATGTCTGTGACGATGGAGTATGCCAAAGATGAAGGAGAGTGGGGCAGAAGAAGGGAGGGAAGAAATTTGCATTGTGTTTTCAGCATAGAAGAAATGGAGCCTTGAAATTTGCTGGATGACATTGTGGTGGGAGCTCAACCAGGGGCTAAGTCTTTTTGATAACAAGGATGTTACAGAAAGTGCTGGAAGAGAGGGTGGTACTGTTTCCAAAGAACAATTTGCTTTCTAAGAAGAAAGCTAAAAATCACTGCCCTACTGATGACAGGGTGCTGAGTGGCATATTCTATTGGTGAGAATGTTGAACCACAATGCAGAATGGGTACCTCATGATCTGCCAATGACTTCCCATGAATATTATTTTTCAGTAAATAATATACATGGAAAACACGTAGCTTCTTTCCATTTCACAAGATTATTATGAAGTCTCCTTATTAAAACAGTACTTTGAACTCCTGGTAAATACTCTATTAATACAATATGTAATTATTTATTTCCATGGGCCAGTACATCAGACAATGACTTTTAGATGCATTTTAAGCTGAATTTAATTACCTTTTCTGAAACTTGGAAATAGTTTGTTTCTATTTGGACAGATGCCAGGGCAACATAGCTAGCTGATAGAGGCTGATTTATTCCAACCAACTCTCTCAAGTTAGTATCAGCTGGGTTTATAAATACCAGCTAATAGGCTTTTGCAGGTTTCAACAAAATTAATTATAGTAGATTTAAATTAATTATGAAGTTGATAAAGGAGTTCCCAAGGCACCCTTAAGCTTTAAAATGTATAATGTTGTCGCTGGTAAACGTCAGATAACCATGACTCTAGCAAGGTCCTGTGATAACTGAGAAGGACATTCATACACTTTTAGGGTATCTACATTAAATTATTAGATTTGTTGTTGCTCTTTATTTGCTAAATCATATCTAACTCTTTGTGACCGCATGGACTATAGCCCGCCAAGCTCCTCTGTCCATGGGATTTCCCAGGCAAGAAAACTGGAGTGGGTTTCCATTTCCATCCTGACTCGGGGGTCGAGCCCACATATCTGTGTTTCTCACACTGGCAGGCAGATTCTTTACCACCGAGCCACCTGGAAGCCCAATGTTAGTTTGTTAGCCAACAGGCCTGTCGTTGCTAGGAGTCAGGATAAGTCCCTGTCCTTACCTACCTCCCAACATCAAACTCCTGTGCCTGCCATGAAATGGTTTCTAGCACAAGTCACAGCCAGCAAAGCCTTCACTCTGCATCTCCCTGTAAGTACTCTACTCTAACAGGCGGAACAGTGAATTGCTTGACAAGTGCTCGTTCGTTCAAATAAGTGATTGAAGTTATTGAGAAAAAGCTATTTAATGTTGCACATCCTAGTTCCAGAATAGCTATAAAAGACATTTCTAGAACAGCTGAGGAATGCTGAATATGAAATGTTTACTAGAGCTAGTGTTACAAAATAATGAATGACATGGATAAATTAGTTGTTGCTGTTGTTTAGTCACTGGGTGCTGGCCAACTCTTTTCAACCCCATGGACTGCAGCCCGCCAGGCTCATGTCCATGGGATTTCCTAGGCAAGAATACTGTGAGTGGGTTGCCATCTTCTTCACCAGGGCATCTCCCCAACCCAGGGATCAAACCTGTGTCTTCTGCATTGGCAGGCAGATTCTTTACCACTGAGCCACCAGCTTAGCCCCAGAATTAATCACTAAAACACATCTATTCAGTGAACATTTAGAAAGTATCCATAATGTGCCAGATAGTGTGCTGGATTTTGGAGACAGATGTATAAACAGAAGTGTTTAGCTGATGAAAGCATCACACAATCATGTCCACTAAGTCTACTAATAAAGACATAGCTGTAGAAGACTTATAAAGTTGGGGGTTGTGAATCAGGCTACTATCTAAGGTGGCAGAAACATAAGCCCTCTGGTCTGGAAATATCCCAAAGAGTTCTGGCTTGGTGGGCTTGATATAACAAGCAGGTTATATAAAGAAAGTATCAGCCCAGCAAGCTACTTGATGTATCACAAGTGTGCTTGAATGAAGCATGCTCAAACAAAGACCATTGGCTCTGCTTGTAATAGTTTACATCCTAAGATTTTAGGAGGGATTTGACAATAACAATAAAACAAAACTCGATCAGTACATGATGTTCTACTCTCAACCTAAGAAAGAAAAACAAGTGACGTGCTGTTGCAGTTTTATAAGTGTTGAGCACAATTCCGTTTGACTTTCTCATTACAGGTCTAGTAAGTAATGAAACAGAGAATGTGGTAACAGATAATACCACCCTGGGTAGGTCAAAGAAGAAATGAATTACACCAAATTGATCTGCTGCAATAACAATAAGAAGATTCACCTGATACATGTGGCTTGCTCTATAAACCTACCTGATAACCTGAAACAACTGAGGATCTCATGTAGAGTACTGAGAGAGAGAACAAAGAATACTAAGAGGAGAGTACCAAAAATACTTAAAGACGAAACATACCAAATAAGAAGGAATATGCACAAATCAGAATCTGTAAAACTCTGCTATTTGGGAATGCCTGAAAAATGATCTAAATAAGTAAAAAGTCTAAAATACATAATATATTTAAAGAAATCTTGTTTTAAGGCTTTCAAAGAAACGCAGTGACTAACTGCTGACAAAGTTTACCCAAGCCTGCTGGACTAGTTTTAATGAATAGATGAGACTGATTGTAATTAGCAGCACTCATCTGTATAAAATGAGTATCTGATAATTTATTTAAATTGGCTCCCCCCTTCCATAAAATGGTCTGTAGAAGTGCTTTCCTTTAGAGTGAATTAAACTTAATTTTGTTTAGAGGCTTTTTGTAGATATATTGAGACATGTTCAAAACTAAATGGAATCATTTTGAGTTGCTGTAAAGAAGAGGTTGAAAATCATTTATTTATAACCCTATTTATTGACCTAGCAAATTTCAAGATTTTACAATAATGGAAGTAATTATAAACTAGATGATCAAATCTTATGAGATATGCTGAGTAGAATCATAGATTAAACAAAATGCCAAATACACCAAGAGAGAGCAACCTGTAAACACAGAGAGATATGAGCAGGAAGCTTTTCCTGATTAATTCTTTGGGCAACATGATTTCAGATAAAATGCTATTAGGATAGAAATGCATAGACACTCATTTTACTTTACTCAAGGTAAAAAGTAGAGGTTATTAAAACAATAGTTAAAAGGCAGATTAACAAAATTACTAAAGCACTTTTCATTTTTTGAAACTATTATTCATTTTGTAGCAATGATATACTTTCATAGAAAAAGGTCACATAAGATGAAGAAATGTAAAGTGATGTATTACTTCAATTGCCACCTCCTAGAAGTTACCACTACTGATGCTGTTTCATAGTAATTCTTTTAGGTATTTATCCATATATACATACTAATATAAATACACAAGGATACATAACTAGGGAAATATCCTATATACTGTTCTGTAGTCTTTTTTCTTCCCTCTCATTCAACAATATGTTCTGGGCATCTTTTCAAGCAAATTAATTCTACATCGTTATTTCAATGGAATTACAAAATCCAATTATAAAATGAGCTATCATTCAATTAAATAATACTTGATGAATATTTAGGTTGTTTTCTTTATTATAATTCCTAGTATAAAGCATTCTGCTATGAATATCTTTATAGCTATAATATTAGCTACAGTAACTTTCCAGAACTGAGACTGCTACTGCTAGATCAAATCTAGGCACAATTAGCACTGGAATATATTGTATATTAGTGCGCAAGAACAGCCCGTTCTCCAAATCTTTGTCCAACTTGTTAAGACAACTGGTCTTCCTTTACCTTCTCTAATCTGCTCTCCCCTCTTCACCCCTCACCTCCCACTCCACCCTCTTCCCTCCCTTCCTATCTATCTGTATTAGTCACTCACATTTTATCTTATGTCTGTGGCCTATTCAGATTCTTTGCCAATTTTTCTATTGAGATTATGATTTTTACCCTTACACACTGGTAAGAGCTTTTATATATTAAGGGTAAAAATAGAAAAAAAATAATTGTTCAGTGGTATCCAACTCTTTGTGACCCCAGGGACTATATGTAGCCCACCAGGCTGCTCTACCATAGAATTCTCCAGGCAAGAATACTGAGATGGATAGCCATTCCCTTCTCCAGGTGATCTGCCCAATCCAGGGATCGAAGCCAGACTGATTTTTTTAATATCTGAGACACCAGAGATTACACATTGGTAAGAGCTTTTACAAATTAAGGATATGTATGTTTTATTCATAATATTATCACAAATATTCTTCATTAATTTTTATTTTTTTAATTTAAAAATTACCATATGTTGTTCTTTTGTCATTAAAAAGTTTTATAGGGTAGACACCTTTAAAATTTATACACCTTTTTATTACCTCTAATTCTTAAGATGTTATTAAAATGAGCTTTCTATTTTGTTTTGATCTTTTTCCAATTATATTTAATTTTTACATTTCAGTCTTTTATTCATCTTTATCTTCAGTCTAATACAAGGCTGTTAGTCTACAACAAGAAAGGAATCTAGATTTCCTGTCTTCCTAATAGCTAGCCAGATGTGTCACATGATTTACTGAATGACCTACCTTTTTCAGGCTCATTTGAAAAGCCCTTTTTGTCATACATGACACTCTCTTTTGAGTTTGTCTTGGATTCTCTGTTCTACAGATTAATCACATAAGTTAAACCACATTGCTTTAAGTATTGAAGTTTTATAATAGATTTTAAAATTGATAATAAAAATACACCCTTAAATTTTCTTTTAATTTTTAAAATTTGTCTTAAAGCATGTGTGCTTGATTTAATCCTGAGATAATATATGCAACCATGCTAGATTATTTGTGAATCACTTCAGTTAAACACATTCAATTAAGAAGCTGAACTAATGAGTTAATAGTTTATCTTTCTGCACTTATGATATCTTGACATGGACAGGTTATTTCACTCCTCTTCATCAAGACAGAGCACAATTTATAAAGACAAAGACCGTGCAGGTAGATACACACTTACTTGTCATTCCCTTCTTTAACTCATCCACTAGTGAACTAACAGCTTTTAAAAGTTATAACAATTAAGCTTTTCTTACCTATTAAACTTATTTCCAGCTTGAAAGAAAAATTTGACCCAGCTTATTTCAAAACCCTGCCCCTCTAGTGACCTGTGCTTTGCATTTGATCCTTTTTGTCTTCCTTTCTCATGTTCCCTGAATGAAATAGCAAGAAGGATCTTCCTATAAGGAGCATCTTTCTCTGAAGTGACAAGGAAGCAGCATCTCTCACAGCTGGCAATGCCTGCCTGCCTAATACCTGGATGCCAGAAGTGCTCTTGAAGAACAAACAGGCAACCTGTTTCCTCCTTGAGCAGCAGCAAAAGCTGTCAAAACCACAGGTGCACCAGAAACCACCCCTCCATCAAACTGTTTACGTTCCTCCTTCAGTCTAGCATTTGGCTGCTGAGCTTGACTCTGGCCTTGGCAGCAGAGACAATATATCTCTTAGGATTTAAATCATACAGATGGAGCTGGAATTTTGCAGTTTAATCCCTGCCTCCTACAATGCTATGGTGTCAAAGGCCCTGGCCCAGGTAGAGCAGCATTTCTACTAAAAAAAAAAAAAAAAATGAAAAATAGGATCATATAAGCCAATTATGCATTTTTAACTCCTGCAGCAGGTCTCTGAATTTTTGCCTTGAACCACACAGTGTTTGTATAACTGATGATCAGTGGCTCTGGAGCTAAAAAATAGAATGAGTTGCACTTACTTGTCTTTTAAAAGCATATTGAGAATGATTAAGTTTATGAATTCTCATCACAGATGACTAGTAAGAATGTTAATAAATGTTTTTATACTTGCAAAAACTTCTGATCTCAACTATTCAATGAGATGTCTCACAAAACTATTAAATTGTCTATTTTAAAAAGCATTTATATTTTCATAAATGTGATAGTACATCTGTAGTCCAAGTTTTGTGACATTACTTAACTAAACAAGAAATTATTTCATTGGGGAAAAAAAAGTTAACCATAATTTGATTCAAGGTGTCAGAAAGAAATAAAAGTATATAAGGTTAACTCTGCATATGTTTTAGTACTCCATTAAATTTTGTTAAATTAATTAACTTTCACAAAATTTGTCACAGGGTAGAAAATAATCTATATGTTTAATAATGTTATGGCTTTAATAATAGCTTACATGGAAGCTAAAAATGAATAAATTGCTTGTTCAAGAGATATTTCTTCACTAGGAAGACAAAACTCAGCATAGTTGAGTCATATACTCTGTTTTGGTTAATTGAAGTCTAAACTCCATTCTTTAACTTCACAACTAAAATTTGAGTGTTACTTTAGTAAAGATCTTTTTTCTTTTTAAAATGAGGTTTATGCTAATATGCTTAAAAAAAGAGAAATCCTAATTTTCACTAACCTTAATAAAAAAATATTTTTCAGTCCTACCAGGGTATTTGAATATGCTTTATTTACCAACCAATTTTAAATAGATAATACTTCCATTTTCATATCATTTGAACCAATGTATGCTTCCTCACCATGCTTTGTCAATATACTGCCACACTGTTTCCTAGTTAATTAAACTAATGTTTGAAGAGGTAGAATCCCTTTATCATAATCTATCTTTACTTTGTGCTTACTATATTCAACTATATGCTGGACTCACTGAAGGTTGAGGGCTTTATACAACCCCAAACCCAAATACAATATGTGACATTATACTCATAAAATAAAATGGATGGCATTAGGGGCTTAGAAATCCACAAACAATCTTTCTGTCAAACACATATCTTACATTATAAGGTTTTCTGCCATCAGGGGACTTTGAATCCATGGGTTGTGTTCTCTCTGTGAAGCTGTGCTCTCAATCTAAGCGGACGAGCCAAAAACCAATAGAAAGATGTTGCCATGCGAAGAACGCAGACACTGCTACTTAGGAGGCAGAGTCCTGGGCCAGCCCTCTCTCAAATCAGTGTACATAGGCAGCCATCCCTAACCAGACTGGCTCACAAACTGTTTCTGCTTGACTAAAACCAGAAAAAGGAAAGGGAAAAAAAAAACAAACTTGAATTTTCCAAGATTTTAAAGAGAATGTGAAAGTGAAAGCCCTAGTCGCTTGGCCATGTCTGACTCTTTGAGACCCCATGGAGTGTAGTCCGCCAGACTCCTCTGTATATGAGGTTCTCCAGGCAAGAATATGAGAGTGGGTTGCCATGCCCTCCTCCAAGGGATCTGCCCAACCCAGGTCTCCTGCATTGCAGGCAGATTCTTTACCATCGACCAACCAGGGTAGCCACTAAAGAGTATAGAATGCTGTCATTATCATTTCTGGCCTGGTATCTTCTCTTTGCCAGACGTGTGTGTTATCTTTGATATAAAAAATGATGTTGGATGGTCCTTTGGGGTTGCTTGACCTTTCAAAGCTTGACCAGTCAGAGGGGTACAGCAAGGCTGATCATAAAGCAACCTTAGTTGAGTTGATGTGCTACCTTGGCCTCACATTTAATTCATTTATCTGTTTTAAGATTCCCAAGTCAACTTCAAGGACTCTTTTACTCTTGTCTAACAGGTTGTTACTTGAGCCAAATCTGGATTCCTAGGGTAATACTGTCAATAAAAAGCCAATAGAGGCCTACCCATTTCTAGTCTAATCTAAAGCACATTGTTTTGTTTTGTTTTTAAAATGATCAGCAAGAGATTGGAAAGAGGTGACGCCAAATGAGACCACTCTGTCAATCCTTTGGAGTTAGACAATGTCAGCAAATGTATCTAACACGTGTAACATCCAAGTCTCCATTCCTGAGAACTGGCTGGAACAGAAGATAGAGCAAAGGGGACTCTCCACAGAGACCTACTTCAGTGGATCTCTCCAGCTAGCTCCACATACCCTGATGGGGGTATGTGAACTTACTGAAGGGAGTAATAGATTCAGCTGCTACATTACTGGGACATAGCAATTAGTGCTATGATAAGATAGGTCAGTGGGTCCAATCTCTTTTCTTTTTAAACTCCTTGTTTTGAAGACAAGATTACAGAAGGGAAGAATGGGTACTCACAATTTTTGAAGTTCTAAATCAGAGTGCAATTGTCTTATTTCTCACCACTCTGTTGATTAAGCATCATCACTTTCATATTTATTAGGTGAAGGGAATCAAATCCCCTCTGGGGTATTAAAGTACAAACATTTCCCTGTACTTCTGGTGAATTGACTGATGATAATCTACTTTCAAAAGATAAAGTGTTTTCACTCTTTAGAGTTACTTCTCTAATGTTAACTGGATTCTGTCCATTTAACCTATGGAGTAAATGGTATTCTCATATCTTGGAGAAGGCTGCCTTTGACACAGGCACTCAAGGACAGGCCACTGAGTGCACAGCCCTAAGTCAGGCACCTTTAAGATAGCTAATATCTGTAAAGAGTTCTATATTGACCTCAAAGTTAGTCACACTTGTTCAGACCACTCTGGCTATGATAAATTTATGTTACCAACTCCAGTAGCCCTCAGGATCATCAAAACCAGCTTCATCCCAGTGGAGTGTATTTGTGAATAAAATTTCTATATTAAAGCACAGACATTCCTGCCATCAACAACTTCCATTTCTACATTAGATGGAAGTGGACAACTCTCTAAATAAATTAGCTTAAAACTCAATGGTAGTAATGCTTTGGCCTCTTTGCCTATATATATATATATATATATCTAGGCATATAGGCAACGTGTGTGTGTGTGTGTGTGTGTGTGTGTGTGTGTGTGGGTATATGTGTATAATTTTCTTAAAGTTTGAAGGAATGATCTCCATTTTATCTCCATTCTGCCTCAGATCCTCCTCCTAGGTCAAACTCACCTTTTAATCTTTTTTTTTCCCCTTTTTTGAATGAGTATTTACATCCCTTGCCCTTATTTGTATAGAGTGGGTACATTTGTTCCCCTGAAAAAATAAAATACTACCAAGTTTTGTTCAGTTTTACTTGTAATTATATTTTTCATGGTTGGAGTGAGAGGACGGTCCCTGTGTGGGCCTAAGGCTATGGCAGCCGAAGTGGGCAGGAGCAATCTGCTATATACAGGGCTGTCAATATGATATAGTCCATTGATTTTCCCAGCTGAGTTAAGAAGAACACTAGGTCTGAAAGATTTCTGAGCATAGCTAGCCTGAGGCAAAACTGAAAAACAGGAAAGGTTTGTTTGGTGCTCAGTAAGAGGAGACCTCTTATTCTGTTTTTCTTCCTGGTCTCCGCTTCCCCCCTGGCCCCCTACTTCCTCCTTAGGAACTGTGGTCCTCGTGATGATCTCTTCTCCTAGATCAAAAACTCGTCAAAGAAAGAACCAGTAGGTTTCCTCTCCTACAACAATCCTTAGCCTCTTCATTCACGCATGAAAAATAACAGGCGATTTTCTTTTCAATGCTAATTAAGACCTTCACTTGGAATTTTAAATTTGTTTTTTTTTTAAGAAATTTCCATCCACGAGAGTCTCTCTCTCCCTCCCTCTACGCCCCCTCCCCCTCTCAATCTTCACTACCCACCTCCTCCACTTGCTTTGTCCACTTTTCAGAGACATATTCCTTATCCTGTTGAACCTGTTGTTGTTTAGTCTCTCAGTCACGTCTGACTCTTTTGCAACCCCATGAAGTGTAGCCCACCAGGCTCCTCTGTCCATGAGATTTCCCAAGTAATAATACTAGAGTGGGTTGACATTTCCTTCTCCAGGAGACCTTCTCAACTCAGGGATCGAACCTGTATCGGCTGCATTGGCAGGCAGATTCTTTACCAGTGAGCCACCAGGGAAGTCCCCTGTCAAATCTATCAGCAACTAAACAACAGACACAAACATAAACATAAGGCCCCCGTTTCCTCAACCCAGAAACAACCACTCTTCTATTCAATCCCCCTATGCAAGCTCTGGAAACCATATTCTGCCAACACTGCCTTTCCTTCCTCCTACTGTTCATTCCTCACCACTTTCCCCTCTGAAGTCTATTTCATTTCAAAGCTGTGTTCTTGAAAGAGTCTGAGAGGCCTCCAACAATCTAATCCAGTTCCCTTTGGGAGGCTGCCTCTAGCCTCACTTGAGCATTCATTACTTGCTTTGTCTTTAGTGCTCTTGTTTTTGCCTCTGAGACTCGCTTCCTCTGTCACCGGTCCACCAAACTGCATTTCTCTTCACTTCCTAAATGCACCCCCTAAAGCATGTCATGTGTATATACAATTTTCTCCCCCCAATGATTTGTCAATTCTCCTACTTAAGTATTATCTTTTTGAATATGGGCATGAAATCTGTATATCTACCCTAACTCATCTGCACACCTCTATCCATGGTTTGTAATGTCTTTTGCAAAAAAAAAAAAAAAAATACCTTGGTACACAATCCATTCACCAAACACTCCAAGCTAAATTTTATTACTTCTTCTCTTATTGTCTCCTGCTATTCATTTTCCCATCACTATTTCAGGCATCAATTCTAAACTATACAGCTCTTAATCTCAGATGCTTCCTTTTCCCCCTATGTTGCCACATTCCATGTACCACCAGAGTCTTAGCAGAGATCTGTAAAACCGGTTTCTTTCCACATTAGAATCACTGTAATTGAGGCACATTTTGTCTCTTACCTGAAATACTTGGTCTTCTTATTTCTACACATTGCTGACAGATTAATCTTCTTAGAGCACAGCTATCATCTTATTATCTTATGCTTAAAAACCATCATTAGCCACTCACTACTTTCAATTATAACCTAATTACTTTACCTGACACTTAAGACCCACATGACATAGAACTGAAGCAGTATGGCCAAAAATTCCAGCTAAATAAAAAGACAGACTCTTTCCAAAAAAGAAAAAAAAAAAATAAAACACTAAAATATTCTTAATTTCAGTGGCTTTCTTATTATGAACACCTAAGAAACTGCTCCCAAGTCCACTTAATGAAGTGATTTTTATCATTCTGGGCCAAGCTACACTCCAGTTTTGTCATCACAGTGGTTCTATAACTTCAAAATTCGATAGGATTCCTCTTCTCAGCTACTGAAATATTTGTGTGGTTCCTGATGACTTTAAAATAACAGACATGAAAGTGAAAAAATATAACCATACTCACATGAGGAATTGTCATACTTTTGCTTAAAAAACAGCTTACTTAAAGTATGACTTTTGTACATTTTATGGCATGTGACAAATAAATGGATTCTCAAAAAAGCACTTTTTTTTAATTGTATTTAATTAATTTTATCCAGAAATAAATCTCTATGACTGGGTTGAACATATCTTTCAGTGATATTTACACGGAAGCCTGCATTCTAATTATGGAAAGGGCTAGCAGCCCTTTATTAAATAAGTGGGGTTTTATGAAGTGGGTTGCAAAGTTATTTTCTGTTACTGCCTAGCTGTTTTTAGTGTACAAAGGGACTTCTTCCATGTTGCTACATTCACCCTAGTTTCTTTCTCTTGGGCTTAAGGGAAGTGCTGTTTCTAGTTTAATAGTTTTTGGGGAAAACGCCTCTGAGCATGTTCAGCTCGAGCATGTTCAGCTCCACCATGTTCACAGGCAGCCAGCCATCACAAGTGTGTCACGTGTAATACCAGCAGGGTGCCAATAGGTAGATTGCAACCTGTCGGCTCCAAACGAAATATGCGACTGGCTCAAGCTGAGCCCAAATTCATTGTCAATAAGTCAGCAGTTAACTCCAGGAGAAATGAATAGAGATGAGGGCGTCAACTTCCTTCCATTTTCTATAATCCACTTTTGAGTCTGCTTTGCTTGTACTGACTTAAATTGAGGTGTGTTTATATGTGTGTGTGTGTGTGTGTGTGTGTGTGTGTGTGTGTGCCTGCGTTCATGTTTGTAGTCTGAGAAGAAGTTGGCTGAATGTTATTTGAAATGAGATTAGAAAGCACTGTAATTATTTTGCTCATGTAGAAATATGCAGAGAGCATCTGACCCCTTGTAAACAATGCAGTTTGGGGGGACTTAACAGAGGGCTCAGTTCTTCTTCACTAATTAGCACCTCATTAAGCTATCCTAATACTAAAACTCTTGTTAATGCAGAGGCTGCTTGAGAAATCAACAGAGAAATGCCCCTAATAATAGTATCTTCAGAAGACTTGCCACTGGTTATACTCTCCTCTCATCACTTTAGTTTCAAAACAGTCAGGACCACAGGGCATATTTTTCTTCCCATTTTGCCCCATACAAAGCCACTGCATATTTAAATCTGAAATGTACCACACACTGCATGCTGATTTAATGCAGAAAAAGGAAGAGCTGCAATCCTGACTCTCAGTCCTTCTCAATATGCTAAGAGCATAAGAAGCAGAAAATGAGAAATGGGAAACTCTCTATGAGAAGACAAGCTCATGCACCTCAAGTTCAAGCCATCAGCCAGGCTGCTGTGGTGGGTTTCAGTTTTGCATCCATGTGTGAGAAAAGCAGTGGGTTTTAGGATAAGTGACACTATATCACAAGAGATTAGAATCAGCAACTGCTGTTTCTCTGTGGAAAGCAGAAGATAAACAGCACAGATGACTTTATTTTTACTTTTTTAAGCAAATGGGCTGTGACATTTTGTACCAACTCAGGCCAGTTCTCCTGGATAAGTGCTTTATGTTCATCTGACTAAAAGCCCAATGACAGAGATGAAGTGGCTGTACTTCGGGGAAATGAGTGCATTTGGGTGGGGTGAATCTAAGAGTAAAACCAAGGGTAAGGACAAGAAAAAGGAGGAGGGGGCACGGCACATGGCAGGTGGTTGCTGAGTTGAGCTGGCACTTGATTGTTAGGGACCTGATAAAACAGCACCTAAGGCTTCATTAGCCTCTTGCATTATGATACCACGGAGGGTGGTAAATATATGTGATGGAGGGACTTCAGCAGTCATGGAATCCTCATGTTTCCAGCTAATATAAAAGGACTACAGAAGAAGGAAACTACAATTTCTTGTTTATCTGTGAGACTGTGTGTTCTTCCGTCATACACTGCACTTTCTACCATTTTACATTTATTTTAGTTAACTTTTACTACAACTCTAATAGGTCAACATTGAGAGAAGCAGCTGAGATCCACCATCATAAGCAGTCACACTTTTATGGGATCCAAGGAGAAGCAAAGAGGTGCCTGTATGGCTGCTGAGGGAAGGAAAAATGTGTGGGGATGCTGGTGTTCAAGGAAGACTGCTTCTAGGAGGTCAGGATCAAATAGCTAGTTGTGTTTTCCCCGTTCCCCAAGGATGGAGGAAGCTGGAGAAACAAGTGTTATGTGAAAACTGTTTAAAATTATAATTGCAGTTGAAAGTACCAGAGTGGGGCTTCCTTGTGGTCTAGTGCAGGAGACACATGTGTGCCCAAACTACCAAGCCTGTGCTCTAAAGCCCGGGATCTGCAGCTACTGAAGCCTGAGCACCTTAGAGCCACAACAACAGACTCCATAGCAGGGAAGCCCACCCACCACAAATGAGAGTAGCCCCTGCTCCCTGCAATGACAGAAAAGCCTGCACAGCAACAAAGACCCAGCACAGTCAAAAATAATAATCTCTCTTTTTTTTTTTTTAAAGAAAGTATCAGAGTGGATCCTCTTTTCCTTAGTAAAATAACAGACTGCGGTGATATTCAGGCCTGTGTCTACTATATATTAGGTCTAGGGTGATACCTGGAGAAGGAAAAGGCAACCCACTCCAGTATTCCTGCCTGGAGAATCCCATGGACAAAGGAGCCTGGTGGGCTGTAGTCCATAGGGTTGCACAGAGTCGGACACGACTGAAATAACTTAGCACAGCACAGGGAAATATAATGAAATTTCTGTGCTATTTATCAAAATAATAACACCATCATATGCCCCTAGAAGGCCAAGTCTACACTTAGAATCCTCAGCTCCTTGAAGCTGGGTGTCCGAGGCAGGTGGAGCTGGAAGAGCCACCCTGACTACTGATTTCTCTGCTTCTCATCCTGTCCTGGCTTCAGCTCTAGTGTGAAGTTGGGACGGCCCCTTATCCCCACGTTCATGCTCTTTAATAGCCCAGAAGAGAGGCCAGTGCAGACCTAGGGAATGGGTCTAAGATTCTCTGGGCAGGGAGTTCCAGGATACCAGATGCATTGGGGTCATAGAGGGTATTCTTCACCCTCTAAGGAGACATGTGACCTTGGAAGGACCAGGCAGAGTGTGGAACCCAGCATAGGGTTCTTCTTCCCTGGGTCTAGGAAAGAATTAATAAAATTGTTACCCTACCTCAAGCAACCAGTTTAGGACTGCAATCAGAAAACTGCTCAGCTAAGAAATTCCTGAACTTGTATAAACATGAAATAGAACTTTACATTTACGTCCTAGGTTGATAAGACAGAGTGCCACATATCATGGATCCCATTTTTGATTAGCCATGGATAATAACTTAACAAAGAAGACATGTAATCATGGATAGAATTTCCCCCAAAAAACCTAGGAACATGTACATATTTTCAAATAGAGTACCCTGACATCAAATCTGCTGTTCACTATTTTCTTGTATGGTTTTAAGTAAACAATCTATCGGAGTTCCAGTGTCCATAGCTATAAAACTGAGGGCTGACACTACTTATTTCTGTCTGTTGGGAGGATTAGATAAGCTATTCTGTACAAACACAGCTACTCCTGTGTTTGAATACACAGTAGATGCTTAATAAATATTCATTTCCCCTTCCCTACCCCTCACTGTATTTTCTTAAGTTACATTTCCTAGAAAGTCCTTCTAATTAAGTGATAAAAATATATATTTTTCTTCCTAAGATTCTTGAGGACTGACAGTACACATTTTGTATCTATGTAATTAATTTTTCCATTAAGGAAAAACAATTTTCTGTGTTTATTGCCATATACTTATTCTTGTCTCCTTTTGTTTAGCCCCCCTTACTAAAATATATAGAAATGTAAATGGAAGATAAAGGTACACACTGACAAATTTGTCCAAATTAAAAATTACTCATTGTACACTGTGACTAGAACATCCCAGGATGGTTTTCTATACAGTTTTGTCTTTTCTGTTTCTCTCTCTCCTCTCTTACCATGTTGTCATCATTCTAACCACAAAAAGAGAACAAATGCATTTAATGCTGGGCAATGAAAATGGGAAATATGACCATGGCTGGAGACCATAAACAGAGCCACAGGGAGACACATGAGGCAAACTGATGTCATATAGGTGACCCTGTCCTTGCCCCTCATGCCATCATCACCACCTTTGCAATGTGGTGCCTTATTCTACTTCTCCCTTAGAATATGCATTTCAAATAATCCGTCTTATCACTCAGCATGAAGGGACAAAATGCTATGACTTCTATTTGATCCCTTAAAGCATAAATCAACAGCTCTTCAGGTCCCTGCATAACAGAAAACTATTAGAAATCCAAAACCTTGGCCTCCTTAAACCCTCTAACTTCCCTACCATACAAATCAATGCTTCATATTCATCTGGGAACCCGAACCACTTTTTTATGGGATATGCATTATGTAGTTCCAGGCTGTTAAGCTTTAGTTCGGCTTGAGTGATGCTGCTCATGCATAAAGACATGAAACAAGGCAGTGGAGAGACGTAGATACATCTTCTGAACTAAAATGCACACAGCATCCAGCAACCACCACTCCTTATACCTCTCCCAGAAGAAAAGGCAATTGACATATACATGCCACACAAGATGTAAGGGGAGCAAAAAGAAACCATGTTCACAAGTTCACTTGGGGATAAGCAAGAGATCATCACACACAGGAAACAAATTGAGGGGTGAATAAGATGCAAAAAGCAAGACAGACAAAAAACAGGCATCACTTGACATCAGAGTGTAAGAGGAAAAGGCCTCGGGAGAAACCCTAGTTGTAAAAAGCATAACAGGGTCACCGAAATAGTCGTCTTTCAGAAGAAAGATGGCTTGTGATCACCACAAGGATGAGGTCATTAAAAACACAGGAAAATAAATGAGAGGAGATCAGGACTTTCACACTCAGTGGTGACTGGGGAGGATGGAGGATTTGTCTCCTGCCACTGTGGGGTGGATGGAATGCTGACTTCCATGAATGCAAAGTGGGGAAAGGGGTAAAGTAGACCAAACTAAAACAGAGAAGGCAGATGCTGCAGAAAACAATACTCTTTTTCTCTCACATGGAGATACACACATACACATAGATACACACACATTATAGCAATATTCACAGACTAGTTGGTGAAAGTTGCAATCAGCAAGGGTATTTCTGCCTGAATGGCTTGTAGGGTGTGATTACGGAATTAAATCTAATGAGAGAGAGAAAAGAGGCAGATCATAGGATAGAGTGAATTACAGTGTGGGTCTCTGAAAATTATAGGAGGTGTGCACTTTGGCAGTATCAGGAAATAGAAATCTGTGGTCCTTCCTCCTTCCATTTTTAGTAATACATGGGTATTACTGGTGGACGTTCCCGTGTAAGCCGCATAGAATTCCAGGAAGAATGTTTCTGTGGTGACTTCTCAGAACCTACATTTGGCGTGTGCCTGTTGCCCTTCACAGTAGCTAAAGCACGGAGCTGGAAACAGCTTGCATTGGTTGAAAAGAAATCAGATTATAACCAAAGACTATTTAAAAACCTAGGAAATTTATTTCTCAGCATTGATCTTGAATTTCTTCATGCCTTGAGCTTGGCATTGGCTTTAACACACAAATGTGGTGGGGTGCTGACAAGCTTTTGCAAGCTGGGGTGTTTTCTAATTATCTGCGAAAGTATATTAGGCAGTTTCTGGGAAAGGGAAGAAATGAGTAAATTAGGGATTAGATTCTATTTTCGCTCTTCTTTCCTTCTTTCCTTTTTCACCCGTTCATTCTGACATTTACAACACACTTACCCTAATTTATTTCTATCCTTGTAGAGCAAGTTGATGTCATTTAGTTTGATTTAGCCTATTTAGCTCAATCAATTAATTGGTTAATAGAACATCTGTATGCATCAGGTGACAGGAATGCTCATAGGCAAGTAATCAGATCCAGCATACACACACACACACACACACACACACAAAAAAAAAAAAAAACTCTTGTTAAGGACGACTGTGGGTTATCTGAATATTGTTCAGCTCATCCCCAAGAGACTGTGAAGATAAGGTTTTCCTGTTCAGCTCTGCATTGCAGCTCTGCCCTTCACATTCAAAGTTCTGCTTGGGAGAGTTCACAGGCCATAGCAGATCAGGAATTAATTTCCATAATTATCTTTTTAACTTCCTCATTATAAAAGGCATCATCCCTGGATGGCAAGAAGCCAACCTGCTGACCCCAACAGGACAGTGCTCCACACAGACGCCCACGTGGGCATGTGATTCTTTTGTCTCCTTTCAAATCCCCTGAGCCAACTGCAGGAATGCTGCCTTTACTATAAAGTGGGGCCACTGGGGAAACAATAATGTGAAATCCTGACCCTCTGTCCCAGAGGTGTCCTGGTGCCATGAGTAGGTGGGGACTTCTTTGTGAAATGACTTTGGACTTGAAACCTAGCTCCTGTTGCCATGTTCAAGTTCAGGGTACTAGCCTGAACCTCAGTTTATTCCTCTCTGAGGGTGGAATGTGTTGACCAGCTAGGACTCCTGTAAGGTCTGCAGATCAGGATGTTTCTCCATAAATGGTATACTTGTTAACAAACTAACGGCTATTTGTTGGGAAGGTTAACTTAGTCGAGATATTTTAAAAGAAAGCTTTTCAGAGACGTGGAAAATATAGAGTTAAGTGATACATGACAATGTGAAGGGTGTTTTGTCCTTTGCTTTTGAGTCTTGAGAAGAAGGGCAGTTATGAGCACTTATTAAAACCACATTTATGTGATACTTTATAGTAGATGAAATTATTTTCAATATATTTTACTAAATTATAGTTTACATAGAGAGCTTCATTTAATCATGTTATTATAAGCAACATATTCAGTCTTTGTGCCTGGTGGTAGTTCCTGGCACAGAGATCCTAAAACCCTTGGAATTTTCTGAATGATAAGAGCGCTGTCTTTTTTAATTCATAATGAGCACCTTTCAATCACACTTGAGTTTATTCTAGTGAACTGACCTAGAGTAGAACCCCAGCTAGCTTCACGATGAGGCTTATCACTGAAAAAACCAAGTGATTAGAGGATTGGAACTTCCAGACCCTTCCACTGACCTCTGGGAAGTGCTGGGGGGTATGCAGAGTTAAATCTCTTGCACAAGGAAAGCTAAAAGCTTTTGAATTGGTGAACATGGCCATGTGTCGAGAGGCTGGAGTACGCAAACCCCATGGAGACATAAGCTCTTACACTTATGGGTCTTACACTTATGGACCCTTCTGGGTCTCACCCTATAGACTTCATCATCTGACAGTTCATTATATCTTTCAAGATAAACAAGTAAACCTAAGTCAAATGACTTCCTGAGTTCTGTGAGCCATTAGCCAACTTTGAACCCTAGACGGTAGTCATGGGAACTCCATCTGATAGCTAGCCAGTGAGAAGTATGAGAGGTCCAGGACTTGTGACTGGTGTCTGAAGAGGGCAGGGAAGTCTTATCAGACTGAACCCTTTAACTTGTGATATCTAATTCACAAGTAAAGAGTAAATCTAGCTCACAGGAGAATAGTGTTTGAATGCAATTGAATCTTGGGGCACTGAGTGACTGGAGAATCAGAGAACTGGTTGTTGGTGTTGGAAAACATCCACACGACAACAAATTTGTGAGGTAGTGAATAGTTGTTATCATCATTTATCCAATGAGTAAACTAAGGCTGGGTGCTTCCCTGCTGGCTCAGTGGTAAAGAATCTGTTTGCCAATGTAGGAGACAAAGGAGATGAGGGTTTGATCCCTGGGTTGAGAAGACCCTTGGAGAAGAGACTGGCTACCCATTCTAGTTTTCTTGCCTAGTAAATCACATGGACAGAGGAGCCTGGCAGGCTACAGTCCATGGGCTTGCAAGAGTTGGACTTGACTCTGCAGGGGCTAAACAACAACAAGAGTGGGTAATGCACACACCAAGGTCACATTTTAGATTTGAGACTGCAGTCCTCTTCATTGGATATGATGCTAAATATGTTAAATGACATCACACCAACTCTTTGGCGGATAGCTCCAGGGATCATTAGTTACGACAATAAAGAAATGGTGAGTGTTCTAAGTGGAGATGATTGGTACAGACTTTGTAGAGCAAGAAAAGCCTTGAATTAGTAATACAAGAAGAAAACAAAAATATTATGTGAAGAAAACAGTGAACACACTTGCTTAAGCAAACCAGACCAAAGCAGTAGTTCTTAGAGCTAAATTTAGTGGAAGGAGGGGCAGGGCACTGGGTCTCCTTGTCTGGGCTCAGACCTTTGGACTTGGTAAGTTAGGCAACTGAAAGCCCCTGCAGAGTCATTTATCTATTCACACATTTTTTCACTTCCACACTCAACTGTAAACTCATTCTTAGGTGAAATAGCCATTATTATGTACCAGAACACTGTTGGATGTTGTGTCTACAAAGAAAAATGACAGACAGACCAGACCATAGGAGTTTATGGTGGAGTGAAGTGCAGACGTTTATAGGATATGATCAGACTGGCACCAAAAATGCAGGAGTGAGGGGTGAGCAACTTGGAGTGATCTGTGAAGATTTCAGAGAGGAGGCTGCACTTGATTCAGGTCACAGCAGATGACTGGAAGTGCCCTGGGGGCCAGTGCATGGGATGGTGGGTAACTGGCCGGGAATGGACAGAGCGTGGGGGAACCAAGGCCACTTAGACCCATTACTGTAATTCAGAAGTGAAGCGATTAGCAACTAGGGTAGAGTTATG
This sequence comes from Antilocapra americana, assembly GCA_007570785.1. Taxonomy (NCBI): domain Eukaryota; kingdom Metazoa; phylum Chordata; class Mammalia; order Artiodactyla; family Antilocapridae; genus Antilocapra; species Antilocapra americana. The sequence goes on along the minus strand of ML664161.1, from coordinate 39,972,001 downwards.
GCTGTGGAAATGAATTGTAAAGGGGGAGATCAGTAACATTTAGTAACTGATTAGATTTGGAGGTCAAAGAAAAGGAAGCCATCGCATAAATTTATGATGACGAGGCTGGGGCATCGAGAGCCTCACAGTGAATCATTAATAATTAGGAGATAGGGAAGGACTGTCAGTGCTGCTTCTCAGTGGATGGCCCTTCTCCCCATCTGGAAATGGGCTCCTAGACCTTAAAAGCCACAGTGTAATTCTGGCCTTAATCTATCCCTCCTGAATACCATTAATGGGCAAAGGAACAAGAGGAGACAAAAGGAGAATTGGAGCTGGCCCCTGTCGGGCACTCAATCCATGTGAGCTCAGGAGAATCTGGTCTGAGAGGTGTGAGAGGCAAAGACATCACAGATGACAAGCCAGAGGGCATTCTGAAAGCAGCACGGCGATGTGGCCAAACACAGAGACTGTGGACCTGTGAGACTCTTGGGTTGAGTCCGAGCTCCCCCGGGAAGTAGGACATTTAGGACAAATGACTTTACCTCGTTTGCTCTCAGTGTCCTTGCCTGTTAAGTGGAAAGCGTAGCACTCTTCACTGTATGGAATATTGGGAGTATTCAGTGAACTAGTGAAATACATCAGTGACTTGACTATTCCTTTAAAGTGATTAGAAGTGCGGGTGGTACACAGGAAGTGTTCACAATGTTCCCCTGTTATTATCATTCACTGAGAAGCATGTTGTTTAAGGCAAGGTAGAGACCAGGGGAAAATGCATGCTAAGTACAAGCTCTGAATACCATTTTATAGAAAGCCATTTCTATGAGCAGGGAAAATGGAAGTCTATTTCCTGCAGTTCAGAGGGAAGGAGATAGTAAACTAAATCAAACATTAAAGAGAACAGTCACAATTAAGGCCTTGAAGCACAGGACAGGATTTACAACAGGTAGGTTGGGAATGCTTACAATGGCTCAAAGTATTAATATATAAAGAAAAGCAGCAAAGCTCTTTAAAAAGAATCAACAGAGAAAGTACTAATGCTACTGCTGTTAATATTATCACTATTACTAGTAATTATTATTTCAAGCAAAAACCACAGTAATACTCAAGCAAAAATAAGTGTGAAGGAGACAGTCATCATGAAGTGGGCAAAGGATGCATCTTTTCTGATATCACATGATTCTGAAGAAGACATCCTACACATGGCAAATATAAGGATATAAGAATATCAATAAACTGTTCCATTTAAATGAATACATCTATAGGAATAGAAAACAGAGTTTATGAGTTACCAGTTAAAAAATGCAAATAAGATCAAATCTATCAAAATGGACCGACCATACATTCACATGACAAATGTATAATGCCACAAAGATGGAATCAAATACTTTCTGCAGTGCAGATGATAATGGGAAAAGCCATATATGTGACATACATTTGTGTCGTTGAATCTGAGAGTTGCCACAGCCAAAGTTATCCTGGGCTCTGCAGTCATTTGCCAGGTATTCTACAAAATTCTCTCTTAAACATTCCCCCTTGACTACTGACAAAATCTAAATGATCTAAAAGCATCTCCAATGAGTACAAGAGGAAAGAATACAATTGTTAGCAAATGTGCATGTGAGTGCCATGCTCCCAAGGTTTTCGAAGTAATAAAAGCCAATTAGATAACACTCAGCAGCTACCGTCAGAGAGAACAGTGTGATCTCACCAGTACTAATAGGGTTTTAAATAATAGATGGGTTTGTCTCTGCAGAGCTGGAGTTAGAAGTAGCAGAAGTATCAACTGCACAGCATTCTGCTGACCAACACTCAAAGCAAAAATGTGACATGAATGCAGTTGGTCTGTCAGTCAAAGACGGTCAGTGAGAGACAGAGCTGGGCTTTCAGAATGACCATAGGAAACCCTGCATAGATAAGAACTGCAAGAAAAAACAGAAATCAAACCTTCTTCTTAGCTACTATGGGCAAGGTTATAACCTACCTCAGGAGGAAACTAGGGAGGCCTAAGTCTGAAGAAATTAAATGTACAAGTTAAGGTGAAATTCTCTGGCTCAAGGACGCTAGAGACTTTCATGCTATTAAGACGGTGACTTTGAGTCTAAGTAGGAAGACTATTATCTGTAGGTGGAATAATACTGTACAAATCTTTTCACTTGATGGTAAGCAACTGACTATTGGGTTTATTATTTTTTTTAACCACATTTACAATTCAGTAAAATTATTTGCCTAATGTCTCTTTGCTTGAAACACAAAGTATATGGAAAGTGTTTGTCTCGTTGTCATAGAAACCATCATTAAAATAATTCACCAACTCTACTTAATTCATCATCCCCTCCTCCCTTCAAAACTGTCAAAAGGTGGTCTGTAAAGAGAAGAAAATCATGTCTTAGCAGAGGCGGTGAGTGGAGGAGGAGACTCAGAACCAGTTCCTCTGTGAGCTTCCTAAATGCAAACTGGCAAAAACTCCACCCGCTTCCAGCTCTCTCTATACTTTCCTCTCTTTTCTTCCACACCATTCTTTTAAGTCTAATCATTTAGGTTTATGAAAGGAATTTCCTCAGGGCATGTGGTTATAGTGCAAATTCTGTATGATCAGATCAAGCTTGTGAATAATACATTTGTCTGTGAATAAATTCCCCAGGGCTTGTCCTCCTGGCTGAGCCTCTGTAATGAAGCATTTGACTGTAATTCGGTTAAGAATGCAGGAGATGTAAATATATGTGGATGAAGAGAGTATAGAAAAGATTTCAAACCACAGTGAAAACCATTTCCTCCTCAGGATTCAGAGTTGCATTCAAATGCTCCTTCCAGAAAGCAGCTGCTCGTTGGCATGAGGATACACCCTAATAGCATTTCAGAGATTTCAGAGCAAAGGGGACAACAGATTGACCCTGACCCACAATATACTGGATGAAGCAACATAAGCACAGGGAAAAGAAATGGACTGCAGTCAAGAGATTTCTAGTTCTGTCCCTGACAACTCCAGCACCATGGACAACACTCCTCGCCTCCCCCACAGGAACTGTCCTGTCTGCTCTGCAAAGGGAAGCATTAAGATCACTTACTCTCAAGGTCCCTCAGAAAAGAAACTCTGTGTGTGTGTATGTGTGTTGTGTGCGTGTGCACGCGCGCTTTCAAGCAGTAAAAGAGAAAAAGCAAACAGGTTATTTTCTGAAATTTCGCAAAAAGATCAGCAAGGTGGTGTTAACTAATGCTTTAGAACTAAGATGCTTCCCTTATGAAAGTGAAAGTGAAGTCACTCAGTTGTGTCCAACTCTTTACGACCTCATGGGCTGCAGCCTAACCAGGGCTTTTCCAGGCAGGAGTAATGGAGTTGGCTGTCCTTTCCTTCTTCAGGGGATCTTCCCAACCCAGGGATCGAACCCAGGTCTCCTGCATTGCAGGGGGATTCTTTTAACAGCTGAGCCACAAAGGAAACCTATGCCTTCCTTATAGAAATTTATAATTTTAATAATTCCTTCTGAATACGATCATCATACAGTAAATGAGATATATTTTTTTAATTGACCATCAGTTCCTTAAAGCTAGTTTTCATGCAGGTGTTTACAATACCCAGCCCACTATTTGGAATATATGAGGTATTGAGGAAAATATCTTGAATACATGAATAGAGATATGATCAAATAGGAAGACATGTTTATGAGTAATTTAGACATTTTATTCTTGAGGTAGGAATATGTTAGTTACTGTTTGCAATGCCAATCAAACTTATACAAAGGTGGACACTGGATAAGAAGCTACTGTCCTGAGTGGGCATCAACATTTCTAAGACTTAAAATGTGCCCTCTCTTCTCTGAACCCAGGCTCATGCAAGACCATTGTTTCAGGATCCCGAACCTTCTTCCCTCTCAGGGACAACAACACATTATCTGCTCTGTTGATTTTATGGCCATAGGAGCTGAGGGAAAACTGTTTCTATGGTTAATCTTGCAACCACTGACTCAGCCTCTAATGTGTATAGCCCTTTGCTAGGATGTATGGAGAGTGCCAAGCTGAAGGAGACATAATTCTAGCTATTAAAGAACTTGGATGTCTTTGGAAAGATAGAACATAACACATAGATGCTGTAATTGGCCAGAAATGCATGTATCAAATCAGCAGTATTAATAACTCATGATGCAGAAATGGGAAGGAATAGTTATTAAACTACCATGTTTCTAGTACTACATCTATAATTTTTACCTGTGTTATCTCATTAAGTCCTTGTGTTAACAATGAACATTGCAGAAGATTCACCCTAACTTTCAGAGGTAGTGAGACCTAGAGATGTTTTAAACGATGTGACCACAGCTACACTAAAAGGAAGTGGTACAGCAGAAAAGCATTCCAACCTACTGGTCCACATTAAAGATGGATACAGGAAGCTCCATGGATAAGGGTGCTTTTAATGATGGTGAAAATTTATGAAGCTAGACGGAGATAAAGAAAGAGGACCATTCAAAGGCTGAGATGGAAAAGCTAAAGGTGCAAATGAGAGTTTGTTCTAAGCAAACCAGTATTCTAACTAAGTGCATCTAAGTAGAGTCTGGAGGTGACCCTGAACTAAAGAGTTCATACTTTCTCCCATATATAGTAAGCTATTATTGAAAGTTTGTAAGCTAAGGAGTGACATAATGAGAGGTTAAAGAAGTAAAATCTGTCGTTTCTGTGCTGCACAGAGGGTGACAATATATAGACAGAGAAGAAAATTTTACTCTTTAATTGGCTAGATATCAATGAATGAGCAGCTGAGAACACATCGTTATCCAGGGCCAAAATTAAAACTGTCTTTTCTAAGCCTTGGGTTCAGTAAATGAATACTACCATTCAGCTGGGAACACACAATTAGTTGGGAGGTTGACAGGAAGCTGGTGAGGCCTTATCCACTGTACATGAGGTACATGGACAGATCTCTTCCATGGAAGTATGGAAGGGTCTCTTCACACAGGTGTGTTCATCTGAATTAACATCTGCATTGCACAGGGCATAGGCTACAAAGTGCAGTTATGAAAAACGATGTTCCTACAACAGCTTTAAAAAATCCCTACAAAAATACAAATAGAAGCCAATAGATAAAAAGAACTACCAGAAAATCATTTCTTTACTAGGATGAATCAAGGTCAGAATGTTGGGATCATTTGTATTTTAATACTCAGAAAAGAATATGTCACTATAAGAAAGTTGTATTTTTATAAACCATATTTTCTTAGTGTTATTAAAGATAAATTTAAAAGTTATACATAAAGAAAGAGATACTTGAGGGGGATGAAACCAAATGTTTTCCATTGCATGTTTCCAAGGAGCACAGGGAGGGTATAAAAATAATAGCCAAACCTTAGTGGTTACCATTTGTCAGGTGCTATACTAAAACTTTATGGCAATTAACTCAGTTCATCCTTACAACATCATTGTGGGATACTGCTGTAGTACTATTATTATATAGAAAGTGAGAAATTGAAAGGTTAAGGAAAAATACCCTTGGCCACACAGCCAGAAGGTGTCAGGGCTAGGGCTTTAGACCCTGGGAGCCTGCCTCTTAAGTCCATATTTTTTTCTTAATCATTATTCACCTTTGCCTCCATGACATCACTCTAAACACACTAATGTGCTGACGGGGGCTAACAGGATAGCAATGAACCATTGGGATCATACTCAGGTGAGTCAGCAACTCTGAACCCAACTGGAAACACAGTGAGTTGTCAGCTGAGTTCTGGTGGGCTGAGATAACTGGAACCAGATGTTCCGAGAGTCAATGCGATGTCCTAGAGAAAGTTTGAGGCCTGGGGACCAAGAGCCAGGCTTGAGTCTCAGTTCCCTCTATTGAGTTACTTAGTCTCTAAAAAGCTTCATTCCTAAACTGCTCTAAAGAGATAAAAACTAATATCTATATCATAAATGTCCTGTAAAGACAAATAAGTAAATGTGAAAACATTTAGTTTCAAGACTTGGATTGAATACGAAGCATTCTATGAATACTTTTGTTCAAAAATCTGTTTCAAGTGCTTTATCTTAGCACAACTTTCTCAAACAAAATCCACTCATTCACTGCTGGGTAATTCTTCATAGGCACCATGAGTTCAGGTGTCCCCTGAGCATTCCGTATGAGTTTGCATGATCTCTCCCTCTACACTGTATAGGTGCAGGGCCCACCAGCAAGGAGCTGCAAAACTCACTGCCATTGACCTCTGACCTAGCCTTCCTACAAAATTACAGTTGCTCTATTGGAAAATCTAGGGCTTACAATGTTTTCTTCTGAAGTCAACCATTTAGAAAATTGTTAAATCAAGGCTTTGCTTTTCTGTATTCATTCAAACATTCTGAGTTAATGATCACTTCCAACCTTTGGGGAAAAAAATAAATCTTTCTATAATTTGGGCTCTGCGCTTACAGAAATTGAAAATACATGGCTTCCTGTCTTGACCATAAATTGCCTTATTTTCAAATGCTGATTGACAAGAATAAGCTCCTAGAATCCCTCCAAGTCTATTAGGTACCAAATTACATTTTGTAGCTCATTTTCTCTTTATTTGGGGGAAAGAGGGCATTAACAACACAGTTCAGTATATATTTGATAACTTAAAATTGGCAAAAACCAACTATCATGATTAAATTGGTGAAAGAATGAATGAATCTGGAGAGACTCTTTTTCATATTTGTCCTGGTGAGTACCTTCTTCCACTGGTCAGGAGAGAAATCATTGTTTCACCTGAATTTATGTACCACTTTGTGTCCAACCACTATAACAATGTGGTAACCCCAGATTCATGTATTAAGACAATTTGAATATTTTTTGCTTTCCTTTATTACTTACTCCTATTTTTCAATCCAGAGGAATTATTGATACCAGTCCAAGTAACTGTGTGGGTGGTGACCAAGGGGCACTTAAATTACCCCAAATCCTACAATCTTTTGTATCTTAACTCACAATCAAGTGGCTTCCTGATTTTAGTTAGGGGATTTATTCATGAATATCCCCCCAAGTTTCTGATTTTACAGTTCCTTCAGGGGACTACAGCCACAAAGAAACCTGGAACCCCATGTCCATGCCTTCTTGCCAGAAGGACTGGGGAATGGGAGTCACAACTCTCATTCTCCCTTAAGAAATAAACACAGGGACGTTTCTACTTCGCTAAGCATTAAGATCCTTCTCATAAATGATCAGCTGACCCTTTCTTACATACAAGTATTTTTAAAGGTGACCTAACATGCCATGAGTATGACTAGGCTTTTCTCTCAATCCTTCCTTTCAGAAGTACACTGTGAGTGCCGATGTACACTGAAAGCTTGCATGACTGAGGGTAGCAATATAAAGTTACAAAACATCAACTGAACTTAATTTTTAATATAGCTATACATGAGATATGGGAGGAAAGAATGTGAGTGTGTGGGGGGGCACATGTATGTATAGAAAATTGCAGAGTACACTTTTATTATCTGGTGTGCTACTTGATTACTACTGAGAAACTATTGGAAGTAAAGCAATCACTCAAAAGCTTTATATTAAAAGTATATAAAATATTAAAAATGTTCTTAGTTAAAATATCAGCCCTAGGGTATCTCTAAAATTACATAACAATTGGTTTGTTATAATAATTCAGGAAATATTAGCAGATGGGTGAGCTTAGTTACTGTCTGCTGGGGATCCTCTTGCCTTTGCCCCTTACCCTCTACATTATATAGCAGATGATGAGAAATATAAACTACTTAAGGCTGAATATTTCCTTATTTCAATATGAGACTAAACACTGTTTTCCCTTGAGGTCTGGAAAGGATGCAGAAAGAACTGAGGCACCTTGGATTTTTTTTTTTTTTTGCATGAAATTATTACTTTTTTGTTTCTTTTCGTCAAGGAATGACTTGGTTGGTCACACTGTTTCCTGGATGTACCTATGTACCATGCCTGCACGTGCTTCTTTGCAAACACTACAGCTGCATCCAGAGTCAGAAGGATAAGGTGGGCTCTCTGAAGTCTATACACCTTTGGACAAGGATGACTACAATTTACACTCAGTGAAAAGTGAAAGTGTTAGTCATTCTGTCATGTCCGACTTTTTGTGACCCCATGACTGTAGCCCACTGGGCTCCTCTGTCTATTGGATTTCCCAGGCAAGAATACTGGAGTGGAAAGCCATTCCCTTCCCCAGTGTATCTTCCAGATCCAGGGATTGAACCTGGGTTTCCCGCATTGCAGGCAGATTCTTCACTGTCTGAGCCACCAGGGAAGCAGCTAAGGCCTTTGAGGACATGCACTCTTTAAATATCAGTTGAGTCATCCCTTCCTTCCTTCTTTACTGTGCTACTGAACCTTTTATGTGAACCATGTAGACTTTTTGAGGAAGAGGCAGGGTGGAAATGGATTTTGCTATCAGGCATAAATAGTGTAAAATCTTTTCTTGCTAATTAAAAGACAGAATGAAGTAAGGCAAGTTACTCAAATTTCTGATTCTCAATTTCCTTGTTTTAATTAAAGTGACAGTTAAAAATAAAAGCCTACCCTTATGTCTGGCTTCTGGTAGGCTCTCAAAAAATCTTGCTGCTACTAGTCTGACTACTATTACACTTCATCTATCCTATTGTAATATGTTTTTTATTACTAACATGATGGTAATGGTAGTAATGTTAACATGATGACTACATACACCCCTTCCTCTCTTTATAATACTTTTCCTTGATCATAACATAGGCAGGCATCTTTACTGGTTATAATGAAAGTGGTCTGGTGAAAAGCAATCTGTACTATGGTACTGTAAGCACAGCTTTTTTTATTTTTTTCCTTAAGCATTTACCAAAAATTCTTAGAAGTTAGTTCTTTAACCTAACAAGATTCTGAGCAGGGAGCTATACGGAAAGCTCAGCATCACTCACCTCACTGAGGCTTGAGAAGAGAGGTGAGCTGCCAGGGATCTGATTGAAGCAGGGCATAATGAAACTGATGCTTTGGGTCAGTCCCTTAAAACCAACACCTCATTAAGTCCCTATCAGAGGGGCAGAGACTCAAAGACACTTTGCAAATACCAACTTTTTATCTGGCCTTGTTATAAAACTGGCCTCTTACAGGGAAGGAGAAAGCGAAAGGAGCTTTTCAACTTAAGATCCTCATGTGAAATCAAGTCAATTTTTTAAAAAGCTATTTATTCAACACAGTCACTTTCAGTTCCTCACACTCACCTTCCCATCTACATTTCTCCCTTTCACTTCCTATCATCTCTCTTCAAAAGTCGGCCACACTACGTGTTCCAGAGAAAACTCCCTGGGACATGTGATCCGCAGAGCAGACTGGATGCCACCCTGTGCCTTCGATGGTTCCTCCCTCCTCACCTGCCTTCTCTCCTCCATGTCCCTTACCTCCTTCTGGTTTGCCCTTCAGGCCTCTCTTTTCTCTTTCACAACCTGTGCCAGCCAACTTCTAAAGATGACCTCAAGAGTAGCTGTGATACGTGGAAGTCATTGCTCTCACAAAACACTGGTCACAGTAAACCAGCTGTGGCATCAAACAAACAAGGAAACAACAAAAGGAGGGGAAGAGCAGCTGAGATTGGATCAGTGCCACTGGTTACTGTGGCAGGGATGGCCCACTCAAAAGTCTCAAAAATAAAGAAGAGTGACATTCAAAAAATCTGTAACCAAACAGAATAGTTCCTGCAAGTTTTTTGAGGACATGCTTGGAAATGTTCAGGAAGGCCAGGATAATGTGCTCAATCACTGAGTCGTGCCCAACTCTTTGTGACCCCATGGTCTGTAGCCTGCCAGGCTTATATGTCTAAGGAATTTTTCAGGCAAGAATACTGGAGTGGGTTGCCATTTTCTCCTCCAGGGGATCTCCTCAACCCAGGTATCAAACTTGCATCTCCTGCACTGCAGGCAGATTCTTTACCACTGAGCCACGGGGTAACACAGAATGGTGTAAAGACACATGTGAAATTCAAGAACAGACAGTGGTGTCTACTTTATAAATCTGGAAATGAACAAACTCCTTCTGCTCCTCAGAAGGGGCAGGATAATCCCAGGAAAAGATGTGGAGAAATCTGGGCAAGACAGCAGCCTAACTGTCTCAAGTTTGGTCCTTGAGACTCAAGGGCCTTGTTTACTAAAAGTGGAGCCTATATTAATGTAGAGAGACAGGAAGTTTATGGGTTAAGAGCAGTTATTCTGAGGCCAGATTGCTGAGGTCAAATTCAGGTTTCCCCTTGGCAAACACCTTGTCAGTAAGGAAGAGTTAAAGATAGTACCTACCTCCCACTTTCGATATATAAGGTGGTTAATATATAAAGTTCTTCCATCAGTACTGGAGGTACAGTAAATGCTCATTATTATAACATAACTCTTCAGTGTTAGCTGTTATTAGAGGGATGGAATTTATTTGCATTTCTAAAATGGATTAAATAATTTCCCTCACATTCTCTAGTTGCTCATTTGCCCAATTAAAATTTTTGCTTTTCCTGTTGCTAAAAAGCCCTCTTAAAATAGACCTCTTAAAAAGTAACTGAGGTTCCTAAGCGTCTATTCTCTTTATTATTATTATTATTATTATTATTATTATTATATAATAGAAATAAATAAAAATAATAGAAGATTATTTGTTTTTCCATACTGAGGAATCCTATGTCAGCTGATAAGCATCTGAAGTTGCAGACGTTTAATAAAAATAGGAAGGTGACAACTCGCAAATACAAGCCATGGGCCAACCCAGGCAACTATGGTATCTGAATGGCCTTGTTACACAAATGAGCCTGATTACTTGTAGGCTGGTATTTTCCTCTTAATCAGTGACATACTCTCTGACAATAAGAAAACAGAAAAATGTGTTTATAAATACTGCATTAAATCTTAACGTTACTCAATTTAAGAACTTTTTTTAAAAATTCTGCAACACCTAAATAATTTCCCCAATATAAGCAGGGATATCAGCAAAAGTCCAGAGATAATGTTGTTTCTATTTGAAATATCCTCCTAATCTTCTCTGCATTTAGACCTTAAAATGATGTGGCCAGTGATGACTAAAGTCACCATTCACTGAGTCATGTGACGGACAATTAGTCAAGAGCTCCGATTTTAATGGTGACAATTTTATGAGGTAAGTCCTACTGTTATTACATGAAATGAGGCTAAGAGAAGTTAGATTATTTGCCCAAAAAGCCACTCATAGTAAGTGCAGAAATAAGAATGACAGCCAGAGTCTGTTTCTCTCCAGGTTTCCATGTATTCAGGAAATAGCATCTAGAACCCTACCTCTCTCATCTCAGGTATGACATCCTACATCTACAAGATCACTTCCTGTTGGTTTCTCCTGTGGATAACTTTAGTTATAATTCCTTTCCAAAGAAAACAAATTTATACACATTTAATTATGTTCTGTGATTATCATACTATTCTGTTTCATCTTCTGAGAACAGATACCCAAAATTAAATTCCTATCGCTGCCAGGTAGATTTTTTGAAGGCAGTATAATTTCTTTCTTTTTTTTGCCTAGACTTAACATCATCATTAACTGAGGATGCAGAAACTAAACATTCATCTCACTTCCAAAAGATGATGGATATCTATGGGATAATAAAAGAAATAATTTTCTAAGTACCATCTGAAAGGGGGTGAGGGAAAATTTTGGAAAGATAAGGCCTCAGGCTAATGGAAGATAATTGACATTTTCTTTTAGGAGTTGTTAATTAAAACAACATTAAATATTCCCCTACAATCTTTTGTCAGTCAATAGGATAGGCCAGTGGAACTGCCACTGAGGGGCCCATCAAAACCTATAATATTCTCCCAGAGTAGCTAATTACAGTCATTTTAAAAGGTTTACAATGCACTCACCATCTTTTTTAAGAATTCACTTCTATAAAGCATTCAAATGTTAACAACCTGCCATAGAGAAGATACAATGCAGAAGCATTCAATCAACATCTCAGAGCTATGTCCAGTCATCATAATTTTATATAGGTCAAATCCTGTTTTTAGAAGGCCTGTAAAGAGATCCAATTATATACAAGCATATAAGATATGACAAAGTAAGCATCATGAAACAATGTTTAGGGAAATGTAATTAAATAAGTGATTTTAAGAAAAGGGTTTAGCATTCCATTTGAAAAAGTAGATACTCATTTTATACCATACATCCAAATAATTTCTTTAGGTAAAAAAAAACATAGCAGAGTGTACATATAACGCAGATGTATAGAATAGACTCGTGGACTCTGTGGATGAGGGAAAGGGTGGGAGGATATGGGAGAATGGCATTGAAACATGTTAATTATCATATGTCTAATCAATCGCCAGCCCAGGATTGATTCTCGGGGCTGGTGCATCGACATTTCCCTGGGGGGAGGGAGGAGGGGGGAGGGAGGGGTTTCTGGAGGGGGAGCATATGTAAACCCATGGTGATATCATGACATTGTATGGCAAAAACAATAAAAGGGAGAAAAAAGAAATACTTAGCAGGTTTGTAGAGAAACTAAAATTTCTAAGACTTTAAAAAAAATCAAAAAGGAAGAAGTCCATCTATTTTTCTACATAAAAAAATAAGTTCCAATAAAGGAAAATTGCAATATAAAATGGAAGATAGGAAAACTAACAGAAAATATTAAATTTTTAAGGTTTATATTATGTAAATATTCTATTCATATAAAGATATCAATAGCTAAAGGAGCAAAGGATAATTGGAAAAATTCTTTTATACAAGAAGAGTTACAATTGAGTTATTGAACATAATGAACCCAACATCTCAGTGCATATGTATTATAGAGCCCAAACCATGCTGAGATATCAGCTGATATTTATGAGAGGATAAAACTCAATTACAGAAAGCAAGTTTAAATATGGTATATTCATATAGTGTACCAGACAAACTGTGACAACCCTTTGGAAGAATTGGCTTCATAGTTCAGGTGTTATAAAAGCTTTCAAACTTTTATCAAGTCAGGCCACATTCAGAAATTCATCCTATAAGAAGGATATATATATATATATATATATATATACACACACACACACACACACACATGTGTGTGAAGACTATATATATACACACACACAAACACACACACACATATATGTATATATACACACATATATACATATATAAGTAAATATAAATATGCTTACAAGGGAGATTTTTAATAATGGAATTAATAAAAAAGAAAAGAGAAGTAATATGTCTATCTTTCAAAGGGGATTGATTAAATAGGCAAATTATCAACACATATAACCAACTGAAAGAGTCTTTATGAAGAAGTAACTACATGAATAAAATGCTTATGACTTAATGTTAGTCAAAAAGGCAGAGTGGAAGAATAAATATGATCAATCTTCGAAGAAGATACAGATAAAGAAGATTCCCTTTATTAAAATGGTAGGATTCTGATGACTATTCTCCATCTTAAAATTTTAGATGGCAATTTTGTATGAGTGAAATGTGCATACTGGGTTTTCATTAAAGGAAATTTTATTGTAATTAAAACTTTGCTGGAAACGCCGCTGGTGTGCTGGTGTCACTTGTGACCAGGGAGGGCAGAGTTCTAGGCTGTTCATAGGCAAAAATACTAGTAGTGATAGAAATATTTTTGTGGGCTGTTTTTTCTGTAGTAATAAACTGTTCTTTGCTGGACCAACTGCCAGCTCTAAACCTCCTGACTAATTTATTGTGAATGTAATATATAAAACTTTTTCTGCAAAAAGCACACAATCAGGTACTTTCAACATAAGAAGGGAAAGGTGATTTTATTGGTCTAACTAACGTATTCATCACTGAAAGTCTGTTATAACTCCAGGCTATCCACATCGTCATAGACAGAGACATAGAGACAGACACAGCATCTTCAAAAAACATCTTGTGAAGTTTGAAATAGATTTTTATTCATGGAAATTGGAGGACATTTGACATGTCGTCCTTATTTTGGAAATAGAATGAATCATGACAGTATTTAACATACATTCAGCATTTAATGTATGCCAGCCTCTGTGATAAATAATACACTGAATATGAAGTGTTTATCAGTCATAGTTAATCTCCATTTTATAGGTGAGGAAACCGAGACACAGAGAAACTAAGCTATACAGTTTTAAAGAAATAGAACTGGGAATACTGGGAATCCATTTAGTCTTGTGTCTTCATGGCTAACACCCTGTCAAGCACCATGCTCCTCTTCTTCAATAAAATCTTATTTGGAATTACACGAAGCAGTGTATTCGTAATCCATAAGGTCTAGGATTTGACTTATACAATGGTTCATTTTGCCTTTCTGGACAGTTTTAGGAGACATTATTGAACTTTATCTTCCTCTTATTTACTATAGAATATCAACAAAGTAAGCCTCTGTCATGTATGAATCTGCATTGTATCAACTTCTAACTGTCTCTTGTTCTAATACTGTCAGTTAGGATGGTAAAAAGTATCCTGAGGTTTAACATTCTCTCCATCATTGACTGGCTGTTTACTCACAGGCAAGATGAACTTCCTAAGACTCATTCTACTTATTTGTACGATGGGACAGTAACAGGACAAAACTGTAGATGTGCGGTGAGGATTAAATAAAATACTATGATGAACCCTTGAATAATGTATGAAGGGCATTGCAAATCCACTTTTAACTTATGACTGGCCCTCTTTATCCGTGGTCCATCCATATCTACAGTTCTTATCTATGAATTCAACCAACCTCAGATCATGTAGTAGTATAGCAGTATTTATGGGAAAAAACAATCCACATTTTAGTGGACCTGCACAATTCAAATCCATGTTATTCAGGAGTCAACTATATATGTAAAGTGTCTAGCATACTAGTCTGCACATCATAGGCACTCATTATTTAGTGGAAAAATATGTCATCATTTAACACATACATACTGAATCCTAATTTGTTATGTCAACAGTGCTGCAAGATGGAGATGGAGCTATAAACCCAATAAACCAATTCCCTGTCCTGACGGAACTCACATTCTCTTCAGCACAGGAATAGAAAACAGAAATTATTCTTGGGAACAAAGAAGGAAGGAAGCACATACTTAATTTACAACTTTACTTGCCTCAACAAACAACTACTCTGATACATGGGATAGCACTGATCACTCAATAACAAGCATTGGACAATGAGGGAAAACATCTATGAGACTGGAAGTGACAACACAGGCACAATCTACTAGAATGTTAATTGCTGATGGACATTTGCTGGTTCATAGAAATCCACCTTGTCATCCATACTAACGTCATTTGTTATAGCCTACAAGTTTCCACATTGGCAGGGATTACTTCTAAACCATACTATACAACTCCTTGTAGAGTAATTAATAAATATTCATGATGCTGATATTGCTGCCAATGATGACAAATCTTGTACATTAGAAAGAGCATTACAAAGATGAGGATATTAATCTTGAAAGGCAAAGGCATTCTAACATTGGTTCCAATATCCCCAAGAGCCTTTAAATACTATAGCATATATCTTTTTTTTTTCTTTTTGGTAGTTGTACTTCTGGGAAATATGGATTCATGCCCCAGTAAATATCTGCATAAGTTAATACTTAAAATATTTATCTACAAACCATATATATTTTCAATACAGAATCAAGTTTCTAAATATATAAGCACTTGAAACTGTTATTCTTCAAGTCATGGTTACATTAAATCTAGATTTGATTTTCATTTTGGACTCTTGCAAAAATACTTTTCTAATTTGAATTTCTTCATATTTACTTTCTTTTTTTTAAATTTTCTTTACTTTATTGTGTTGGTTTTGCCATACAGTAACATGAAACCGCCATGGATCTACACACGCTCCCCCTCCAGAACCCCCCTCCCTCCCATATTTACTTTCAATGTTTTTCCCATCCAGACACACACTCATCCACAGCAATATTTACTGAGTACATACTATGTGCCAGGCACCATCTTGGGCCATGAGCACACAGTGGTGAGGGGAAGAGATATTATTCTAGCTTTCATAGATTTGCAAACTCTGAGGAAAGATAAACAATAAGTAGGTGAATAAATCCACAAAATAATTGCAAATTATGAGGTTTCTGAGAAATATTCAAGGCATAGTGATAAAATGTGGTGATGAAAAGTCACTTTGAGGAATTAAAACAATTAAGACCTGAGAAAGGAAAGTGCACCCATCATGTGAAGAAACATGCAAAAATATTTACATGGAAAGAAGAGCATGTGTAAGAGCCCTAGGAAGGAAAAGAGTCTGAGGTGTGCCCAAAGTGTAGTGGGCAAGGGAGAGAGTAGCCAGGTGCATGCATACATGAATGAATGAGTTGGCAATGATATGTCAATCAGCGCTTCTTGACTCATTCATTCTTCACGAAAGTCTAAGTCCCAGTCTGAACCCATATCCTGTCAAGGATGAGAAAGGTTAGGAGACCCAAGACAGGAATGCAAGCTGAGGCTCTCTCGCATCCTTCAGGCTTGGTTCCAACCTCTCCCTCTGCAGGTCCTGCTGCATCTTCTTTCTCCCTCAACAGAAACACTCTCCTTCTAACACAATCTGTGACGGACTCACTGCTTCAAATTGGGCTCACAGCACTCTTTTATTGGGCTAGCTTCCTTTAGGAATCCCACCTTAGTACTACGGTGCTGTCATTTCCTTTCTCTCAGCACCTGTGCACTTTACACAGTGTCCGAATTTATTATAGATACATGTCATTTTTAAGTGCTTACATGATTCTCATATTCTAAGCTCTATAAACTTCCTTAAATGATAAGGGTTAAAGGTAGGTTTTCTTGACCTTCCTCATTTAGTTTAGTGGTCAACACAGAGGGAGACACTGTCTCCCTGGTTAATAATCAATTCACGGTATCACTAGATTTTACCATATCAATGGACAAATTGATAAATATAGAAATGTAGAGTACATATAGTATGCATTTGTATAAATATATATATGTGTGTATATATAGTTACATATAGTATATGTATGTATATAATATATACTATACATATAGTATGCATATATGTCCCTCACACATTATAAACATAATATATACATATTTATTTATCCATCCATTCACTTATCCATCTATTCATCTATCCATCTTTTTTCATCTTAAATCTAATTAGTTCTATTAATTTCTAAAAATTATTATTTAATTAGAGGAAAGTTGCTTTATACTGCTGTACTGGTTTCTACCTACATCAGCGCAAACATCTATCCATCTTTCTACCCAACAATACAGAGATACGTGTAGTGCAATAGGGATACGTCAACAATCAATACTTAATTTGTGACAATGTCTTGTCACAAAACTTATGGAAGTAAATGTATAAATGTGCTTTGGAGATGCTAATGTTTATATTGATCATTGCATGCCTATTGGTTATGAGGTGAAAGTCAAGCAACTTGAAGAAAGGGTGTCAAGTACTGTGAATAACAAGAAAACATATATGGATGCTTTAGGAGAAATAAATCTTAGAAAGGAATGGTCTGTGGGGCAGATTTTTCTTTCTTTCTTGCTATGGAACGGCGAGAAGACTGGAAATGCACAAACTAGCAGGGTAGAGTGCAGGAGAGGTTCACAGGCTGCCGGAGCCTCTGCCGCCCTTTCTGAAATCAGGGCTGCAGTTACGGGTGGCAGAGAGGCTGGTACCGTGCCTGACAAATCTTAGCTCAGCTAAGCAGAGGACGTTTTCTAAAAGACAAGCACAATAGCTGCTCCTGAACAAGTCACTTGAATAACTCTGAAAGAGACAGATTGAATAGTTGCAGGCTGTTTTTATACCAGTTCTAGCCATTTCACGCAATTCCTCAGACATGTTTAAAGACAGGAAATATACTAAGAACTTTGAAATTGTGAATCTAATTAGAAACACAAATAAATCAGTATTATTCCCACATATGCTTTCTGATGATGTTTAAGATAGGCTTACCAACTTAGAGCTAGGTAAATACAACATAAGTTATGGATGCTAATAACCAAAAAGCCCACAATGTATCATTTTAAAAGAGAGACTTTTCGAATTATATTTATTTAATATATTTTAGAGAATGCTGTGCCACTTTGTTAACAATAACAAAGTATCCATAAATATCTTCTAAAAGACTTTTGGTGGGTAAAAAGATTTCTGAGACCCCTGCTGACCACAAAGGAGAATTGCACCCAGGTTGCCATTTACTTACCAGAAACTAAATACATAATTTTTCTGATTAGCCTGGTCACCTTAAGTAAATGCCATTTCTCAAACGTGGAAGATTCATCATCATAAGATAAATATATAAAGGTGAATTCTTAAAAGGTGGCAATCTGCTACACACAGGAATTTTTATTCTGCTTCAGGCTTATATGTCTCCTAAATAATTATGTCTTACACAATATAAAATTACTATTTTGGTTTATTTCTAAAAACTATGAAACACCATACAACTCTTGAGAAACATACTTCTAACAATATGAGAACAATAATGTCAAGAATTTTCAAAGATAATGTGATATTCTAATAAAAAAGAGTAATAATGTTAATTTTATCTGAAAATACATTCATTTCTCTAACAATTTTACTAAGGGCATATTCTCTGTGAGATATTATGCTACGTGTTAGGAATACATTTATTTATATCAATCAAGTACTCTGTTTTCAAAAACTTACATTCTTTTGGGGGAAATAGACAAACAATTATATGAGATAATTTCAGATTGCAATGAATGCGCTAAACATTACAACATGGAAAGAAGACAGAGTGATAAGGAAGGAAGTAACTATGTAGGGAGAATGGTTCACATTGTTTTCTGCTAAAGAGTAAAATGTGAACTGAAACCCATCTACCTATCTATTGATTAAAAAAAAAAAACTTTGTAAAGGCTTGGGTAGAGCAGCAAGTGAAAGATAAGGAAGCTAAGACAAAGGATAATTATGTAAATATAAAGATTATACATATTGTGAACCAAGTTGGCTCAGCCTCTCTAGGTTTATAAACTGGATCTTTGTATTATCCTCTTTTCAGGACATCTAGATGTAACAAAATATCAGGACAAACAAATCTTCAGTATAGTCCAAAGGCTGCCTAGGAGAAATCTCAGACAAACTTCTCTTGGGTAGCTGTCTCATTGTAAATTATTGAAAATCATAACTACTCAAAAGGTTTCCCTGATAATAAAAACTGATACAATACGTAAAAAGCCTGCACATAATAGGCCCTCAGTAATTTTTCATCACCGTTTCCTCTGATGCGTGGGTTCTCTGGGCCTCACCTTGTTAGTAAGTCTCAGCTCAGGTATGAGAGGCAAGGATGCAGTGAATAATAATATCCAAGAGGCAGGCAGGCAGTAGGAGTAAAGTTGAGCTAGCAAATACCCAAGGGCAAAGATGCCATTTTAGTCTTCTTTGCAAACCCTAGACCTAACACAGGAGCTGACATATAGTAAGGATAAACACTTGTTAAATAAACATGAGAAATAACTAGCTTTAGGTAATCTATGTCAGACAGCACATGGCCCTCAAGTCATGTGAAAAGAAAATGAAGACTTAATGATCTCAACAGCTCCCAAACACTCATAATCTATGAGACTATGACCTCTTTGCTTTAAGCTGTAGAAACAATGATATGACCAGGCCAGGTACAACCACAAATCCTTAAACAGCTTTCGCTAAGAGGTTATTTTATAATGATTATAAAAGGTTACAGGCATCTCAGCACACCTATAGGGATATCAATTCAGCATTTCCCAAATTCTATCATGACAAAGAACAACCTTGACATATTTTCACAAAGGTAATTTTCTTTCAATGTAAAGGACTTCCCTTTGAGATTTTATTTTTGTGAAATCCATTCTTAAAAAGATGTGAGAACTTAAGGCACAGCTAATTACATGAAGAGTGGACCCAAAGAGGGAGAAGTCTGGCTTGAATTTCACAGGGGAGCATGTTCAAAGATGAAGGACAGAAGGAGTTAAAAGAAACTGGAAGGGCATTTGATGCAGAAGTTACATTATAAACAACAAGTTTAATGGAAAACTGACTACGCAAAGACTTGGACATAGTAAACCCCTTCTTTCTTCAGGGAAATCTGGGAGACTGAGCATTTGGGTAACCATGGAGTCATGTCAGTCAAAAAAAAAAAAAAGACTAGGATTGAGGCAGATGGAGAGAAGAAAAGACTTCCTTCTACACTGTTGCTGAGTCTCTGACTACAATTCCCAAGATCAAAGTGGGATAAAAATAACACCAAAAATTGTCAGAGTAAAGAAAGATGTAAGGGGAAGAAAGTGAACATTCTGAGAATGTCTGGGCAGACAGTTTCTCAGGATTCCTGATCCTGTACTGATTCAAGTTCAAGCTGAATTAGATACCTCTGCACTGCCCCAGTTCCATTCCTATCATCATCTTCTTAAGGCAGCTTGACTAGGTAAGTGATCACTCTTCAAACCTTCTCTACCTTCCTTAATTTTTTCAATTGCTTGCTACACGTGTCTTCCATGTAAACTTACTAAGAGAACACTTAGCCCCTCCTTTATCAGACACACTACTCAGCACCCTGTCTGCACTTGTGTAATCAGATTGCACTACAATAATATCTACTCATGAATATATCGCTGAGTATTCTTAAACCATTTCTGAGTACAGTATCTGTTGACTGCTTATGTGTGAGTCTTTTTATCCACTAGAACACACTCATCCTGAGGGTCTTTCTCTCTCCAGCATAGTTTGCCAAGGCTGGATTCAAATCTTAGGTCCACAAATAACTAGATGTGTCAGTGTGGGAAATGATTTAACTTATGTGTTTCTCTGTTTCTTTACCTGTAGGCAATAATGATGATGCTCAATTTCAGGGAGTTTTTGTGAGGCAAAATATTTAGAAGAGTGGCTGACATTTAGGAAGTGATCAAAAAATACTAGCAATGTTGTTGGTGGGGGTGATGTTAAAAACAATAGTCTTTGGAACAACACTCCCTGGGATGAACTTCCAACTCCATCATTTTGTAGCTGAGAGATTTTAAAGTGACTTACTTGACTTCTGCATATTTCAGTTGCCTCAATTACAGCAATGAAGATGATTAACCTACTTCAAATGGTTTTAGGGAGGACTAGGAAAGTGAATTTATATAAAGCCCTTAGAAAATATTCACCATGTATAAAGTGCCCAAGTTACTACTGAAAATCAAGGAGGCTCTTTTGCTTAAATGGTTTTACTCTCTGAGTTACAGATTTAGGTCAGTTCTCCATCACAAAAGCTTGAATTACTTCTTCCCCTCTGCTCCCTTATTCACTTGCCTCCCTCTTCTTCTTAGTTTTTTTGTTTTAGTAATCTGAAATCAATGTTCAAACCAGAGGCTCTTCAGGGAAAAGCTTTCTTAAGAAAATAAAAGGTAACTACTTTAAGTCAAGAAATAAAACTGATTTCCAAAGAAGTACTGTCCTGTGATACTTTTCTGAAAAAGGCAACATCTGTAGTTATTTGTCCTGAGATAACTTTGCCCTATCAAAATTGAATCACAAAGCTACTGGGGACTAGAGGCAACATGTCTGTCCTATGCTCCCCATGAAAATGATAAAGATTGCATTCTCTGAGGAGTAGGGTCACTCAGCTCTCCACACAGGGCTCAACAAGACTTAAATTTGAGTTCAAATGACCTGCAATCCTCATAAATTCGATTCTGTTTTGTACGATATGCATTTGTGAAGGTAAATCACTCACATTCAATCTTAAATTCAAAGTAACCAAATAACTGAAGAAATTTTGAACTGTGGAATTTTTTTCCCTTTCACAGTCTAAGTTATTCCTCTGTTTTTTTTCTACTTCCCTTAACACATATGGACCAGCTTGGATAGGCAAAAGTAATTTACAATTCTAGCCTCCCTAATTTGAAATTCTACAAGTCCAAGAGAGTTACCAGATTATGAAAACACTTGATTAATTGTGCAATCCAGCAGTTAAATATTATAGTTTAAAAACTCAAGTCAAAAATATTTCTTTTTCCTTCAGGAAGAAATATGAATGTTAAAAATGTGGCGCCTGGCAGAAGCAAAGCTCCATAATTAATCTGTAGAGCCATCTCCACTGTCAGAAGCAGAAAGGGCCTGGAGGAGCTACTTTTCCTATAGAATGATGATGGCATCGGTGCTAACGGTGATGATCAAAAAGACCCTAAAAGGGATGTGAGAATCTCTTCTAGAATCCTGCTTGGATCTTAATTACAAGAGCATTTCTTGAGCACTTACTACTGACCAGAGACTATTCTGAGTGATTTCTATGAATTATTTTCTTAATCTCCACAGTAGAGAGGTAAAGTGATTTTTCCCCAAGTCACTGAGTTGTTCCACTTGGAGGAGCAGAGTGCTAACAGAGACCATCTCACCGCAGTGTACAAATATACCTCAACCATGACGACTATCTTCTACAGCCTAACTCGAGGGATGCTTAAAAAAGGATCTTCCTCTAGGGATCAGACACAATACCTGTTATTTGTTTCTGGAGCAGACCGTTTTCCATTGTGTAAATGTGAGTTGTCCTGGCCAGACAACATCTGAAACTCTAGGTTCAATTCTCCGCTTCAACTTGAAGGATATTGCCTCACTGGAGGACACTAGCACATTTTATAAGCGAAGATTAAAGAAAATGTATACTCCCTCAGCAGAGTATCACATATTAATCACTTTGGTATTAGGGGAAAATTCATGTACTTGTGCAGAATGAGTCCTTCAAAAAAAAAAAAATCAGTTGACTATGTTTAGATCAGTGTTTTACAAAAGATGCATCTATGCATCATCACTTCATCATTATTCCACTTCATAAAAATACAAGACAAATGAGAATCCCTTTCTCTGCCAGTCCTTAAAACTGTCACACATCAAACGTCTCCAGACACAGGTAGAGCATTCCTACACATGACTGTAAGTATGGTTCCTCCAGACTTCCTTCAATCTCTAGTATGAGAGGAAATGATAAAACCCATAGAAGTAACCAATATGCGTGTACTACTATGAAGTTTTAAAAGCACTTTTACATTATTGGTTGAAGGATTTTATTTTGTCTTAAAACTATGAAAACACATACATCCATCTATCTTATTATCGGTTCTACTCTACTTCCACCCCCACCCTGACCTCTAGAAAGCCAGAACTGAGAAAAATAAACTGAATTTGGAAAAAAACAGCATAATGTAATGCCAAGATGCATTCCCAGCTCATCACACATTTTCCTGTAAACAATCAATACAGGTAGCCTGAGGCGGGTAATTTCATCATACATATACTTTCTGAGACAAGATCATTATTACTAGAAACCTTTTCCCTTACTCAAAAAGACAGAAAGCATGACAAAAAACAATACACACAGACTTGGCCTCAGGGAAATTGTATAGTAAGCAAATGCCTTCTACCTCATCATTTAGTCCTCTTTCCTCCTTTCCTTCCCAGCAGAAGGACCCCTGCCTCCCAAACTTCCCCAGGAACCAGAACCTTCATGATCTAACTCTCCATGACCTGACACAAACCACTTTGAGAAATGATTTTATAAAACTCATTCCAACAAATGTGTAAATTAACCAGCAGAGGTTTTTTGTTTGTTTGTTTGTTTTAAGAAGCATCAAAGCTTTCTACTCAAAGGATTCAGTTCAGAGGTGTGCAGACATTAACTAAAGAACAGTATTTTGGGGAAGTGTATCTTTTGAATCCAAATTCAGTTGCTTTGAAAGTTTCCACATAGAAGAAATAATTAAAAGAAAGGAAGTAATGAGGATTTATAAGTTCTCTTGGGTGATACTGGAAAAGGGAATCTTTTTTTCACATGGTCTTTGCTTCCCTCCCATTCTGGACTGTCAGAGGAGAGACAACTGAAGTGAAACCAGAAGATGCTGGAGATGCACCCAAATGACAGATACATCCCAGCACAGACCTGCACAACACTGAATTACACAAGGAAATGAAGAGCACTATCCAGTCACTCAAAAGCAGCTTGCTCAGCATAATCGAATGATCAGCAATTACACAAAATCTACTGGCTGCCTGTTGTCGTTATGGCCCTGTACATGTGGACCAAGGCTCTCTCACAGAGCTATCTGACAAAGGGACACATATCACACCAAGCTGGGAGGCCACATCCCTGAAGTACAGACCTTCCCACTGCAGCCTCCTATGCCACCAGAGTAGTCAGAGCAGACGAAGGATATTCTACACAATGCTGTTTAAGGATGAGTGTGCCACAGCGGGTAAGGGTGCGGCCTCTGTGCCTTCAAATCAGCTACTGCCACTCTCCAACTGTACATATAGACTTGTGCCATGTCTCTGACTGGCTCCTTCAACTATAAAATGGAAAGACCAATAGAGGCTTTATTTTTCTGTTAAAGTTCAATAAGATAAGATGTTTGTATTGCTTAGGAGGAGGTTTAACATGATAGTGAAATGATTATGCTGAGAATAACACTGGTATCAACAAAGTGAGTTGAGAAGTAAGGAAATTCTAAGTCACTCAATCTTGTGATCAGCATTTCTAGTGGTTTAGAACACAGACCTGGAAACCAAGTATTTGGAACAAATGAAAAATTCCCCATGAGTAAGTTTCTCATCTAAGAAAGGAGATTGATAACAGAACCTTAATGACACATTTGCTGTAAAGATGAAATGAAGTGACATATGTCAGAAACTTAGAACGGTGCTTGACACAGAAGAAGCACAAGATACATGTTAGCTATTGTTTATTAGTATCCTTGCCAACACAGGAGGTGAGAATATGGCAAAGATACGGAAACAAATCTTGATAAGGAATCACTGTTTTCTAGAAGAATGGGGAGAAGTAAATGGTAGAAGGCCCTCATCATTTTCACTCTGGACATGTCCTTTTTCCCATTCATTGGTTCACCTGCCCAGTGAACCAGTCACAGGAGCCCAGCTGAGATTCCAGTAGTCATACGTCACAAGTCGCTTCATTAGGATACGGCAGGTCTGATCATTATAAAATCACAACTGAAACTTTTCCACTGAGAACCTATGACTAATAACCTAATAATATGACTATCATTACTATGCATAATACTTTCAAAAACAAAAGCAAGTTTGGCAGTGAAAACTATCTGTTAGGTGGTCATCTACATGTATTGGGAAATGGTACACACACACACACACACACACACACACACACAAAAGTACCTAAAAGAATTCTGGCATTGATATTTCCAGGCTCAGAGCATCATTACCATCACCACTTTCACCAGTGTCATTATCATCATCATCATCATTTCTTTATATCCACTACCATTTAGTTATGAAATTTTACTCTTAACATACTCACCTTGACTTCAGAAAGTAACTACCACTATGCCCATTTAATCATTTTTTTTTTTTTTACTCTTATGACAGAGGTTCTTTGGTCCTTTCCACTTCTGGAATTAAAAGCTACATAAAGCACAGCAATACTACCATCCTACATTTTCCATATATAGCAAGGCCCATTTCAACACACAGTAATAAAACACTGAACAAAGCACTCAACTAACAATGTAACAAAATGAAATGTTTAGTTCATAATAATGTATCACAGAGGGCCAATTCCAACAGTGACCTTCAAGGAAAGCTGTTCAGTCTTTTCCTGCAAGACCATTCCATTGTGCTTTGTAATTAATAATTTCACACTTGGATATTGAGGACAGGACTCAAACAGGCAAACAGCAGCCCCTCAGAAAATCTGTCCCCATCAAGTGAGCAGAGGGGCTGGCATGCAGAGCTCCATCAGCTAGGATAATTGTTATGAATAAGGAGGTGTGTTGCCTCCCTGCAGAGGCAGGGGTGCCTGTACCAAATTACACACCAGATACACACAATTCAGTCCATTGGAATATCGGAGATATTCTCAGTAAATGCAAATCGTCAAACACAATATGGCTAATGCAGAAAATGAAAACTGAATTGGAAAGCAGAATAAGAAAATGAAGAATCACTAAGTATAAAAAGCCAAGAAAATGGACAAGCCCAGGCCAGAGGCCAAGGAAGTCACAGCCAATTTTCCAGGAGCAGTCACTGTTCAAATATTTAATAAGTCCCAACTATTCTTCTCTCTCTTTTTACTATTTATCTCCCATCTTGCCAACTAAATCCTACTCTACACTGCACTGCTAAGAACTCATTTTCTTCCAGCCTAAAACCCCTAACCTCCAAGCAGATTTGGATAATGCGATGGAAAAGAAGCCATGAATTTTAATACTTTAGACACCAGAGTACACCAAAAATCCTACCAATTCCATACTTTTGATACTATCTTTTATGGAGGAAAGTGACAAAACAGAAGTATCAACAATACGGAGGGCTATGCCTCAAATGATAAGAGAGACACCCCCAAATTTTTAATGTGAATCAAACAAAGAAAAATTCTTGAGAGAAGAATATACTTTAATAGAACCACTAAGGATATTGCTAGAAAGGAAACAATATTTCCCTCAGTGCTTCTCTGCATAAAATCAAGATCTGAATTAGGTTCACTTACCTTAATGAAGGGTACAGTTAAGCATTATATGGCGATATAGATACAGCCATTTAAATATTACTCAATCCTAGATTACTTATAAGTTCTTTAACCCCTCAGAGTTAAGACTCACGAATCAGAGGTGATGGAAGATATCACTCTGTGGAACGTTCAACAGAGACAGTCACCATACACGAGGCAGTCTGGTCATCATAGTTGTGTTGCAAAAATCGGTCTCACTTACCTAAACATAATAAAAACAGAAAATAGGAGAAAAAGTTTAATAGATTTCTTTGAAATCGAAAGATTGTGTTTGTTCCTTGCCACCCTCTTCCTCCCAAATTTTCATAGTATCTTCACTTTACAGGAGAGAAAAGTGAAGACATTTCCTCATCAGTGCCTCAGTACTGGTGTCAAAGACTGCGTAGACACAGTGGAGAAGAGGATGCTTATCTCTGGCAATGGACAACGAGGTCCACCTTCTCTGCGTATCTTGCTCTGCAGGTGTCTCAGGTAGGAGAGTGAGAGACTATCTTGTTTTCAAACCTGAAAGGCATGGGTCAGTGACCTCTGATTAGAGGTATACCTGTTCCTTGGGTGTTTCTTCCCAGTCCTGCTCTTCCTCATCTCAGGATGTTGCACAAGATTCCCCTTCTTTCAGCTGCTCTCACCCCACCCGACTCGATCTTATCAGTCCCGTCCTGCCATGGACACAGTTCTCTCTGGATGTTCAATCTTGAGTGTTCTCTTTAGAAATAACCTCCTTTAAGAAGCATTGCTACATCTTTCAAGCCCACGTGAAGTGCTTCCTCTATGTGCCTAGGTCCCTGTGCTTTTTGACAAAACAGAAGTTACAGCACTGTCCTAGAGTTAATCCTTCACTTGTGTGCCCCTACTACAACACGAGCTCCAGAGAGCAGAGTCTGCAATGGACTCCTTGTTTTTCCCATTGAACTAGGTTGTGGCCAATTTCAATAAACATTGGGGAATAAAACAATGAACTAATTAATAAGTAAAAGGAAACCGAGTAAGAATAAAAGAAAGACAGAGGGAGCTGAGTGTCTAGGGTGACTCGAGAATCTAGGTTTTATGGGAGAGACCTAAAAATGTTACCCTGTTTCCTATTGCTCAATTTTAGGTTATGACAATAATCATAAACACAGAAGCTCTGGACTAGAATATATGTATGTCAAGGACAAAACATGGTAGGTACTTGGTGTTAGGTCCACTTGAGGATCCACAGGGTACAAAAACCTCTGAGTGACTGTACTCAAAATTGTCTGTGTCACGTGTTTATGACCTTACACAAGTGACCTTAGTCTCTAACCCTTCTCTCAAATGTAAACAGAAACTGCCATATTTGGCCTATCGACATTACCACTTTTTTAAACTTTTTATTTTGAAATAACTGTAGGCACACAGGAGATTACAAATGAGTACACACAGAGCCATGTGAATCCTTCTCCAAAGCATGACACCCTTCTCCTTCAAGCATGACATCATATATATAGTAGATATCAAAAGCAGGGAACATCACCATTTGTTGAGAGAACCAAATGAGACGATGGAAATAAACATTGAATTCACTGCATTATTTTCAAAGGTTAATTATTCCTTATTCAGGTTTTTCTGGTGGCTCAGTGATTAAAAAAACCCTCTGCCAATGCAGGAGTTGTGAGTTGGATCCCTGGTTAGGGAAGATCCCCTGGAAAAGGAAGTGGCAACCTACTCCAGCATACTTGCCTGGGAAATCCCATGGACAGAGGAGCCTGGTGGGTTACAGTCCATGGGGTCACAAAAGAGTCAGACAGGACTTAGCAACACAACAAAAACATTCCTTATTCAACAGTTATTATTAAAGTCTTACTATATGTTAGGTACTGCACTGTACACTTGAGATACATTTGTGATCAAAAGATGCTTGTTCCATGTCTTAATGGAGTTTATTTATATAGAATGGGAGAACACAGAAAGATGAAATGATTAAAAGCCTGTGAAGTTTAATTTGCATAAGTATCTAAAAGCAGGATATCTAATTCAGACTAGAAAGAAGAATGTTATATTCAGATAAGGCTTCCCAAGGTGAATTTTCCAGTCTAGACTCTTTCTGAATGATGAGTTGAAATGAACCAGAGGAAGTATAAACAGGTGGAAAGAAGAGTATATGAAAGGCAAAAAGAAGGGAAAACATCTGGCATATTTTAGTTTGAACAACTATCATACTTGTAGTATGGCAATATTATGATTTAAAATCATAAATCTGCATGACTGTTCAAGTGTCACAGTGAAGAGATAAACCTAGAAAAAAGGAAGGTGGATAAAATAGGGTTTGGAAGGCTACGATAAGGATTTGAGAATATATTTTAAGAGCAATTGGGATCCAGGGATGTGTTTTAAACAGGAAAGCATTACAATCAAATTGGCATACCCTGAACACTTAGAGAGAAATGGATATGATGGGCGTGTGTAGAGGTGGAGGCAGGGAGAGCAATTAGAGGTTGCAGCATTAAGGAGGGCAAGACATTATAGCTCATTTAGCCAAGACAGTGGACAAGGGGAGAGAGAAGTGGGAGAATTGCTTCATGACAGAGCTGACTTCATTTGGAGACAAGCTGGATATAGGTGCAAAAGGGAGGTGATAATAAAGGAGATGCCCATGTTTCCAGCTTGACTAACACATGATGGCTTGATCAATGCCCTAAAGAACAGCTTTAGGTGAGGCAGGATAGTCAAAGTACTTTGTAAAGTGCTATTAAAATGTAAATACAGTTTTTCCTATATTTCCATGGGGTTGGTTCCAGGACATCTGTGGATACTAAAGTTCATGGATGCTTGAGCTCCCTATTTAGGATGGCAGAGTATTTACACATAACCTTTGCATATCTCTCATCTTCTTTAAATTATCTCTAGATTATTTATAATACTAATGCAATGTAAATGCTACATAGAGTTGTAAATATGATGGAGGTGCTATGTAAATAATTGCCACTGCATGACAGGTTCAAATTTTGCTTTTTGGAATTTTCTTGAAATTTTTTCCAAGTATTTTCAATTTGCAGTTGGTTGAATCTGTACATCTGGAACTGTTGGATCTGGAGGGCTCACTGTATTTTCCTGTTTCCAGAGTATGCACAATACATGCATACATAATTCTCAAAATGATTAGAAAAGAAGTGGCCTACTTTTAGAAAGCAATGTCAGTGCATGGCTCCTACACAGCGTATCATAATTGGTTTGTGGTGCCATTTAGTAATGCCAAGACAATTCATTAAGAGAATCAAAAACAAGCAGGTGTTTCCATTACATTAGAGCATGCTCTAATAAACACACACACACACATACATGTCAAACTAGGGCAGAATGAAACTTGCTGAAGCATCCGAAGAATACATTCAAGAAAACTGTAATAGAGAGGCATTTTTCATTCAAGAATGGAAAGTAACACAAAATGAAAAGGAAAAATTGCTCAGGAGATTGGTAATTAAATAGGCCATCGCACTTATTACTTCTCAGCATGTCATCTAAATAAATATCAATCAACAGACCCTACACTCTGCCATTGTTTTGTGACTTAAATGAAATTAGTGATATAGCAGTCTCAAGGTGCCAGAGATCAGTTAGACTATTATTTTTCATTAAAATGATTTGTGATTTGTGTACTGTCTGATCCCCCAACATATCTTGCTTACCTTTGAATTCCCCAGAGGGCATAGCAGAATGCCTTGCATGAAATAGGCACTCAAGTATATTTCTTAATTTTAGGAACTTCATCAGAAATGAAATGCATTCAGTTATACAAAATAATTTATTTTCAACCTAATAGTACTGCTGGCGATTACTTTAAGAGAGTGCTAGTGTTGATAAGGTACTTGTCAACTTTTAAGTAAAACCCCTTTCTCTTAAGTCAACAAAAGGTAATTTATCAGACAGAAGTAAGGAGAGAAAGGGGTTGCTTTGAATAAATTCCAATAAATGAATTTCTTTGAAGTAATAGGCTTATTATGTTACTAATTCATACAATATGCCTAACAAATCTCAGAAACATTCACACCATTGTATTATTTTTTTGAAAATTTCTCTTAACTTTCTCTTCCCCTTTTTAACTCATAGCAAATTGTTAATGAGACAGATTTGGGGGAGGAATATGTGTGGAGGAAACCACAGCTAGCAATACCACACTATTATTATTAACTTTCATTATTCTCCATGAGTAAACCCTCTACTTCTCACTTGACCTAACTAATGAATGATTTTCATGCTTCCTCCATTTGAGTCCAGATTGATTTCAAAGGACCTTGAGATGAACGTCTCTCCTTCTCTCAAGTGCAGAGCATTGTAAACAATTTCTTATCAGTAGAGACTGAGGAGTTGATATGACTGTTTTGCTTTCACCTCCACTTTACAGCTCACTGGTTTTCTGAGATGACATTCCCCAAATCCAACAGCTGGAAGAGCAAGGCAGAGGATCACAGCCCTGCAATTAATACAGACATGGTGCTGACCTGTTGGTGCTGAAAAAGCTTTGAGAGAAACAGCAGAAGTAGCAGGGGCACTCTATCTTATAAACCCACATGGCCTGCATTTTGTGTTGTTTTGCAAAATGTGTTGTATATCCTGATGACATCCTACAATTCCCCTGATCTTTGAACAAATTACAATCTGTTTGTATGAACAGGACAGAGATAGATATTCAGCACTACAATTCCTTGCTTTTTTGGATGGGAGAGAACACCTGAGGTGCCCACCAATATTCTTCACACCAGGAAGTCATCAGGCCCTGACCCAGAAAAAGTCGCTCAGATGTGGATTGGTAAGTGCATCTTAGTTAAGTTCATTACAAGTTCAGATACGGTCTGAATAAAATAAAAACTCGGAAACAAATACAACTGGAGTAGTGGATTGTTTAGTCGCTCAGTTGTGTCCAACTCTTTGGGACCCCATGGACTATAGCACACCAGGCTCCTCTCTCCCTGGGGTTTCCCAGGCAAGAACACTGGAGTGAGCTGCCATTTCCTTTGCCAGGGGATCTCCCTGACCCAGGGATCAATTCCGGGTATCCTGTATTGCAGGCAGATTCTTTACCAACTGAGTCACTGGGAACACAGGAGTAGGGGAAATTGTAATTAAAGCAGGTTAATCTCTCCCATGTCTTCAGAGAATAACCTTGCTCCTGCTGCTTCACACTGTATACAGGTTTTTTATGGCGACAGGAAGGGGAAAATTATGAGGAACTACCAAGATATCACCATGTGAAGAAGGCTAAGCTTATATAAACTTCTGCAGAAAACTCATTGAGTTGGGATTGATGGTTACTGAGCAGCTTCCTCTCCAGATACTGACAGGCACTACAGGGACACCTCCCACCCAGTTCCCTGCATTTCACAAGCAAGTCTTGCAAATTTATGAGATCACTGCCTCACTTTGATCAACCCGGTTGCTTTAGGGAGTCAACAGCATTTAGGAATGAGGGCAATATCCCAGTTCTAGGAACAACTCATGCTGACATGATTCAACATGGCCCTGCAGAGTAACGTGGACAGACCTAGATATCCTAGTAGCTGAAGTAAGTCAGCCAGACAACAACAAACATCACTTACAGGTGGAATCTAAAAACCGATAAAAAGGAACTTGGGCACAAAACAGGAACAGACCCACAGACAGAGAAAACAAACTTAGGGCTACCAAAGGGGAGAGGGGGGAGGAATAAATTAGGAGTTTGGGATTAATATTATACACACTGCTATATTTATTAACAAAATAGATAACCAACAAGAGCCTATTGTATAGCACAGGGAATTCTACTCAATGTTTCACAATACTCTGTAAGGAAAAAGAAACTGAAAAAGAACATATATACATACAAATATGTATGTATGTATGTGTGTGTGTGTGTGTGTGTGTGTGTGTGTGTGTGTGTGTGTGTATAGCTGAATCACTTTCCTATACACCTGAAATTAACACAACATTGTACGTCCACCATGCTTCAATAAAATTTTTTAAAAATGACTCTGCAGAGAAGCTCCCAAGACTAAGTGCACTAAAAGAAACCACTTTTGTCTTATCCGTTTCATTTGACACCTTTAATATTTTTCATTTGAGCAACCAAATAAGAGACTAAGATTTCAAGGCTGAAAGTTGGAGCTAGTTGTCAACCTTAGGAAGTGTCAAGAAGATATCTGTAGTGAAGTAATCTCTCTTTCAGGCCGGCACTAGTGGTAAACAGCCGACCCGCAAGTGCAGGAGGCGTAAGAGACGAGGGTTTGATCCCTAGATGGGGAAGATCCCCTGGAGGAGGGCACAGCAACCCGCTCCGGTATTCTTGTCTGGAGAACCCCATGGACAGAGGAGCCTGGCGGGCTACGGTCCAGGGGTCGCAAAGAGTCGGGCACGACTGCAGCAACACACACGTGCAATCTCTCTGTCATTATTAGGTACGGATGTCTGACAGCAAGAAAGAGAATCCTTTTCCTAAAATTAGCCTGGAACTTTTATTAAGTGGCCTCATATCCTAAAGGGAAAAAAAGCCAGTTATAACAGGGACGGAAAGGGAAAATCAAGTATCCTTGTGCAGGGTTCACTCTTTTCTTTTTGGCAGCACCCCACTGGATGGGTCACAGCGTGTAAACAGTTATTGGCTGCAGCAACAAAAAAGTCAGCGGACTTCAGGGAGCGGCTTTTAGGGCCATCTGACGGATGGTTGCTGATTAGTCAATCCGAAGAGTTTCAGTGGGAAACATCACCATTTCTCTCATCTAGAATGGTACATTAAAGATCCTACCTGAGTTCAAAGAGGTTCAAGCAGAAAGTTTATAAACCTCTAAGTTCCATCCCCCAAAAATCAACACTGTCAGAAATATGAAATGGGAAGCACTGATCTAAAGTTATAGCTATGGTAGAGGGTCCAAGTTATTTCTGGAACTACAGCTATTCAAGATGAGAAATCATTCTTGGTAAAACTGACTATAATCAAGCAGCATATCTATCTTTGGAATGGACATATACAGCCCGGAAACATTCACTAGCATAGTATTTTTGTTTAAATGAAATAAAACTGCCAGTGTGTGTGGTCTTCACAGTCAAAAGAGGTTCTGGCTGCTCTCTCACACTGTCTCTGAAGAGAAGTTCTAGGAAAGAATGTGAATGTGATCCAAAGGAGCCCCGAAGGTGGCTTACCTCAACCAAGTGCTCCAATCTGAACCCCCATCTATAATCACATTTCCTTTCGGTCAAAATGGGAATGAAGGAGATTATGCCACATGCTTTATTGCTGATATCTTCAAATATCTGCTTATGCCATACTGAGTT
This sequence comes from Antilocapra americana, assembly GCA_007570785.1. NCBI lineage: Eukaryota > Metazoa > Chordata > Mammalia > Artiodactyla > Antilocapridae > Antilocapra > Antilocapra americana. Next base: position 39,938,332 of record ML664161.1, on the reverse strand, counting down.
CTAGCCAGGGAAACCTCCCTCTTTTTCCTTTCTACTTCCTAAGTCCTTTCACTCTGCCTTCTAGAAATAGCTAACAGCAAAATTTCCACATTATAATTGTATTACTGACTGAATTATTAATTGAAATGAAAACATTTTAATGGGCATAAAAGTCACTTGGAAATGAGGTCAAATGTTCTAGGCACTGCCTGCCTAGATGCAGCCCTAAAAGCAAAAGCTCCCTGACAGTCTGATTATTCTGCACATTAGAGCCCTCTAGTTGCTTCTGATTTCTAGAGTGGAGCTCCCTATTTGCATAAATGTCTCTCCTGATTCTTTGCTTTTCTTTGCGTTTATGGGAAAAGCCTTAAGGGTTACTCTTTCCCTCTGATTAATCCCACTCATCATGTTACTGCAACACTGTCTCTCGTTAGCCCGATCATATATGTCTTGCTTTTTCTTTGTACCTCAGTTGGAGATAGGGAGGCTCAGGTCTATGGCTCAGTCCTCCAAACTGAGTCCTGTCAACACCTACGCTACCTAGTCCCTGTTTCCCTTCCGACCTTATTCTCTACTATCCCTCTGCCACCACTCAAGCCACACCAACATCCCTACTCCACACTGACTCCCTGGCGACGTGACGCTACAGGGCGCACGCTAAGCTGTTCACTCTGATTGGATAGACTAGTCTTTCCTGAGAAAGCTGCATAACTAAACTCTTTCACCTCCTCCTTTGTTAACTTTCCAAAAAGGTGTACCGGGACCACCCCAGTTTGATCCTAACACCTGGCCCCAGCCACTGTTTTAAATGCCCAGTCCCTTAACTGGCTCCACTTTTTCTTGTATTCCACTTTTTACTTATTAACCTATTAGTTATTTAGGTGTTTCTGCTCTCCCACTAGAACTTTATATGTGTGTGTGTATATATATATATATATATATATATGTGTGTGTGTGTGTGTGTGTGTGTGTGTGAAAGGCAGTATATGGTATGTTTATCTATATGAAAGGTATATTTGTAAAAATTATGTATATATAAAATACACACATATGCATTTAGTGTGTATATGCATGTCTCCAGAAATATTTGTTAAACGAATCAATGAAACATGGGCCTCTTAGTGAACCTATTGTTCTCCTTCTTCTTGAAACTTATAAGCCTTCCAAAGAATAGATCATCACTTGTCCTTCCCTCTCCTAGAACTTGCTGTCCCTGCAGGCACCCAGCACTTATTTTATTGTGCTGACCCTAATATTTCTTCTCTTATATAGTATTATTGGCTCTACTTTATTTATTATTAATCAAGTCTTCAAATCTCACTGTCAGTAACTATAGCAAGAAGGATGTATTCCTGATCGAAAATAAGATTAAGTCTTTAATGTGTAGAATGGAAGGAAATCCAAATATAATCTTCTCTGATCTCATCACCCATCAGCCAATCAATGGGAATCTCTTCTCACTGACCTGGAATTCTAACACACCTGTCAACCAAGCTTGAAAACATCAAAGATGAGTCTTTTCTTTTGCATGCAAACCATGCAATTTAGTAATAGTTACTCAACTACCACCAACCTGCTCATTAATCCATAGATCCGGTTGTCATGCCTTTAATCATTCCACTGATAACTGAGTCACTTTAGAAACACTCATTCTCTGCTCAGACTCACCAATAAGTGCTACTAGAACCTCGTAGTAAAAAAACACAGAAATATATCGACTCCCAGCCAACTTGTTTTCTTTCTCTTCTTTTCCCGTCTATGTGTCAGCTAGTGCTACTATGCAGACAGAATACAGAGAGGGGGAACGAGCAGCTAGAATACAGAGAGGGGGAACGAGCAGCTAGAATACAGAGAGGGGGAACGAGCAGCTAGTAAAAATGAGTGGTCTGTGTCACAGGTGAGGGTGAAAAATGATTCCTCATCTAAGTCAAGAAACAAGTTGGCCCTACTCTCTGAATTAAAGATTTCCCTGTCCTCTGACTCCCCATCAGTAATTTCAAATAAGCCTGAAAATAACTGGCTGGGACCTTATTCCCAGGGTCCTCTCTTCTGAGGACACATGACTGGCTTTCATCTTCCATCACCAAGCAACAAGTGATGGAGGATTTCTGATGGGGTCATATTTGCATATGGTGATTCACACAGGTTCTACTGAAAGCGTCTAGTGATACTATTTGCACTCCACCCTTTGATCTAAAAGGTGTTCAGTCATACCCACTGCCTGAATAACAACTTAAACGCTGACTTCTGTCTCCTGTTCTGATGTTTATTTCCTGTGTGTCTTTAAAATTGTCAATTCACCGCTTTGAGCCTCAGTGATCGAAATGGAAAGATGTGGCTGTTTATCTGCCTTATAGGGATGTTGATGGGTTTATGTTTGTTGTTGCTGTTGTTATTTAGTTGCCAAGTTATGTCTGGGGCTTCCCAAGTGGTGCTAGTCATAAAGCACACATCTGCCAATGCAAGAGACAGATGTAAAGAGACACAGGTTCAATTCCTGGGTTGGGAAGATCCCCAGGAGGAGGGCATGGGAACCCCCTCCAGTATTCTTGCCTAGAGAAGCCATGGACGGAGGAGCCTGGCAGGCTACAGTCCATAGGGTTGCAAAGAACCAGACATGACTGAAACGTCTGAGCATGCATGCACGCACGCATCATATCCAGCTCTTTGCGACTTATTGATTGAGGCACACCAAGCTTTCCTGTCCTTCACTGTCTCCTGGAGTATGCTCAAACTCATATGCATAGTGTTGGTGATGATGCTGGGAACAGTTTATGTTTGGGGACATACACTTCACACCAACTGTTAAGATTCCCTCTAAAATATCATGAAAAACTTTATTTCTCATCCAATGTCTGAGAGAAAAGGAAAGGAGATGTTCAATGATACAGTTGCTCCAGACCCCTAGTTACTGCAATCAAGATGAGTGGTTCTATCAGGTCAGGTTTATGTATCATTAGCAAACAGACTAGAGAAAATTGTGCTTACTGTGTAGTCTTTCTTCATGGGAGTGAATTTTGCAGCCACTGAGATTTCCCATCAATGTAGAGAGGTCACCTGACAGCATAGGCAGGAATGTTAACCCTGCTTATCTTGAAGCCCTTTTAGCAAGGAAAAAACCTAAACATTCCAAGGTCACCTGAGGCTCTGTTCATGAGATAAGAAGAATCTTCCCTTAGAACAATTTGGGAGGGTTGAAGTATCATATGTCCAACAGCTACTGTGACTTATTTTCTGACAGACAGAACAGATAGTTTATGAAGGTATATCTTTATTTTGAATATTATCTTCCACGGTCAAACACATTTTTAGAACACCCTGATGGAAATGCCTCTTTTGGCAGTTAATAGTGTCTTCGACTTTGATGCTGATCATTTCCAAATATTAACTTTATCCGCCCCAAACAGAGCTTCAACACTGCTGAGCACATTTAAAATAAATGTCTCTAGAAGTGATTCTGAAAAGATTTCTGGAGATGTCTTGAATATTATAATAGCAGAGTTGGAATAAGAATATACCCTAAGGTAAGCATATGTTTTCTTATACTTTTTTCCCTCTTGAGGCAGTGAATTGTGAAAATGAAAAACATGACATGTGGAGTCAGACTTTTAGTTTAAAGCCTTCCACTGGGGTTTCCGAGCTGTGCTGACAAGCAAGTTGTTTAACCTGTCTGAGGTTTACTATCCCTATCTTTGAAGTGAAGATAAGTATAGAGCCCAACTTAAAAGATTATTAAAAGAGAAAAGGGTTTGTATGTTTCTCTATGTAAACCACAGGAATAGAATTGGGTATAAGGCAAAAAAAAAATCAGGAATGTTATCTATTTTATGTATCATTACTAAAGTTAATATTTCAAAGATATAGAAGATAACTGGTACAGTGTCACAGCACAAAAGAGGTGAAGGGATCTATGACTAGGATCTATTCCCCAAGTCACAAAGATTTATTCTTTATTACAGCCAATCTACCTGCACTTACATGTAGAAGAATCTCAAGAAAAATCACACGATGGACACTCAGATAATGATACAGTGCAAGGGATTTAGTGGCTAGGAAAAAAGGCCCGTCTATTGCAGAAAAGCTATGACACTAAACACTGCTTCAGAGATATTTGATCTTTATTTTCCATAGAAGCTTAAGATAAGTGACAGACAGGGCTCTGAACCTACAGTTGGGCTTTAAAACTGTCAGCATATGGTGTTTTTGTATTAATGTGAGCATCTTTCAGCAACTCAAGTGGAATAAATTATTCCTTCTCCCACCCTCTCAACATCTATGGTTTGTGAACACAGAAGGAAGCCCCTGTGCAGAAATATTCCACTTCATGTTCCAGAGAACAAGCCCAGGGAAAGTAAATACATCATCAGATCACTGTTATCAGACCTCACCTTAATAAAACAGGGAGAGTGAAAATGATATGGCTATTATTTATTTTTCCAACTAAATATAGAGCAGTCATCATCGAAGGCTTCCATAATTTCATAATAATAGAAGGCATGTGGTACATGACAAAGGTCTGCAAGACAGGATTTAGTTTCACTGCCATATGTAATTGCACTGTCCTGATAGCCATCGTTTTGCCATTGACAAATGAAAATGTTATCACAAGCTTGTATTTGGGAACAGCTCACTTACAGGCCTCTTTGACATAATCTTGGGAGACAGGTTAGATTGGCTTTGTCTGGGTCCTTCAGTGTCCTCATCTCTAAAAAGACACAATTATCTTCTCACCACATCCAGTGGCTTTCTCTCATCCTCCTTAAATGTTTTGCCACATTTTTTGACCAGCCTCTTCCTTTGGTTCTTGCATTATTGCACCAACCTGCCCTCTCAGCTCATGAATTACTTTCTGACTTGTAACTTCAGTTCTTCATGACTAAAATTACAGACTTTCTCTGGGATATAGTCACTAACTCTAGGCAATCCCTGACTACTTTCTCTGAATGGGCCTCGTATTTTTTTATTGTTGTTGTTCATACTATCTGTAAGCAAATTGCCTCCTAATCTTTCTTTCCAGCACCAGCTTCTTTCAAGGTCCCCAAATCTACTGGATATTTCTTCCTTGGTAATTTAACATTACCTCAATCTCATATTTATAACCACTTGAACTTGCTTCCCAAGATTATCCCATTCCAGCCAATGGGGACAATTTTCTAGTTCACTGGAGTTGAAATTTAAGATAAACCTGTATTTCTTTCTCCCTCTCACTCCAATATTTAATCTATTGTTTTTTCATATTTCTTCTTAATGTCCTATGTCTTCTCATCTAATTAATTTTGTGTTACTAGCTCACAGCTACTCATAGCTGCCTCTTTTCTGCATCACCCATATATTACCTTCATTAAGAAAGCACCTTCATCCTTTAAACATTTTTTATTTTATTAAGTCACTTTCCTAAACAAGGATTTATATCACTTCACTTTTGTCTTTCAGATCAAATACAGTCCTCACGGTGGTACTTTAGGTGGCACTGAACTCTTGCAGTCATACTTCCCAAGGCTCACAGAGAAGACTGACTTTCCCTGGTCAGTCTGTTCAAATGCTAAGCTCATCCCTGATCCCCAGTCTCTACTCAGCCCTTTCTCTCACCCAGACTATCCTCATTCTTTCTCTAAACCAAACAAATCTGACTGTGGATTTCCTCTCTTTTACAAAATTGTCAGCAAATTTTATAATTAAGCTCTTCAGAATCTAATAATTTTAAGTTTGCTATTAATTTTATAAATATTATTCTTATAGCAATTTTTTTTTTATTTCTCATTGTTGTTTTTCGGTTGCCAAGTCATGTCTAACTCTTTTTGATCCCATGGACTGCAGCACACCAGGCTTCCCTGTCCATCTCCCAGAGTTTGTCCAGGTTCATGTCCATTGCATCGGTGAGACCACCCAGCCATCTTATCCTCTATCACCCTCCTCTCCTTCTGCCTTCTATTCCTAAGTGGAGCCAAAGCTTTTTGTTTCTTACTATCTACAGCACCTATCTTCAAGCTGTAGCTAAATGACAAACCTCTAATTTACTTACAGATTACTAGTTATAAAAGTATCAAAAAACTAGGTTTTGTTTAGTGATTATTTCTATTTAAATGTATCTTGTAAAGAAGGATGAGGGAGAACAGAGCAGACCATATAGGAAGTGGAGACAAGGCAGCTGGTTCTCAACTCAGCTTTTGATTACTGGAGGGGCATTCCTTAATATGGACAGACAGAAAAGAACTACATCAGGTCATCAGATATGGATTCATAATATTAAGCTATGAACTAACTGTCCATGGGAACTTTTTTTTTTAATCTCTGTCTCTCTAGTACCTAGAATAGAATATGTTGTTATGCTCAATAAATTCAGCTCCTTCAAATGAATTCAGGTCTTCATATCAAGCAAATTAAATCCCAGGTTCTAACGATACTGACCGATACAATCTAATATGTATTATCAGTACACTTGTATATCAGCAAAGTTACATACAAATATACTGTTAATGAATATTAGAGTACATTGACAAGTTGTATATGACCTAACAATCCCACTTCTGAGTATATATCCAAAACAAATGAAATCATGATGTCTAAGAGGTAACTGTATCCCCAGGTTCACACCAGCATTATTCAAAATAGCCAAAGGTGTGGAAACAAATCAAGTATTTGGCAACAGATGAACAGATTAAGAAAATGTACTCTGTATATGTATACGCACATACACACAGTATATATATATACATATATATAGTATACATACATATACAGGCTTCCCTGGTGGCTCAGACAGTAAAGAATCTGCCTGCAATGCAGGAGGCTTGGGTTCAATACCTGGGTCGGGAAGACCCCCAAAGAAGGAAATGGCAACCCACTCCAGTATTCTTGCCTGGGAAATCCCACTGGCAGAGGAGCCTGGAGGGCTGCAGTCCATAGGATCACAAAAGAGTCAGATACGCCTGAGCAACTAACACTATCAGTGATCAACAGATCAAGAAAATGTACTGTGGGTACACACACACACAGTATCTCTCTATATATACATATACATATGTATACACATATATACATATGTTTATATATATATATACATTTAAACAAACAAACAAAAATATATATATATATATAAAACACCACATTATTATTCAGCCTTTAAAAAGAAAGAAATCCTATCATTTGCAACAACATGGATAAATTGAGAGGGCATTATGCTAATTAAAATAAGCCAGATAGAGAAAGACAAATGCCACATGGTATCATTTATGTGTAGCATCTAAATAGATGACTAATTTATGGAAATAGAGTAGGTTGCCAGGAAAAATAGGGAGCATTTGGTAAAAGGATGCAAAATTTCAATCTTAAGATGAATAAGGCCTGAGGATCTAATCTATAATATGGTGACTATAGTTGATAACACTGTATTGTAACACTGAAATCTATTATTCTCACACACACAAAAAAGGCAAACGTGAGCTGATGGATGTGTTAATTAACTCAATGGGGCAGAAGAATTCTTTCACAATGTATATATATGTTAAATCATCATAACATATTACAATTTAAATCTTCCCACTTTATTTATAATTATACCCTAATAAAGCTGGAGAAAAAAAATGATAAAAATGCAAGAACGATAAATAACAGAACACTGGAGCCAGCAAATGTCCCAGATGTTGAGAGGACAAAGTGGCAAATTTCCTAAGTTCAGGCTAAAAAACTAAACAATTTCTGGCAAACTTCTAGGAAAAGAAACAATAAATGATGAGTTTTGATCATGAGCTTGTTAATGAATTCAACAAATACCAATTAATGTATCTATGTGTTTGTGGGTACACGTTGGTAACTAGGAGACGGGATGTCAACTCTGATGAAGCTTACATTATATTAAATTAGAAAAGAAATCAGTAACCATCAGGCATCTATAGGCAACTCATTAAAGTAGTGTCAAACTTCAGAGATAGAGCTCTTGAGTAGTAAAATAGAGCAATGCCATAATCAGTCCTCAGTGCTACTGATTTCTGCTGAGAATTTTACTCTGTCTTCTGAAAAATAGGATAGTGAAGTATAATCTTTGATTCTAATTGCACTTGAAAAAGGTTCTTTCTCATTCAACATTCAATATCTTGTCAAATTTTCAGGTGACATAAAGCTGAAAGCAATATCTAATAGAGCAGAAGACAAGACTTAGACTCAAAATAGTCTTTGACAGGCTGAAATACTGGGCTGAAACCAACAATTTGAAATGTAATAGGGGTAAATGTAAAATCCTATATTTAGCTATAGATATCACTTTTTAAACAGGATGCAGAAAGCAATAACTTATGAAGAAAAATAATATGATAAACTATCAAAATTAGAAATGACGTTCATCAAAACACAACATTAAGAAAATTAATGTGCCTATCACAGACTGGAAGAAAATATTCACATAGTGTATATCTGACAAAGTACTGGTAACCAGGATACAAAAAGAATATCTACAGCATAATAAAAATAATTTCAACTCTCTTGAAAATATGTCAGAAAATGTATCAGAAATAGATGTATGGGTATAGGAATGAATAAACACAGAAGTAATAAAAACAAGTTTGAAAATGTTAATTATAGAATATAAATAATGAGTATATCAGAGTTTACAGTTTTTCTTCCCAAATTTTTGTATATTGGAAATGTTCATAATAATATTGAGAAAAAGAAGGTTAAAATGATATATGCTGGAGAAACTATCACTTATTTAATAGAAATTTTAAATGCAAAAAGAAAGAGGTTACAAAAGTAAGTAAAATTCCATGTGTCTATCTTACTGTGTGTATCCTACAGCTATACTGGGAAAAACTGGGCATCAAATGTTTAGCAGTGGTTTTCTTGTAGTAAGCAGAGACAGGGAAGTAATTTTTCATTGTTACTTATTTGTATTTCCTAGTTGCCCAATAGTGAATGTGAATTGTGTATTTTCAAAATCAGTACTTTCACATGAAAAAGTTCTATATTTTAGATAAAAAGAAGGTCATGGAATTTATTCACTTAATTGGCAGTAGCAATGGACAGGCAAACACAGGGCAGAATGGTATGGCCTTGGCAGCTGGTTCTAGGGGACTAAGGAGATGAGCAAATCATAAACAAGAGAATTATGGGTGAAAAAAGGAAAACATGTAGGGCACACTTCCTGTCTCCCCACAATCCAGACAGATAGCACTCCATTCACTTCTCTGAACACAACATCCCTCTACTCTCTTAGGTCTTTACTTTTCTGCCTATTATATGCCTTCTCCTCTCTCTCTCCTTGTCTAAATGTTACTCATCATTCAGATCTCTCTTCCCCACAGAAAAACCCTATAACTTCCCAAATTAACTTTGGACCCATTGTCACATCGCCTCATAGCACACGACACTTTCATACCATTTATGATAATAATAGCAGATTTATTGAGGGATCATTTGCTTATGACCAGACACCCTTGCTAGAACAGATGCTGTTCATCAGAGGAACTGAATGCCCAGAGTAGTGCCTGGCACATTAGAGGGGGTTCAATCAGTACTGTTGAATAAATGAAGTTGCTGAGTTTAGTTCCAGATCAGTTAAATTTACAACAGCAGAAGAATGCCAAGCTGGTAATGTTCAGCAAGAATCTAAAAATCTGTGTCTGCAGTTAACTAGAAGAAATGGAACTGGAGATAAAGTTGTGGGTAGCATCAGAAAGAAGGTATTTGGTGGTCTGAGAGTGAGTGAGCTGTTTTAAAGGGAAATATATATAAAGAGAAAGGCAGGTGACTAAGGATGAAACCTATCTGATTGATTTCTTTATCACTCCCCTTGATCCTCTTTTATCTTATGCTGTTTGTGTCTTCTTATCTCATTCTTATTGTAGTGGAAATAGGGTGTCAGCTTAACTAGCACTAAATTAACTACAGCCTTAAGCATGTGAAGTGATGATCGCCTCCAGGACAAGCTTGCTGTTTCAGATCTTGGCAGCTTAGACTTGGCTTCTAGCTTCTCTACTTTTCTGCATGGCTGGGAAAGATAGGCAGCAAATGTAGGGGCAGATTCTTAGATAGTACTGTTCCAATACTAACAGAAATGCCAGGAACTCATAAGGCCTCCTTCTTTCACAGCCAACAGAGTCATTATTCTATTTAACATGTTCATTCCGTAAGTATTTATTTAAGGCCTATTATGTCTCAGAAGTTAGGCTTAGTAATAAAGGTCACTGCGCTAATGAGCTCCTGGTCTGGTGGCCCAAGAGATCATAAAGATACAAATGACTAAGTATTCAGTTGCCAATTTAGGATGCCATTAAGAGATGTGGACATGCAATCCAACAAAGAAAACAGGGGAGAGGATGGTCAAGTAGGCACCCCATATGATGTTTCATCTGAAAATCTAAAAGATGAGATAGATTTAGCTTTGTGAAGGGGAGAGAGAAAAAGTTTCCAGTGGAAGCAGCAGCATATGAAAGGCTCAAGGCAGAAAATTATTTAGGGTATTTGAGTACCTCCCAGCAAAAATGGGAGCAGAGTGGAAGAGAGGAAAAACTAGATTGCAATGGAGGTGGGAATCCAAATCCTTCAGAGTTCCATGGCTGTTCCTAGAACACGGGGTGTCAGGGAATAATCACTGGGAAACCACCGATGGGTTTAATCGCAGAGGAGCCATGATCCCAGGGAGCAGCCTTAGATATCCCAACACTAGACTTCAAAATGGATGGTCCCTACCTTTTGTGGCTGGCTGGTTGATACTTGTTTTTTGTTTCGTTTTTCCCCTAAGCATCCTGTGCCTGTTGAGGGCTATTCTCATACTTGTATGCCTAACCAGTCTCTAAATTAGAAGTTAGACAGCTAATCTACCAAATCCTTCAAGGAGGAAACCAAAAGAAATTTGAACCATGTAGTCATGACAAAATAAGAAACAATATGTCAGCATTTAGTGTATTTTTCATTTTTCTTTAATGAGTCATCTTAAATAAAAAACTAATAACCTGTTATTTATGTCCTCTGATGACTGAAAAAAAGGCAACCCATTTTATAAAGGGGTGAGAAATGGTGAAATTTGTCAATTGGTCTTGACATATTCCTAACAGAGAAGGTTGTTAAATACTAGAATGAGCTCCCTAGAGCTTCTTCCTGAGGCCATTAGAAATTAGATACTCATTTCTCTGGAATAATTGTGGGACTGTCAGGTCGAAAGTAAAAAAGATGGACTGTATTTTCTTTCAAGTTTCCCCTGTGATGAATAGTCTAAGAGTCTTGAAGTGACTCTCAGAACTAACGGGTTGTTCAGTAAAGAGAGATCAGAAAATTAGTAGGTGCTTCATAGATACTAACTGACTTCTTGGGTGAGAAGAGTAGTTAGATAAGTGCAATCCTGCTGGAGGGGGGGATATCTGAATAACAATGAGAAGCTGGTTTTTAACAAAAACCATTTATACTAAGGCACATTCTGCAGAATAGTGTGAAATGTTCTCAGCCACCGTGAGTTAGTCAAATTGAATTTAATGTGCTTTGAATAACACATCCCACATGAAAGACGGAGGCGCCAGGGTCAGACGAGTCAGAGTTACCAGGAGGCAGACAATGGAAGGAGAGAGGGCCAGCCATAACCTGGTGGCAAGTGCACGCTGTGGGTAAGCCTGGCCAAGTGGGGTGGTGAAAGCAATGATAAAGGCAGCAGAAGTAGACGAAGGAGCCTAAGCAGCCCCCTTGGAAGGACCCTACCCACTGGCACAGGCAGTGCATTGATGGCTCAATGGAAAACATCTAACTCAGGTCAGTTCAGCCCACTGGCAGCAAGGCAAGCCAGTCCACGCAGAGCCAAAGGCAGAATCAGTATATCCAGAGGAACACGAGATGGGCAATATCCACAGCATGGGTTTGACAGAAGCCCACCAACTGGCAAAGGCAGCACATTAGAGCAGAACAGGAGATCAGTGTGCAAAAGCCAAGAGGCACGATTTGAGCTGTGCCAAGTGAGCAGAATGGTCTCTAAGGGAGTATGAGCTTCCTACCAACCAGGAGAGCTGTGGCATTGTGAGAGCTGCATACACACTGCCAAGTGTGGAGGGGGGTGGGGATCACGGCGGTAGGCACGGATGGTGCACAGAGGAAATAGCTAAGCTACCCCAGTGCAAACTCACAGGCCCCTTGCATCCCACAGTCCAAAAGCCAAAGTCAGAGACCGGATGGGCACTGGGAAGAGATCCAGGAAGTCATGGTCCCAACTCGATCCTTACCAAGCAATCGTGGATAAAGACTCTACCTGGCCTTGAGAGCCCACTTTTTTCTTATTGTCATCTGGGAACTTCAGGCATCCCTCCGCACACTGAATCACATTGCTCACACTGAGCTGAAACTGCGGTGACCCATGTGCTCACAGTCTTCCCTAATGCCATCACTCCTCTCTGAGATCCCTAAACGCCTAGTCATCAAAGTAAATGCTGGTTTTGTCATTCTCCTTCATGCATGTTCCTCCTCCTGCTTTCAGCCTATGCTCTTACATCCTCTACCTGAGGGCCTGAACTACTCTCCACCACCTAGAGTTACTCAGGGATCCTTGCCCAGAGCCCACATCACCTCCATGAGTATAAGCAGCAGGTTGTGATTATGCCAGTTTGACCTGCTTCTTGAAATAAAGTCACCATGCTGCAGGGTCAACATACAACATTTTCAAATTCTCCATTCCAGTGTCTACCAGGAACCCTCACACTAACACCCAACATAAGCAAAGTCACAGTACACAAATTAAAATTATTTCTTATTTGAGCATATTATAGTTTAAGTGTTCTTTTGTCCCTTTAAGACCATGCTATCAAGGCAAAGGTATCCTCTTCTTTTAAACTCATAATGTGAAAAAAAATGATAATCTGAGTATGTCCAGTCCATCACATGGCAAAGATGAAACTCCTCTTGATAAATAAATGGTACATGGGCTCACCAAATGAAAGAACTTTCCAGAGTAGTAACAAGCTCACTGCTATAAGCACTAGGGGAAACATCTCCTGCTATTCTCCAAAGACAATCTCCTCTCCTCTTCTCCCTTCCTCTCCTTTCCTTTGGTTGCACTTCTCTTAGCTTCTTTTCCTTCTTCCTTCCCTCCTTCACACACACACACTCTCTCTCTCATATACACACACACACATATACAATTATATCAAGTCAGAAGTACTCTGCTCACGGGCCTCGTGAGTTATGTTTTTTTCTCATTTGGCTGGAAGAGGAGGGCTTCTTTTTGTATTCAGCGTCTGTACTAGGTTCTTTCTGCTGCATCCTTAAACACTGTCAATCTAGACAGCTTTTTAGCTGTTAGCTGGAGACTTGTAGACTTAGCATGTATAGGTGTGTGTCTGTGTACACGTGAGTTAGTATTAGTCACTCAGTTGAGTCCAAGTCTTTGCAACTCCGTGGAATGAAGCCTGCCAGGCTCCTCTATCCATGGAATTCTCCAGGCAAGAATAGTGGAGTGGGTTGCCATTCCCCTCTCATATATGTGTGTGTGTGTGTGTGTGGTATACACACATACCAAGTGTATATATATATATACATATATATATATATATGTACATATATATATGTGTGTGTGTGTATACAAACTTATCAAGTGTGTGTATACATATATATACACACACACACATATATATACACATAGGTATATACTATGTATACCTATATATACAAAGGTATATACCTGTAAACTACTTGCACTATAGTATACATAGTATAGGTATACACAGTATACCTATATACAAAGATATATAGCATACCTATATACTACCTATACTATAGTCTTTGGCAGAACAATTCTCGGAGGAAGCTAGGGTAATTCTATAATGGAAACGATAAAGAACGTGACCAAGTTTACAAAGAGATCTCCCTGTAGGAACTTTGTTTATGACCCTTAACATTCTAATTGATTCAAACCAATGGAAACTGTGTTAATGCCATGCAAAATGACTGGGTCCATAAATCAGGATTCCCTTCATGTGGTATGACAAGGCAAATAAACCACCATGAATCAGACTAACTACAGTTAAGATATTATCTGATATGTCCACATTTATATAAACTCCAGAGATCAAGAACAGCAAGAGAAGGACCACCGTGAGTACCGAAATGAATTCTTCAGAAGGTGAGATGATTATAATCTGGGGCACTACAGATTTTACCATACTTGTACTCTTTTCTCTTATCTTCTACACTACTTGTCTCTTGTGAGCTGACATAACCATAACTTAAGAGATACGGCTTCAGGATTGGATTCTTAAGTTCCCTCTGAAATCTCTGAGAGTTGAGGTAACAAGGATTACTGTCAGGTTTGTTTCATGATAGTACTACAATAAATATCAAACCACAAGCAGGATACTGGGTTTCTAAAACAATTCTTTCAAGAATCATGTTAATATTTTGCATTACTAAGAGCACAGACAGAAAGATCCTGTCACTCTGCACCCCATCCTTCTGACGTCCCCAAATCATGTCATAACAGCTCTCTCTTATTGTAAGATTCATCAGGGCCTAACTTCTGCCCTAACTTTATTTCAAATACCAAACGCACCTCAGACCTATGATAGAAATTCTACCCAGAATCATAGAAACAACTGTCAGCTCAGCTGCTTGACTGTTGACTCAGTCTAGCAGCAGCTTTGGGGTGGGAGTCTCAGGAAATTCCAGGGCTTGGCTTCCCTTATGTATTAATGTACAAGAATCATTTGCGGGGTTTAGCACTGTCTGTAGGAAATATTGGGGAAGAGATAAAGGATGGATGATGTGGGCAAAAGAAAATGGGTGAATAACTCAGAAACTGACAAGACAAAGGAAATGTCCTATGCACCTGCTGTGAAAAGTAAATGTACGTTTATGTACATACATTTTGGGTTTAATATAGCACCTTTAACTTCCTCTATGATTTCCGCCCACTTCAAGGTTGGATCAATGCACTCTTCAGGCTTCTGGGATCTAAAGCCAGCTTTCTTCCCAGTGTGAATAGTGTTCTCACAGATCCTCTAGGCCTGGCCCTCTAAATAGGTGTACTATGGCCTGGCAAACCTTTTTCAGGCCCTCAAAAGTACCACACTTTATTCTCTCTGGGAGCCTTTTCTCTGAACACTCCTACTCATGCTTCCGGGTTCCTCTTGAGTTCACTCTCCTGACTTCTCTGACACAGATTTGCTTTTCTAGCTGCTCACCACTCCCAATATTACCTCTCCATGACAGTACTGATAGCAGATGCCAGGCTAACGCCTGTCCCCTCTGGAGTATAAAGCCAAGTATAAAGCAAAAAATGATGTCTGTCCTGTGGACCTCTGCATCAGCTTGTTATTCTGTAATGTTCTTATTAGAAAACAGAAACAGATATTCCCTGCATGCCTTAAATGCCTCAATAAATACCCACTGACTGTGATCAGATAAAAATATCTAGATTAGAAGAACAGCAGTCAGGCCACCAAACCTTTTGGGGTCAGGAACAAGTCTGTTTGTAGACTTTGATGGACAGGGGCATTTCTTTGTCCACCTCTCCCAGAACGAGGGGTGTTTACTGCTTGGATTTATGAAACAAAATAAAGAAACTGCACAGAGTGCTGAAAAATCAGAATAGGAATAATCAGATTATTATTTAATTTTATCTTGAGTAAAGAATAAAAAGTATTTTGCTTAAAATAACCTTGTGACTGAATTCTGCCTCTCACTTCTGAAAGTTTGTCTACTGTGATTTGAAAACAACTAATTTGTTTAGTAGAATCAAATAAGAGAAGAGAAGATGTCCCATTTCAACTAATTTCCTAAAACAGCCTGTTATCTAACAATACTGCTTCTCAAATAACAGGTACTCAGTAAATACTGGTTGACTGAATGAATGATAAAATATATGCCATACACAATCAAAGTTATCAATAATGTTAATATATATTTTGAGAAGGAAATGGCAACCCACTCCAGTATTCCTGCCTGGAGAATTCATGGACAAACAAACCTGGCATGTTACAATCCATGGGGTCACAAAGAGTCAGACAACAATGCGTGACTATCACTCACACTGATATACATTAGATCTATTACATGTTCTATCTTAATGATCCTGTCACTTTAGCAGAATGAATACAGATTGCTCTGATAATGCTTCTCTTCTTTAACTGTTTTCTTCTTAAGGTCTGTATTATCAGTTCAGTTCAGTCACTTAGTCATGTCCAGCTCTTTGCGATCCCATGGACTGCAGTACTCCAGGCTTACCTGTCCATCAGCAACTTCCAAAGCCTATTCAAACTCATGTCCATCGAGTCAGTGATGCCATCCAACTATCTCATCCTCTGTCATCCCCTTGTCCTCCTGCCTTCTATCTTTCCCAGCATCAGCGTCATTTCCAATGAGTTGATTCTTCCAATCAGGTGGCCAAAGTACTGGAGCTTCAGCATCAGTGCTTCCAATGAATATTCAGGACTGATTTCCTTTAAGATTGACTGGTTGGATCTCCTTGCAGTCCAAGGGACTCTCAAGAGTCTTCTCCAACACCACAGTTCAAAAGCATCGATTCTTCAGATTTCTTCATAGTCCAGCTCTCACATTCATAAATGAATGCTGGAAAAACCATAGCTCTGACTAGATGGATCTTTGTGGACAAAGTAATGTCTCTGCTTTTTATTATGCTGTCTAGGTTGGTCATAGCTTTTCTTCCAAGGAGCAAACGTCTTTTAATTTCATGGCTGCAGTCACCATCTGCAGTGATTTTGGAGCCAAAAAATAAATAGTCTCTCACCGTTTCCACAGTTTTCCTATCTATTTGCCATAAAGTGATGGGACTGGATGTCATGATCTTAGTTTCCTGAATGTTCAATTTTAAACCAACTTTTTCACTCTCTTTCACTTTCATCAAGAGGCTCTCTAGTTCTTTGCTTTCTGCCATAAGGGTGATGTCATCTACATATCTGAGGTTATTGATACTTCTCCCAGCAATCTTGATTCCACCTTCTGCTTCATCCAGCCCAGCATTTCACATGATGTATTCTGCATACAAGTTAAATAAGCAGGGTGACAATATACAGCCTTTACATACTCCTTTCCTGATTTGGAACCAATCTGTTGTTCCATGTCCAGTTCTAACTGTTGCTTCTTGACCTGCATACAGATTTTTCAGGAAGCAGGTCAGGTGGTCTTCCCAGCTCTTGAAGACTTTTCCACAGTTTGCTATGATCCACACAGTCAAAGGCTTTGGCATAGTCAATAAAGCAAAAGTAGATGTTTTCTAGAACTCTCTTGCTTTTTTGATGATCCAGCAGATGTTGGCAATTGGATCTCTGGTTCTTCTGCCTTTTCTAAATTTAGCTTGAACATCTGGAAGTTCAGGGTTCACAAACTGTTGAAGCCTGGCTTGGAGAATTTTGAGCATTACTTTGCTATATTTCCCAATAGAATGGGAAAGACTAGAGATCTCTTCAAGAAAATTAGTGATACCAAGGGAACATTTCATACAAAGATGAACAAAATAAAGGACAGAAATGGTATGGACCTAACAG
This sequence comes from Antilocapra americana, assembly GCA_007570785.1. NCBI lineage: Eukaryota > Metazoa > Chordata > Mammalia > Artiodactyla > Antilocapridae > Antilocapra > Antilocapra americana. The sequence goes on along the minus strand of ML664161.1, from coordinate 39,920,885 downwards.
AAGCAAAAGAGATTAATAAGAGGTGGCAAGAATACACAGATGAACTATACAAAAAAGATCTTCATGACCCAGATAACCATGATGGTGTGATCACTCACCTAGAGCCAGACATCCTGGAATGCGAAGTCAAGTGGGCCTTAGGAAGCATCACTACAAACAAAGCTAGTGGAGGTGATGGAATTCCAGTTGGGCTATTACAAATCCTAAAAGAAGATGCTGTGAAAGTGCTGCCCTCAATATGCCAGCAAAACTGGCAAACTCAGCAGTGGCCACAGGTCTGGAAAAGATTTGTATTATGTGCCAAGTCAAAACCAACTGTGTCCAAGCATGGTATACAAAGCATGAGTCTCTTGACTCAGTGTCACTACAAAATTCAAAACAATAATTTGATATATTAGGAGCTAGCTGGTAGGTGAAATCAATATGATTCCAAGTGTTGTTACTGGCTCTGGAAAGTGGAGAGGAGTAATGTCCAAGAAGTGTGAGTGTTAGAGTAGGTGTTTGCTGTAGATGATCTCAAAGTCCCTGCAGTATACCAGTATAGGACATCTACACAATGCAGCGTCATGCAAGGAAATACAAACAGGCATGTTTCCGGGCACACCCCACTACCACACATACACACGCTTGACGAGAAAGGAACACAGATGATTCTGACTGCCTTTCCAAGGGCCCTCGGCCCCAACCTCATCATCTGCAGATTTAGATCTATACAAATGTTGGTTAGTTAAATTTAGGGGACTGTCTCTTGTTTGTGGGACCCATGGTTAAAGGGTCACAGCCCTACTCAGAGACCTGTTTGGGGCATTTCACCACGAGACACACTAATCTCTGACATGTCCAATTTCCAGGGATATACCAGCTCTTATCATGACACTCTATCCATGAGAATCACCTTGTTTTCTAGTATCTACCTCAAGCATATTACTTGATTATCCCAAACAGCTGCAGGCCCCAAGTCCCCAGTGTCCGAGTCGGGAATTCCAGGGTAAAATCTCTCTCTCACCACTATGGCCAGTATCTTTATCTTTCCTCCATACCATGGTACTCTCACTGAAGCAGATTTACAGACCTCGAAAGCTGGCTTTAGAATGTCACCATGCTAGAGATCTTTATTGTCACAAGCATTGCTGTTTCATGACCTTGGGTGTTCCGTCCTGTAGGACCTTGGTCCCACCTGTGACAACTAGCATCATTCACCAAAGACTATTATGGCATGAAATAACAGGCATGCATTTGAGCTGGTGGGCACCTTTACCTTATGCTTCTAGTCTCCAGGGAAGATTGCAACCAAATCAGGTTCTCTGGCCCACACAACCCAAAACAGATTTCCTGCAGCTTCTTCTTGAGGGAGTGAAAGCTGCTTAGAGCAGCGTGTAAATTCATGGCAAGAAGCAATAAAGGTGAGTTTTATACATTCCCATTATTGCTTCTACGTCTTTGCAATAATGTTTATTGACATGTTTGAACGGAGCACAAGCTGCAGTTCAGTTCAACTGCCTGTGAAAATGGGACATTTGTCAAGAAACAAACCTCGCAGTTTTTAGTGGCTCTGACAGTGGGTATTAGAAATGATATTGATGGGAAAAAAGAGAGAGGAGGCAGGCCTAGGGGAGAGTGTTAAGGAGTATACTCAGCACAGATGCCTACAGTGAAGGGAGAAGGGATGGCTGAGGAGGTAAAATTGAACACTAAATACATTGAGCGACTACCGGCTGCCTCAAAGCATATGCCCATGTGTGGGGAGCAGTGACAAAAGCTCCCTTTGTCCCCAGAGCAAGGCCTCTACAGTGATGCATTCATTCGCAACTTGATGCTCACTTTGCATCTCTCACCCCCTCTGTCCATCTCTGATGATGATCCAGTTCTTAGAGTGTGTGTATCACTCTGTTCTTCAGGGTTCTCATGAACCAAAAAGCGAGCATAGCAACTACTTAGCACATAACCCACGTTTAGGCATTGAATCAGTTACTTGGTAATTCACAGGGAACACACTCCCTATGAGTGTAAGGCATGGTTAGGTGCCAGAGCTCTGCACAGACCTTTCCCTCAAGGAATCGGCAGTCTAGTAGCACAGCATGGCTGTACTCATGGATCATAGGGAGCAACTCACACAGACCAGGATATAAGTCATATATGGGTGCTATTTTTCTTTTCCCCTAGCCAGTGGCCAAATGACTAGTTAAATGTTGGGAATAATATAGGCATTTAATAGATACTAACGCACATCCCAAATATGAGTGGATTTCGAATGTTCGAGGCAACAAAATAAAATCTCTGACTGCTCTTTCTTTCTCCTTGTTCAGATCAGCACTCTGGAATCTCAGTCATTCATGCCACCATGGCATGGCCATCTCTACAGCCAAACTGCCACATTTCTAGCCTATGCTACCTGAATCTGGTGAACTGATCAGTGCCTCCTTCTTCCTAAAGCTCATCAACAGATGAGATGGCTTTGACATCCAGACTTACTTAAGGGGAAAGGTTTATTAATACCTTCTTTCTGGACATATAATGTAAGAAAAAGACTCATGACCATGAAACACATTATGCTTATGTCATACTACAGGATTAAGATGGTCATCTCCAGGGAAAGGCATTACAACCTCACAAAAAATTCAGAGAAACTGGTTGAATCTCTGGGAATCGCTGTTGTGAGGACCTCAACTACAAGCTGGCAATGGTTTCTGGCAACCCTGAGTTAACAAAATTCCAAAGCCATAATTTCACTTAAATCGTTCCATAATGTACTTTTTCACTTAAATTTTAATCTCTCTTTCTGGTGCCACTCTAAGCCCACAGCTTAGTATTTCATTTCAGACTTGTCAAAGCCCTGGATTCTTTGCTATCTTTTCCTTCCCAGAGCTCTTTGTGAGTAAATCAAGCCCATCTCCATGACACCACACTTTACATTTAGGAGGTAGCCTCTCAGAATATAAAAGGGATGTTAGTTTAACAGGATTGTTCATCATTATATGGATATCAAGGCACTTATAAAGCCTACTGTTGGCTGATGACATCCAATATCTAGTTTCACCCATCTTTCATGGTCTGCAAGAATGTTACAGGGCTGTATAAGGTTCTAAACTTGTTTTGATTATTGCAATGGCATAGAAACTGTTAGGAGGGGAAGAAAAGAAAAGGAGGGGATAGAGAAGAGAATGAAAATGAGCATGTTGATCAGAAATCACCTGGCTCAGGAAAAAAAGTAATTTATGGATAAATCATTATCCATTTAGAGGCAACCAGTGTCAGCAAAAACTGCCTTAAATTAATCTATCTGCCAATCCTTTCAGATTTCTTATACAGGATAGTACAGTTGGCAACTCAACTCAGCCATGTCACAGAGTCTCTCATAAACAGTAATAAACAGCCATACGTTTCATTTCACATCTCAGCAATTCTGGCCCTAACATGATGAGAATAAAAAGGTGGGGGTTCAGGGCTAGGTTGATGAGGGACAAAGAGATAGCAAAATGCCTGCAATGGACAGGCAGGGATACCTCACAGTCAGAACATGAAAATTCAGACAACAAATTCAGAGAGGTGATATTCTTCAGCTGTAAGTACACTGGACTAAGAATCAGAAATTATGGTCCTACCAGTTACCAACAGGGTTCTTTTGGGCAAGTCACCTAACTGAGGAGGTAATAGCTACCTAGCAAGTTGCTGAAAATAGGAAATGAGATTTTATGCATGAATGAACATTGCAAAGAGTAAAGAATGTTATCTAATTACAAGTCTATAAATTGACCATGTATCTATCACATGGCAACCACTATACATACAGCCAGCTCTCAAAGTGCTGATGATTAACAGGCATGGGAGAAAACTAAATATCCCTTTAGGAAACATTTTAGTCACTGCAAGAGGAAAAACAAGTGCAAAGGACTCTAGAAATCAAGAGATGAATATAATTTGTTGTGGAAGGGAATATTATCATGTGCCTGTCTGACATGTCATTAAGATGTCAATTTCCTTTGAAAATTTGTTAAACCACTTGCACTTCAACATTGAAAATCATGTTTGTTTCTTGCCTCCCTTAGTGAATATAAAGCAACACCAGCAATTAATAATAAAAATAAACAGAGTAGCAATTTTAATGTTTGGGGCCATTATATATTTTATCATGCTGGTATTCTAGTAACTTGGTGTGAGCATCTAATTGTTATTATTATTTATACTTACATGAAATCTCCTTTAGGGAATTGCTTCTAAAATATTGACTAAAACTCAAAGTAAGTACTTATTCCTTGGTTAAACAAGCAGATCAGCAGGACATGGGAGGACATTAATTCACTCACTTGATTTTTATACATGTGTTGCTATACTATTTATAACTATGATGCATAGCCATATGATAACATTAAAATGATATAATAATATTATGTAAATATCACTTAAGTATAGAAAGGACCTTAATCATTTCTACTTTTTTTTTTTTTCGTTATATGACCTTATTTATTCCTCAAGAAGCAACAAACATATCCTTTCCAATTACCTGTTAGAAAATGAAGTTTGGGGGCACTCAATGTGGAGACAGAGTCCCAGTCCCAGTGACACTTGTTGCCTAATTCATTGCTATCAATGATACCTTGAGGCTGTCTTAAGATACCTGTACATCTTAAGGCTGATATTTGTCATCAGCACTGATCTGACAGCAAAGCTGTACTTGTTGAGTTCCTAAAATGGTATCTTAAATGGCTTAGATACTTAATCAACACTGTGAGTGACTAAAGATCAGAGATTTGATACTTTCAACAAACTGACTCATAGAAGCCACTGCTTTATTAAGTTAGTATTAGAAAAGTCTGAGGAAATATCAATGGACAATTTGGAGGAAAAAACTAAATGTATCTAATGCATGTCAATTTCTCTAATATGTACATAAAATTAAAATTTAAACATAGTTATAAAATTCTCTGAATTTGGATTTTATTTTGCTGGAGTGAGGTGTAAAGTCATCTTTATAGTATTGGTAAAATACCCATCTAAAACATCTACTTCTGCTTTATTGATTACGCCAAAGCCTTTGACTGTGTAGATCACAACAAACTGTGGAAAATTCTGAAAGAGATGGGAATACCAGACCATCTGACCTGCCTCCTAATAAATCTGTATGCAGGTCAGGAAGCAACAGTTAGAACTGGACATGGAACAACACATTGGCTCCAAATTGGGAAAGGAGTATGTCAAGGCTGTCTATTGTCACCCTGCTTATTTAACTTACATGCAGAATACATCATATGAAATGTGAGGCTGGATGAAGCACAAGCTAGAATTAAGATTGCCAGGAGAAACATCAATTACCTCACATATGCAGGTACACAACCCTTATGGCAGAAAGTGAAGAGGAACTAAAGGGCCTCTTGATGAAAGTGAAAAAGCAGAGTGAAAAAGCCGGCTTAAAACTCAACATTAAAAAAACTAAGATCATGGGATCAAGTCTCATCACTTCATGGCAAATAGGAAAACAAACAGTGACAGACCTTATTTTCATGGGTTCCAAAATCTGCAGATGGTGAATGCAATCATGAAATTAAAAGACTCTTGTTCCTTGGAAGAAAACTATGACCGACCTAGAGAGCGTATTTTAAAGCACAGACATTAATTTGCCGACAAAGATCCATCTAGTCAAAGCTATGATTTTTCCAGTAATCATGTATAGATGTGAGAGTTGAACTATAAAGAAAGCTGACAGCCAAAGAATCGATGCTTTTGAACTGTGGTGTTGCAGAAGACTCTTGAGAGTCCTTTGGACTGCAAGGAGATCAAACCAGTCAATGGTCAAGGAAATCAATCCTGAATATTCATTGAAAGGATTGATGCTGAAGCTGAAATTCCAATACTTTGGCCACCTGATGCGAAGAATTGACTCACTGGAAAAGACCTTGATGTTGGGAGAGATTGAAGGTAGGAGGAGAAGGGGACGACAGAGGAGAAGATGGTTGGATGGCATCACTGACTCGATAGACATGAGTTTGAGCAAGTTCTGGGTGTGGGTGATGGACAGGGAAGCCTGGCATGCCGCAGTCCATGGGATCAGAAAGAGTCAGATACAACTGAGTGACTGAACTAAACTGAACTGAACTGACCATCTATAAAGTGAAAAATTCAGAAAACATTACAAGTATTTTACTACACAATGCCAAACTACATACATATTTGTAACCATTAACCTGGATGACAATATACTTGAATTTTCATCTGAATATTTTAAATTACATATTTGAATCTAAGCATAGTGTATCCAGCCTTTAGTGTGCACATACATGTAAAATATAGCTAGCAATTCCTACCCACGTGATTCTTTATTTAGCATATGATTAGATTAAAAAACTGCATATATATCAGGTCAGGGTAGAAAGAAAGAGTTTCTGGTGAAATGTCAAGAAGACGCAGGCCCTCTTGGAGTATAAAAAGCATATTATGTGCTATGTAGTGTCTGTGGACTCTCTGTCGTGCTGGCTACTGTAAATCTTAGGGCTGCCTACAAACATCTATTTTTGTGATTATTTGGCATTTAGGTGGAAACTTCCTTTAGAGAGCTACAAAGGACTTTTAAAACACTGATTAAAACTTGAACTTCTTATACGGTGTGTATCATCCTAAGGGCAAACTTGACTTAGCTATATCATAGTGGACTTCTGTTAGCCTTTGAGACCTATTTAAAATATAAAGTATTTAACACCACTTATGGTCTGGGCCCAACCTTCCTCTTCAGCTTTAACTTCTGCCACTTGCTAGTAGGTGTCATGATCCTTGGAGCCTCTACTCAGACTTACACTGCCTGAACACTCAGTGGAGTAGATAAACTGACATAGCTAACAGGAACGGCCTTACAGGTTTGCTGACTGTTCAGTTTTACTTAGCAACAAGTTAACAAAAAAGTGATCTAAAAATAATTGGCAGTTTTTTCCTGTTTTAGAGTACACATAGTTGGAATTCAAAACCACTAAACTGAATGTGTTGGTTGAAAGAAATGATTTAGGGGGCAGTCAATTATAAAAGTGTTCCCTCCTCCTCACAAAAAAAGAGAGAACTATTTTTCACAGGACTATATAAATATTTTAAGTTAAACAGCAAACCATTTTGAAGGAGGTATGAGAAATGCTGAAAATGGTTGAAAGAAGTAGGATCTCCTACCCACCCTCCCCCCACCCCCGTTATCTTTAAGATAGCTACAAACATCAGTATCTGACAGTCACTGACAAAGATGCATGGTCGCTTCCAGAAATATCACCTGGTGGTTAAGGAAAAAGCCAAGCACTTCATTCTCCTCCATCTTCTGGTTTACAGCCTTCGGATTTGTAGCCACAGCTTCACCCTTTGCCAAAGGCTCCATGCTGCACGCTGTCATTCACACTGCCAGACTGCGACGTCTGCCAGGATTTATGGCAGCCACGCTGCTCTCTCAATGCTAAGAGCAGATGGCTGGGCTAAGGGGCAGCAGATTGCCTGAGGGCAGAGACAAGGGTATGTGGGGTGTGTGTGTGTGTGTGTGTGTGTGTGTGTGTGTGTGTGTG